>OY759216.1:45996232-46310374 GCA_963662175.1 Aradus depressus | reverse complement strand
TATAATTATGACTTAATCAAAACTCTTTGCTAATAAAAGTCGTAGATGTAACTAAAACGCATTATTTTATATAAAATACATTTTTTCGAATGTCACCCGGTTTGCGAGATACATGCCGAAAACCTTCCAAAAATGACGTATTGAACACAATTTTCTTTATTGTTAGCTGATTCACGCGAAAACGATTAGTCCTATCGATAAATTGATTCTTACGAAAATTTTTTATCAATTTCCATAGTTCAAAATGTTCAAACTGTAACGCATGGCAAGGGATTTTAGGATGTCGTTATTATTGGTAGTTTTTTAATAAAAAAAAAAAATATATATATACATATATATCTGATGTGCCAGGACTTTTTTACACCAACCACTTTTTTACAGATCATTCTCCCTCCTCCCAACTCTTTTCAAATTCATTCCAATCTAGGATTACGTGAAGTACATTTTTTTTAAGAACTAATAATTTAAGCATGTATCTTCGTAAATTAAGTAGGTAAGGTTTAGGTTACGTTTTTATGACTCATTTTATGACCCCGGGCTTTAACTATAAGGGTCATATCGCCTACTACCAGAGTGCTCTTTCGTCACTCTGGTGGACATGAGCCCGACTCTACTATGGGAGTCCTAAATTTTGCCTATCCTAAATTTTTATTCACCTTCGGGCAGGGGTGTTTAACGAGTACCTGACATCATACAGGCTAAGGACCATCGCTTAACGTCCCATCCGAAGGACGGCGTGCTTAAGTTTATTATACCTCTCAGATAATATAAACTAAGGGCCTCGGTCGGGTTTCGAACCCACGTTCTAGAGCTCAGAAAGCATACCACTGAGCTAACGGCGCCCTCTTAAGTAGGTAATGAATGTATCAATATGACATTTTATATGTAAATTTGAAACCCCATAAGTACAATCAATACCAATTTCAAAATTTATTTTACATCCTCAGCTATACGAAGTTAAGTATTCGGTCCAAAATTCGATGCGGAGTTTTCAACGGAATTTCTTGTTTCCGACTTGCAGATTACAAATATGAAAAAACAAAATTCTGTGTGTGTGTATATGACGCCCAATAGAATGAATGTATCGACACGAAATTTTATATGTGATTCTAAAACTTTCTAGCTACAACACATATTGATTTTCAGCCGAATCGACCAAAGGGAGGGGGGGGGGGGTCAAAGGAGGGGCTCAACTCAAAAACCCCCCCAATAATGAATGTATTGACACGAAATTTTGTTTGAGGATCCTGAAGTCTCTATATAAGCGCCTAATGATTTTCAATCAAATCGCTAGGTTAATTTTAGAGGAAGAATTTAGTGCATTATTTCGTTTTAGGAATGTTCATTGGCGGTGATTCACCGACAACTTTCTTTTTTCGTTTTTGGATTTCTATGAAAATGTAACATAGCATTTTTATTCGATTACCTAACTTTCTCTGCACAATTACAAAACTCTACAGCTGAGGAAGTAAAAAAAAATATAGAAAGAATGTTCATACTTGAGGCCTTCTTTAACTTTCATGTTTTTTCTCTATGTGACCATAGCAAAGGACGAAACTTGTTTTCGAAATGCCGTTAACATTGTTTAAAATATATATATATATGGGTAATTATTCGTGAATCCTGCCACCCTCTGTGTCCACTTTTTGCAGCTTTCTTAAGGGGTCCATTTGGTCTCAAATGAAAGCTTGGAACCTCTACTTTTTATTGTCATATGCCTCTATAGCGATTTTCTCGTCATCCGCTGAGCTATACGCCTCCGAAGCCGACAACTGCACCTTGTAAAATCACAAAATCACCATTTTAAATGGATATAATCGTCATTTTCAATTCTTTCCAGGATGGAATCGCATTTTTAGTGAAAAAAAAAACACAAATTTGCTCTCTTGCAAATTTTTCTAAAGCGGCTTCGTTTTGAAGTATGGAGGATTTAAAAAAAATCCGTTTTCCCGATATTCAAATTGTAACGCGCATATATCAACAGATTGGGAAAAATTTACAAGAACAAAAAGTGTTTATTTCTGATAGTTTAATACATGAAAGTCCGAACGTCAAAAACGAAGTTTTGAAAATCTGGTATTTCAAGTATACAGGGTGTGTCAGCACCCTCTGGCAATACTTCGGGATATGATTCTTCACTTCACTTCATTTGGAACAAAAAAGTTCTAATAAACGAGTGGCTTCGAGATATTATAAGTGAAATTTAACCATTTTACTATTTTCTAGGGAGTGTCAGCGCTGGCTGACGTCACCCATCATGTGATTTAGACACTTATTGATGTAAATAGTTACCACATTATTATGTATACTGTATATAGATTGTAAATAAATGAAAAAATATAAATAAACAAATACGAAGGATATTTTCAAAATTTATCTTAAATCTGAACATTTAAGGTCAGGAGGGGGATTATAGTAAATCAAACAACTAGTGTTTGTTTGTTTTTTTTACGTTGATAAAGAAACAATACGTCATCAATATACTCGTGTTTACTTTCGCTACTCTTTGGAATGATGACAAATAAATACACAAACATCATAGTTTTTCCCGTCAGAAGTTTTGATTATGGTATTTAAATTTGACAAGTTTTATTTTAAATATTTTCTGCAGCTGTACGAAGTATGAGTTATGTAATCGGCCAGAAATTTAAGCATAAAAGCATAAGTCATTATGTAAATGAGGAGGTAAGAATGAATATCAAGATCAAAGACAAAACCGAATTCTGAATCAATATTTAAATTTTTTGTACTAAACGTATCAGGATCGACACAATGGAAAATTTTATATGGGAGCATTTCATAAGTTGCAAAATCAAACAGATTATTTGCGTCTAGGTAAAGCAAATAATTGTCTGGCTTGTTGGGATCATACTCGTACATGGTATTATTAATAATAATAATTATTTTATTTTCGTTAAACCAATACATGATAATAGGATACGTCAAAAGAATGTTTACATTAAGATAGCTTATAAATTAGATTTATAACTACTTGAGTCGATTCAAATTAAACACACGTATGATTAGTAATAACAAAACTATTAAAAAAAGTAAAATGAAATTAATAAAAACTGAATATATAAATACTCAAACATATATGAGTACAAAAAAAATATTAATACATAGATACATTTTTCAATTTAATAAAAATTAAGATAACTATTTTTTAAAACTTCTGGAAGATGTTTCGGGACGTTCTTACGTCCCTTTATCAGGTCCCAATGTGCGAGAGATATAGAAAAGACAAAGAAAACAATGTAACTATAACAATATGTAAAAAAATAAAATAAATATATAATATATATTTTTTTATTTATTCATTTATTTTTGATGAATATATATTATATATTCATCAAATATAAATGAATAGGTACCTACATAAAAAAATAAAAATGAATAAATAAAAAATATATAAATGAATAAATAAGAAATTATTAAAATTCAGCCTTCCTATTTTCTATTATTTTAGACAAAGAAAGCGATTTTGTGAGATATATTTATAAGACTATATAAAATCGACCGGCGACCCCCTTCTATATCCTTCGTTTCATCTTCATTTACTGATATTTTGTTTTAAAATTGCTCATCTTTATTACTTCATCTTTCAAATATTTTATGTGCTCACATTCGAGTGTTAATTGAATTTTTGCAAATCAGACAATCACTTTAAGTCTGATATTTTGTTTTGAAATTGATCATTTTTATTACTTCATCTTTCAAATATTTCATGTGTTACATTCGTGTGTTAATTGAACCTTTATATTATTAAACAATTCTTGATTTTTTTTTGTATTTTACCGATGACTATATTCTCAATACTTTAAATAAAACCGTTATAAAAACCGTAATATTCTTTATTTATTTTATATTTTCAAATGTTTCGAAGTGAATAACATTATTTATGTCGTCTCTTAATGATTCGTTTTGTCCTAATTGAATATTTAGTATGGGGGAGTTCCTGGTATAACAGATCTAACTCGGAAATAGAAACGGACTCTAAAGAACTACGCTTGAACACTGTTATATGTATATACATACTTGACATTAAGGTGGAGGGGGTAAATTCGAGGTAGGTACTTATTTGGTTTTTCTCAGACTTGAAAAACACTTTTTTTTTTGCGTTGGGTAGTCTTTGAAGAAGAAAAAACCATTTCAGAGTATATTACCCACTATGCGTATATATATTTTTTTTGGGGGGGGGGGGGGGAGGGGGGGGGAATTACCTGAACTAAAAGGGTTCGACAACTTTTGTTACCTGACTGCACCTAACTCCGATTCCATCTTGCGAACGGAAAAAAAAAACTTGTCATCATGCAGATATACATAATTTATGCAGATTTGGGTAGTACACATGAGGAGACCAACATTGTTCCAGTAGTATTTGCACTTCTGCCAAACAAGTTGATAGTATCTTACGAGAGGATGTTCCGCCTGATTATAAAGCTCTGGTGCCTGATTGGAGCAGTGAAAAAGTGAATATTGACTTCGAACCGGCTGCAATATCGGCTCTGAAAAAAATCTTCCCTACCCCTCAATTGATAAAAAGAGTGTACGCATAGTGGGTATATTTCTTAGGTATACGCAAATAGGGAGATACCTTTTCTCACGAAACTAGCGAACTCCTCTCTCAACCCATGTCAGGGCAACTATTTTTCCCAATATATTTTCAATTTTTTCAACTTTCTTTGTTCAAAAATTTCGTGATAAGACGATTATTTTTTTTTCTTCTGTGTTTTAAGTCTTCTATTCAAGGTAATTTTTTCGTCTGCTGATGTGATGTCATCCTGAGAAATAGAATGTCCATTTTCTTTTTGGTTTTGTTTTTTCTTGTTTCTAAGAAGCTCTTCCTCGGTTCTTTTGTCTCCTTTAAAATGTCTTTTCAAGGTCAAGGCCTCTTCCATAAAAATTCTTGACTCATAATAGTCATAAGATAATAGCTACTTTTCTTCTTCCTAAATGCCATCCCTAATTCTTGCTATAAGTGGTCTCATGTTGAAGACATCCCCCGTGAAGATGAATGGATAATAACTTGATGATCCTATTTTGGGTTTGAAAAAATAAAAAAGTTTAGTTTAAATTCATTAACAAATTTCTCGGTGCGACCGGTTTTTTTTTACGTTGTTCCCTATCCAAATATATAAAAAATTGTAAGTATAATATTTATTAAAAAAACAATAGATAAGACTACTTTTTAATACATTTTACTCGTTGTGTTATTTATCAGTTTGTATATATTCTTCACCATTTTATATAGACATTTTTATCACTTCCTCAGCTTTATGGGATTAATTGTGGAGGCATGACGTAGGAACTTTAATAACAGCTGATGGAATGAATGCATCGACACGAAATTGTATATGTGTGACCAAACCCCAATAAGGACAATCGATTTGTAATAATCAATCGATTTTGATGCCAAATCAACCAAAGTGGAAACTCAAAAGCTCTAATAACTGCCGTTGTAATGAATATATCGACACAAGATTCCACTTATTAATTTTCAGCGGAATCGACTGAAGGAAAGGGGGGGATCAGAGGGGGGCTCAACTCAATAACTACCGATGTAATGAATGTAGCGACATTAAATTTTATATTTAAAGTCAAAACCCAATGAGGGGCGTATCCTGTCGAATTTCAGCGATATCGGCTGAAGGGAGGGGGCTCAATTCAAAAACACAAGTTAACTTTTGAATATTAGCGCAAACGGTCGACTGGTTTTGGAATGGGAGAGAAGTTAATTAATTCACTCTGGGGAAGTACATTGTCAGTGATTCATCGGCGACTTTCTTTGTATTATTATATTTCCGAGGGCGCCGGTAGCTCAGTGGTATGTGTGCTTGCTTACTGAGCACAATCGAAACCCGGGATTCGAAATTCGGTCGAGGCCCTTAGGTTTTATATCTGGGAGATGATAAAACCTTGAGCACGCCGTCCTTTGGATGGGACGTTAAGCGATATAAGGTCCCGAGCCTATACGTAGTCAGATACTCGTTAAAGACCCCTACCCTAGGTGAATAAAAATTTAGGTTAGGCAAAATGTAGGCTCGTGTCCAAAAAAAAGAGCGCTCTGGTAGTAGGTGATATGACCTTGTAGTTGAGAGATGAGACACTATAACTAACTATTTTATTTCTATATTGTATTTACTTATCCTTGTACATATTGACATTTCTTATTTTCTTATATTTTATTATCCAGCATTTGCATCAAATTTATGGTTTCATTTTTACCGATGCCCATTAAAAAACTGCATTTAACAACTTTTTTGCGTTTATGTTCATTAATCTGGCAATTGTTGTTGTTGCTTTGATGAGAAGTTCCACAGTAGATGCCTCCAGCTGTCGTATGTTGTCTAAACACTAACGAAAGGTTGACTGTATATAGGCAGGAGAGAAATTGTTGGTCTATTTCTTGAACCATTTCTGGGTCATATCGTCTATTCAAACCGACGGAGACTAGCTGGTCCATTGTTCACAGCCTAATTTTGTTTTTTTCTTTTGACAATAATTTACCAAAATCTAGTCATGAGCCAGTTTTCCCGACCTCGACCGCGTCTGTCTTAGTTGAGGCCAAATTTAATATAATTTTGACTTCAGTCTAGTTCAAGTTATCTAAATCTTAACATTATAATTAATTTTATTTCTATTTTTATTATTTACTTGTATTTGTACTTATTTATTTGTTAGTTTTCCACGTATTAGTCTAAGACATTGTTTTATGTAAATTTAGAACTAGGTTTTGTTAAGAAATATTTCATGAGTTAGCTAACGGTACAGCCGGGGGACTCCCAAGTTTTAATAGCACCCTTTGACCTGAGATGTATTTGAAGGGTCGCTCTCTGCAAACTGACTTAGTTCATAACTAGACCTGACGATGGTATAAAGCCGAAACCGGTAGTTATATATGTATATATATCTTTAGTGGAATAGACAATATTTCAAAAATAAGTTTGTTTTATTTATTTATTTATTACAAGTTTCCACAATATGTCCGCGTTTCTCAACTTAGAAGTTCAGTCTAGTTGTTCATTCGTTTGTTTGCCCGGGCTTTACATAATAGTATTGTAAATGACTAGATAATAAAGGTGGAAGCCCAGCGCTTCCAGGGAAAGGATAAGAGCATTGGATGTTTAGGTCCCTGGGTATATATCGTCGGTTTAAACGTGATACCTCGTATGTGCAAAAAGCCAACTTTACAGGAAAGACAAAAAACTAAATAACAAAATATTCTTTATAGGAAACCTCAATTTTTTCGACATTTGTATTAAGTGAGATGTATATGCATGCCATGAATTGTTTTTAAGCTAGTTTGCAAATCCAAGTAAAGAATTAACGTACTTGACGGAGTTAAAGGTTTTACCAGAATTTCATTCCCATTTCTTTTGCAAGGTACGGCTCTGAAAACCGTATTTCATGTTTTTTTTCGTTTTATGTCGTATACGAGGTCCCACTATATCAATAGAGTTTTTTTTTTTTTTTATGGTAAAATGTCGCTTACGAGGTATCACGTCTAGGCCGACGATATGTAGTTGCGAGAGTCCTTTCGTCGTTTTGCTGTACATGAGCCCGACTCTACTCTTGGAGTTTAATCATGAGAAAATCATGAAAATCTGAGAGGTTATAAAACTCTAAAACTACCAAAATTTGAGTGATTTTTTTTTTCTGAAAATGTATTCAAGTTTATTTAGCTGTGATAATATAAGTACAAATGTATAATAGGTATTATGTAAGATTGACAAGGAGAAGAGGGAGTTGATGACCTTTTGATGTGGGTACTTTCACAATCGCCACGAAAAACCGTGCAAGACGATCCTATAGGGGGAGGTTTATGTGGTTCGTTCATTGTTCCGTGCAGAATACTAAAAAGTCGAGTGAAATCGGTTAAACGTATTTCGCAAATCCAGAAATATCCAAGTAAATTTATATATTTTTATAACTTTTCTTATACGAGCAAGTATTGTTGATACTATGACTGGAATAAGCGATTGAAGAGTTCTTCTAATATGATTTATAAAATAGTTAGGATGAGAGATATTTTTGGTGGCCTCTGTCACACAAAAAACGTTTATTTTTCGTATTTATTTTTGTTTACAACAATAAGTAAATATATTGACAATGAGTATAAAATAATGTAAAATAATAAATAGCAATATATACAAAGTAAGGAAATATAAGAAAAAAAGTAATAATAATTAATAAATAAAAATATCTCTATAAAATGGTGAAGATTATGAACAAAATAATAATTTATATACACAATTAGAAAAATATAAACAAAACACAAAATAGATTATTTTTCAATAACATCTTAGCAAATAGACGTTTCGAGAAAAACTATCATCAGTATCTAAAAATGTTAATCAATGAAAGTAACATGGTATCATTAACGCATATAACATAATATTATTATATCGAACTGTTGACTGATTACATAACTTCCCCTAGACAGGGTGGCCCAGATAAGCGGGCCATAAGTGAAATAACTCCTAAACGGTTAGAGATATCAAAATTGTGCATAGGGCTAAAGTTGTAGCACTTGCCGAGATCTATAGTATGGTGTCCTCGAAAAGGCATAAATGACCCTTTTAATGACTCAAATAGCCCTTCGCAGGGTGGGGTTGCCTTTTGACCCTTAAGTTTCATTACATTTTATTAAAGTACTAAAGAAACAAGGAATAACTGTGCAAACAGATTTTTGATACGACAAGTAGTTCTCGGAACAAAAACGTTTAAAGTTGCATGTTTTTCTTATTCCGAAGTTAGTTGGAATTTAACAACTTCAGAATAAGAAAAATGTGAAACTTTAAACGTTTTTTTTTCGAGAATTACTTGACGTATCAAAAATCTGTTTGCACAGTTATTCCCTGTTTCTTTAGTACTTTAATAAAATGTAATGCAACTTGAGAGGCAAAAAGGAACCCCGCCCTTCGAAGGGCTATTTGAGCCATTACAAGGGTCATTTATGTCTTTTCGAGGACGCCATACTATAGCTCTCGGCGAGTGCTACAACTTTAGTCCTATGCACAATTTTGATATCTCTAACCGTTTAGGAGTTATTTCACTTGTGGCCTGCTTATCTGGGCCACCCTGTACTTGTCTAGCTGGGAAAGTAATATGGCCACTTTACACGCCTAACTACATTTTTCTAGTAGTCTTTCGTAATTTTAATTTTTGTTCAGTAATCATCTATATTTACATATTATATAGATTATGAACAAGGTGCAATATCGAATCGTTGGTGCTATCAATGCACACTGTTTAAAGAGAGAGGGAGTGGGGGGGGGGGGGGGGGGGGGAATCAGCAATGAGTTTAGGTTGTGCCTTCTTGACATAATGCATGAGACATAGTGACATAATGACCTAAATATACAATGATCTTTATTGTACAAACATGAATCATTTTCTTAGGAAAGAAAAATGTTAAAAGAAGTTTATTGTGGCCAGTGGACAATGATGCGGTGTTGGTAGTTTAGTTAGAACGGTAGGTACTCTGGTGTTATCAGATCATTTGTTTCGGGGGCTGCATGCAAACCAGGTGGAAAATGTACATACAGAACAATACCACGGTGTCTCAAGTACATTTCACTGATTTTTGTTTCGAATGAAAATTCGGTGAAAAATCAACATTGAATTCCTGTCTAGCTGGGGAAGAAAAAATTAAAGTTACGTCAAGGGAGGAGGGAGTCAGAAGGGTGTGTCCCTTTGTGAAAGGGGGGTTGTAAAATTTTTTTAAATGAACGGCTACTAAGGTTTAGTTCATTTGGTTTTCTACGCTAAAGTCCTCCACCAAGTTCTATCGTAATTAGTTTTTGTTTAATATTTTTATAATGATCACTCATTTTAAAAGTTAGTTAATGTGTACTTTCCTATTATTTGTTATTTTATTTATTCATTTATTTTTAGGGTAAGGTTGGAAACATAGAAGGGAGCATCGACAATTGTTCTCAGGACTTGGGATTGGAAAGATTGGATACACTTGATATTAGATGGTTTAATTTGTAAATTAATTTCTATATGAATATTCTATATGAAAACAAACTATGTCACAACTGCCATATTTTTCAGGAGAGCCTGAACAAGGTGACTAACTGCCTTAGAGCTTTCATCTTCATGGCGGCTTCTCCTTTGAACAATATTTTGATAATACATTCAAAAAATCCTTATAAATTATTATATAGCTCCTAGAAGAACGGAACATAATTTTAATTTAAACTCTTCTAAAAATTTTCTGCAAAATTCTCTCTCTTTTTGGCCTTATTGAACGTGCACATTGGCCAGACTTTGAGGTTATCTTTGTAAAGAGCTAGAAAAAAAAACGTAAATAACAACTATGTAAAAATCATATTTTCGGTAAAAATTGAGTAGTTTTACCTCCGAGAAATTTCTTCATGAAAGAAGTCTTAACCTACAGAATTATAAATATAAAATATTTATAATTAAAAATAGTATCCATTGTATTTATTAATATTAAAAATTGTATAAGTATTATTAATTTGTTTTCTGTTATTTGTTTATTTTACTTTTATAATTATTATTATATTTATCTCGTATGTGTTTGTGTTCTAAGATTTAATTTCCGTTGATGTAACTTGTTAGCTATTTTCATGTACAAAATGATATGATGTATTCAATTACTATTTCCGTTACCTTCTCACCCACGGAGGTTTAGTTACTATAGTTTTGTTAAGTAAGATTTACCGTATTGACCGGATTTGAAGTACAGATGTCTACCCTAGGCCAGAGAAGCTAGTTGTAAATAAGGAAAGACGGGACCTGGTACACTTCGACATCAAACTGGTTTTCATCTGGAATAAAAAGAAAATAAATAAATACAAAATATGTCTGGGATAAAGAAATTATTTTAGCTCAACTGGAGGTCAAGCACAATTATTAAAAAATAAATATTGTTTTATATAAAAAAAAAAAAAAGTGAATCAGGTTTTAAAACGTCTGTCAAGGTAAGTAAATTGATAACGAATCCTATTGGATGGTAACTATGCAACAAGAACAGGAAGGACGGGCTACCTGGAAACTACGACTTCCTTCACCAACTTACAGACAATATTCATTGTTTAAGCTGAAAATGATAAGAAGCACTTTATTTTTGGGATAGTTATACCGGATGGGATATTGAAATGTTTGTAGTAAATGTCCCTTCTTGATAATAAAACCTAAGGGCTTCAGCCGGATTTGAACCCACAATCTTTTGCACGGCAAGTACGTTACCTCTGAGCTAATGGCGCCCTGTTGACCTATTGATGCCAATCGTAAGTGCTTTTGGAAATATGTGGAATTTCGCAGATATTTTTTTGCACATATGTGTGAATGGATGTGATATATGGATTTCCACTACATATGTTCGTACTACATTTCACTTAAAATCAATAGTAGATGACTGTTTCTGTCGGGGTTTACAGTCGATACATTCATTGCAACGACAGTTCTTATAGTTTTTGTGTAAAGCCTCCTCTCTAATCATCCTCTTTCTATCCGATTTGGCTGAAAATCAATAGGTGTCGTCTTTGTATTCCGGTGAAAATAACGTAGGATCGTTCACTCATTACATAACTTCCGCTATACTACATTTAGTACACTGAAGTATAGTTTCAAAATGAAGTAAACCCCGCTCCCCTCTATTCAGTTCTTTTGAAATCATATGAAGTTTGATTGAAATATGTTCAGACATCTTACTTTAGCGAAGGAACGAACAAATGAACAGACACGAAGCACAAGTATAAAAAAATATTCAATGTACAGTCATCCGTTGCACTTATATCTATATAGGTAGTCAAATACAATGAGCGAGGCAGTTCTCGTTTGCTCTCATTTATTGTGGCGAACCCTTTCGTTTTAATACAGTGGAAACTCGAATTTACCGATTATCCTAAATGTCTATGCTCAGAATGGTATACTCGAGTCTGACATGCTTTCCGCTATAGGAAAGCGGTATTTTCTTTTTAGGAGAGATCAATTGTTATTTGCTATTGAAAATGTAGGTGTTTTTGAACTTTCGCCTGAAGAGGCAATATTAAAATTGACTTTATCTTTTTTTGTTTTAATAGAATAATTTCAAACGTTTCTGCGCAAAGCTCTGTGCGTTTATATAACAATAAGATAGATGTTGAGTGACTTTAATGAAATCTATTGAAGAGTGGAGTTAGTTAGAGACTTTAAGGGTGGGGAGGGAGGGAGAGTGGAGTGGTGGCTGAGGTCGTTCACTCTCTGGCGGCACTCAGCTCTGCTTTGTCTGGCCTTCTTACAGACACCTTATCCAGACTTCAGCCACCTAGTTCAAATATCGACAGACATCAGAGATCCATCAAAATAGAGACATGATGGGAAGAAGAGATCCATTGAGCTTCCAGATAAACATCCCACAACCCATATGATTCGGTTCCTGCTTGTGGATCTTATATAGGCTACGACTTGAGGAACTCTCGATTCCTATTGGGTTTGTCTGTTTCGGAGAAACTATGATACATTTAGAGACACGAAGAATATTGTACTGAAATGCCTGTAGTTCTGTTGTGTGTGAAGGACTGTAGTCATGGCGACAGGGATATCAGGGAGAAGTAATTTCTTGTACAGGAGGAGAGTGCAAGACTTTTTGAGAGGTGTGTTATGGTTCCGGACAGCTTTGTCTTTAGTGTTACAAGGAATGGGAAGTCCTTCGAACCGAGTCTATTTTGTTCTTCTGTAGTTAATCGACAGAGAGCAAAATTCTTTGCTTCCTTTTTGGCTTTCAGTCGCAACATCCATCACCAGCAGGAGATAGGTTGAGACAATTTGCAACATGTAAACTGCTGTCTGGAGGTCTTGATATTGGCACATACTCGTTAGTAATCTATCGTCAGCGTATATTGTCGCAGCAGTATAAGCTGAAGAGGAGAGGACTGAGGATACCTGTCTGTGCCACTCCCGCCAAACTACTGCTCTTGAAGAATTAGAAAATGTTTGTAGTTAATGTTAATCATATAAATGTTTGAATAAAGATTTCTCCCAGTCAACAAATCTGAATGAGGTATCACTTCAACACAATTTATCTCTTTACAGTACCTAGATACTCTCTAGAACGTCTTACATGACTTGTGTTTACCCTGAGGCTCTTGGTTACGTTAAGACTATAGAGCCTTTGATAGGTTGCCCTCCGTAGTGTCACTAAGTTCACAGCTCGAGCTTGCCTCCAACACTCGATACGGTAATAACTTGTCCTCAATGACATCTCTCCTGTCCGCCTTCCTTAACTACCGTTATTTTGTAAACACCACATACTTAGTCTATTATCAATGTATTTTACTCTCAGGAAACTCTGAAGTTAGCCAACAGTATTTTCCATATGGAGATTAATCAGTTGCTAGGATCCACATTTTCAAGACTGGTTTATTGATACGCGCAGAGGCGGGTGGAGAGACCCGCGCTTTCTTGATGAATTACAATTGAGTTGTATTGACAATGAATAAACGTGATAAAAAAACACAACTTTAACTATTAAATTATTCAAAAATTGAATTTTACTGATTCTTCAAAAGACATTATCGAGCAATATCGGGCCCTTCTAACGATCTGAAAGGTTAAAGTGACGAATATTCAAATAATGATAATAATAATATTTATTTCCGTTTAATCAATTCAAAACGTCATACTATTTTGTATACTAGGCTGTTACATTGGGGCGCCTAGATATACGATTACGGCCTCCTGGATATCTAACTACATTCTCTGTTGCGCCATATTTGATGTTCATTATCAGTTACTCCAGTTCTTTATTCTCTGTGTTTTTTGGTGACTTATTTTTCACTAAAGGTGAGTGAAATGGTGGCACTTTCTACATTTTAAAATTGGTTTTCCATTTTACTATTGATTGAGTAAATATTTGTGTACGAAATTATTCAGTACTTGTAACTTTTAATGAATTCTTGTGAGATCGTTTCAGATTGAATTATATTTTTGATTTTGTATTCACATCACTAAAATTTGTACAAGTAGAAAAACGTATGTTGCATGAGAGACCTGGTTATTTGTTTCGCGAATAATTATTTTCCTCAGTCCTTCAATTGTATAATTAAATATATTGTTTCTTTAGTTTATTTCAATTTTTGAACGGAAAGATATTCCAGAAGCGATGGGAATATTTAGATTATTATTTTTTTTGTTTTGTCTAAGGGCTCCTTTGTGTTCTAAGCTCTTTTTCCTTCCAAGGAAATATTTGTTAAATTTTCTAATTCATTTCTATGTAAAATTTAAATTTTTTCAAAATACTAATCATAATTTTGTTCAATGTAAAATTTTGTTATTAGTAATATACATTTTAGTTAGTTATTGTGACTCATGCCCGGGCTTTAACTACTCTCGCCTACTACCAGAGCGCTCTTTCGTTGCTCTGGGGACATGAGCCCGACTCTACTGTAGGAGTCCTAAGTAATGCTTACCTAGGTTTATTCAGCTAGGATGAAGACACCTGTCTTTAACGAGTACCTTTCATCGCACAGGCAAGACCCCTGTCTTTAACGAGTACCTTTCATCGCACAGGCTCGTGGTCATCGTTTAACGTCCCATCCGAAGAGTGCACAAGGCTTTCTCAACTCCCAAATAAAAAATCTGAGGGCCTTGGCCGGGTTCAGATGCTGCGATCTTGAGCTTAGTAGGCTAGCACACTACTTTATACTTCCATATAGAAGGTATATATACATAAAAGTGGGTATACACTATTTGAATTTGAATTGGTCAGATTCCCGCTACAGCGCTGTTTAGTTCATGCTGTTTCATTGTGGCCCTGAAACTTGCCTAAATTTTCCTTTCTGTCTATAATTAGTTATTCTGTGGCTGGAGGGCACCACTGTCAGTGTTGCATCTGTGCTAGACTGACATTTCTGACGTGAAGCGCACATAAGTTCTGTACGAGCACATTTGCCCTGAAACAAAACAGTTCAGAAATTCATGTGTTAAAAATGTGGTACGAGATTTCTCATAGAAATATAAGACGTTGTTTTCTCACAGTTTTATTTTTGATCAGAACCGGTTTTCAACGCAACAGCGTCATCATCAGTGGTATATCCCACAGAGCGTAGCGGTTAAAGGAGAACTGGCCAGTGGCAATCGGCTGAAGAGAAGGGGGGTGCATTTGAATAACCCTAATAACGGCCGATATAATGAATTATTCGACACAAAATGAATATTAGCTCAAACGGTCGACTGGTTTTGAAGGTAGAGCGAAACGTTACTTAATTCGTTTTGGGGAAGTACATTGCTGGTGAATCGCCGTTGTTTTTAATGTTTCCTCCGGATAATCCGTCTTAGTTTGGCCTCAAAAAGGACGATTTGAGGTATCTTAGTGTGTCACCAGTATTACAGAACTAGATGTTTCTTGTGCTGACAACAAGCTGCCTCTAATGAATATTCGCCATGTCTAACGAGCGTTGCATCCCAACTGTTATGTTTCTGTCAGTAGTATTTGTCACAATAGAAGATTTATTTGGTTTACCATGCTCGATTAGTCATCTCTACATTATTTTTTATTGTTTTCTTTTAAAGTAACTAAAAATATTACATAGAATACGTTTTATTGCTTTTAGTAATTCAATATTAACTTAACGTTACTAATTCATTGGTAATATTGGGTAATGTTAGTCATTTTGGGTAATTTTGGTTAAAAAGAGAAAAAACAAAGTCGGTGAATCATTGACAATGTACTTCCCCAGCACGAATTTATGCTTTTTTTTGTCTTTCTACGATACCAATCGACGTTTGGCCTAAAATTCTATAGTTGACTTACATAGGGGCCTCTGAATTTGCATACTGATATTGAATTTTGTGTCGATACATTGATAACATCGGTAGTTATTAGCGTTTTTGAGTCGAGCCCCGCTTCCTTCGGTTGAATCCGCCAAAAATTAAATAGGTTTCTGGATACACTCACGAAATTTGATGTCGATTGATTACATCGGTTGTTATTAGCGTTTTTGAGTCGAGCCCCGCTTCCTTCGGATGAATCCGCTAAAAATCAATAGGTTTCTTGATATACTTACGAAATTTGGTGTCGATATATTGATTACATCGGTTGTTATTTGATAAAATAAAATGATAGATAAAACACTTTTTTGAACACTTATATTGTCTAATTCCACAAACATATACTTAAATGTGTACCAGTTTCGGCTTACGCCATCGTGAGCACAAGGTTCAACAAGTTTGTTGTGCTGAAACCGGTACACATTTAGGTATATGTTTGTGGAATTAGACAATATAAGTGTTCAAAAAATTGTTTTATCTATCATTTTATTTTATTTATTAGTATTTTCACTATATCAACACAAAACGCAAAAAATGTATTCGGTTGTTATTAGGGTTTTTGAGTCGAACCCCTCTTCCTTCGATTGAATCCGCTAAAAATCAATAGGTTTCTGGATACACTTACGAAATTTGGTGTCGATACATTCATTCTATCGAGAGTTATCTTGTTCAGACACACAGAATTGTGTACTTCCACAGCAATACGAAGTATACGGGAAGTTATGAAATCGGTCTGAAATTCTGTGTTGAATGAAAAAACCAAATTCTTGTTTGTGTATAACTCTTGATAGAATGAATGTATTGACACAACATTTTATATATGTATCCAGTATCCCTTAAGGACAGCTACTATTAATTTTCAGCCAAATCAGAGGGGTTGATTAGGTGAAGATTTAACACAAAAACTTTAATAACTGCCGTTGTAATTAATATATCGGCACAAAATTTCATATGTAATTTCTAAACTGCATATGAATGACACCTATTAATTGAAACAAAATGTAGTATGATGATTCAGAAGCGCTTATTTGCGTCAACTATTGATTTTTTATATTAAATGTTCTTGGAGAGTCCGATTACATAACTTCTTCTATACATCGTAGAGCTGGGGAAGTATCACTGCTGCCAATGTACTAAAAGTGAGGTATCACTCGCCCAGATGAGTGACTACATGAAGTGAGGTTGTGCAGGTGGGGTGAAGTTTGCCTACAGGTAACTGTCCTAACTCGGCCCACCTTGACACATATCGTGTCTCCGATATCCCCAGGCCTCACTTCCCTAGTCCCGGCCCAGACCACATTACTCTAGTTTCTACCTCAACTCTCTATTTATCATTATAGACACGGTAGTCCTTGAATACTTTCAACACTAAATATCTTATCTCAAAGAAAAAAAATAACTTGTTTCTTTCTTCTGTTTTTTTTTTTTTTTTTATAAAAGCGGAAATTTACTCAAGCATTTATCTATCAGATGATATAGATATATAATTTTGGTGATTCATAAATTTTTGAAAGGTTCCAGCTAGATATATGCCCCAAAGTGGATATGGAAGAAAATAAAATAAAATGTGCTATCTAAAGCCTTGTATCAGTTGGTTGTCTATTTATCATCGCCGTCCAGGATGCAGCGCTGAGTACAATACAGAAATTTGGAGCAAGGACCTTCCCTCATCGAGTTTCTGCAAAAGGTCATCTGGTTGTCCAAACAGCCTCTGGCCATTGTCATCCAGCCATCATACAAGTCCTCGAGGTCTTCCGATGTCTCTGGAGATGCATGTTATAGTCTTCTTGCTGTCAGCGTGTCTTGCTAAGTGCCATTTTTTTCTTCTTGTTTCGGTGGCGACTTGAACTCTTTTATTCTCATTTTTACTTTCTTATATCTGTCAGTTAAATACAATAGTAAATTCGAAATACAACTCCCTCTACCGATTGGTCAGTGCTTTAGGACCTCAGGAAAGCTATCTTTCATTAAACTGCCATATTGAAAAACTCCGACTTCTAGCTCAAGTCCGTCTCCACAATAGCAATAGAAATTTAAGGATATTATTTGGAGGGCTTAGGTATGAGTTTTGTCCTGAAAGTGTCTGCAGGCTGTGTACCTTAGACCAAAAGGACGACCTCATACACTTTTTCTTCTATTGTCCCTCTTTGTGTATCCCCAGGCAAACATTTCTCCACAATTATCTCACCAATAGACCAGAATATTACTCAGAAACATTTGTGCATATTTTAAATAATTTAGAAGCTAGAAAAATTAACAATTTATTTTTATTTTTTACTCTTGCTTAGAAAATAAAGAATAATTTAATTTAATTTGTTAATAATATTTTTTTATTTTTTATTTATTCATGTGATATCTTGTTTTATATAATTTTCGAATTCTTTCTCTTATCCTTTTATTTATTTTTTGAAAAAGAAAAAAAAAAAAAAACCCACTCATTGCCATGAGGATTGTTATCTTTTCTGCAATAAAAGTTTATCTATCTATCTATATCTGTTAGTTGGTATCTGACGTTTCTATATTGCCGAAACCGGTAGTTTTTTATAACATTTTTTTTGTGGAATAGACAACAATTAAAAAAATAAGTTATTTTTATTTATTTATTACAAGTTTTCACAATGTGTCCACGTTTCTCAATGTAGAAATATTCATCTTATTGGAAGTTACCGATAGGAACATTTTATGTTCTCAGTTATGCGATGTATAGTGGAAGTTATGTATTCCGTCATAAATTCGAAGTAAAGTTTTCCCCAGAATTGCATGTTATCCGACTCCTGATGTCAAAAATTAAAAAAAAAGTATGTTAGTCTGTGGACGCGATAACTCTCGATAAAATGAATTTATCAACATGAAATTTCATATGTGTATCTAGAACCTCATAAGGAAGACACCTTATGATATTCAGCCAAATCGGTCCAAGAGGAAGCAAAATTTCATCAATAACTGCCAATGTAATGAATCGATACAAAATTTGGTGTGAGGATTCAGAAGCCCCTTTGTAAGTCTACTATTAATGCTTAACCCAAACAGTCGATTTGGACGGAAAATACTTAATTGATCACATCTTTTTGATCACACTTAGTTGATAATAAATGAAATTATTTTGAACATGAAATTCCGGTGAAAACTCGGTATCGAATTTCTGACCAATAACATAACTTCCCCTATAACCCCCGAAATCCATCAAATACCTAAACCAGAGTCCATTTACCTGACCAGCTCTCTTCAGACTAGGGAAGAATTATCTGGGGAAAGTTGAACTGCCACCAAACTGAACCAAATTGATGAAACATAATAAAATATTTAATGTGGATAATAAAAGTTGTCAAGGATTTGAATGAGTCTGGATGTCCATATATGGGCTGGGCCAACCCAAACGTCCTGAAGTAATGACCCCAATAATAAGTTATATAAAGTGTCCTCATTGTACGATATAATGATGTACAGGTTGAATTTGAAACTGCAACGGTGTCTTTTGGGAGGATTTGGCATTTTGGAAATGTTATCAAGTTATCATTTTGATCTGCCCAGTTTTAAGACAATCAATATACAATATATAACTTTCATTTTTGGAATTATATATATATATATATAAATATATATATAATTATTTTTATAATATATATATCTGTACCTCGTAGGTAAACTGCACTATGTGATAGAAACCCAATTTATAGCAGAGAGCTTTCAAATTTTGAACTGCCAATTTCACCACAATGGCATTAAATTATCCTGCTTTCACAACTACAGTTATTCTAAACCATTCATTGAAATCCTCATGCTGCATCAAAAGATAAATATTTGTATCTTTTTATTGCCTCAAAATAGAAAAGCATCAAGTCGATTTAGTCCTGTTTCTCCCCAAATTGACATTAGGGTTAGTGCAGTTTACCAACCTGTTATTTTGTAATTACTTTAAAAAGGAGATGATGCAGTATACCACTAAATAGATCTCAAACTGATGTACAACTTAGTGCAAAAACTGATTTTGGAAAAAAACTGACATAGTACAGTTTACCTCCGAGGTACAGATATATATATATATATAAAATATGTGACAGAGTGACCAACGAAGGTAATGCCGAAGGAAGGGAGGAATCCAAGCTTGCCGATAAAAATTCGATTCTTCGATTTCTGCTAAGCTTTCCACGCTGAGGACTCCTTATTCAATATATATATATATATCTTACAAGCAATAAATTAAATTATATTATTCTTAATTTTCAAGCTTACAGTAAAAAATAAATATAAAACACTTTTAAGACAAAACTCATGTCTAAATCCTACAAGTATTATCCTAAAATTTCTATTGCTATTGTGGAGACGTATTTGAGCTAGCTGTCGGAGTTTTTCGATATGGCAGTTTGTTGGAAGATAGTTTTCTTGAGACCCTAAAGCACTGACCAATCAGTTATAGGGGAAAAAAAAGCAGATGATTCCTCATGGCTGCTACCAAATCACCAGGGAAATTATATGTACCTATTTATTATTTAAAACATTTTTTCAACTCAGTTTTATGGAGGGGTGGGAAAATCCAACAATAGGTTTGCGATGCTGTAGCCCTTGCGGTAATAGATACAAAATTATTTAAAAAACATTGTTATATAGATTATATGCATTTAGGATGGCATAGCAGACTAAATAGCGTACCTTTGAGATGATATGCAACATTGTTGAGCTCATAGTCATAAAATCAGTGAATTATCTCTTTTTAAATTTGTTTCCCTCTTATCAGCGACCCTCATCATAAATTTTGACAGATCCCCATAAACAAACTGATTTGTGTTCCAAATTGAGTTATGTGAACCGATGTACTAAAGCGAGTCGAGTCACTTTGGTCACAGATCTGATGTTCAGACAGGATAAGTCGTCTATTTGTGTTGTCAATATTGGATCACAATGGAGTGTCTTCTCGACAACATTGTCTTGACATTACTTTTTCTTTTTTCTCGTCTCTCCAAAGAGCCGTGTTTGGTAGACGGTCGCAAGGTAGGTTGTGTACTGGATCAACTTGGTTTTCCAACTATTAAGGAGAAAGGGAAACGACTGTCAGAAAAGTACGGTATTCCTAGAGTCCATTTCCTGGTTTGTTGTCTTCCTTTTTTTTTTTTAATTTCAGAAAAATACATTGGACCAAGAATCGATTTCGAAAGTATGAATAGTCATTAAATTGTTGTAAAAAATGTCTTTATGATAGTAAAAAATTGTAGGAAACAAGTTTTCTTAGCTTCGTCCTGAAGACAATAGCATCTTGTATTTCTAATGACTCCGTCGACATCTTTTGCAAAAAAATTAAAAACAACGGAAAAGGTTGAATTCCTGAAACCTTCTACCGCCGGGCTCCAAGTTCGCCGAGCCACCTCTATTAAACCTCTGGTTTTCTGTTTATCTTAGGAAGACTTGTGGCAGTTTTTATTATTATATATCTCTCCGTTTTCTCCTATATATAAGAGATATATACCCAAGATCTGCAAAAAAGTGTACATATGATTGAGGCGACTTTTCACTACAATATTAATGACTTTCCTCACTTCCCAAGTAATTGTAATTATATATATATATATATATATATATATATATAGATATATATAAAATATAATTTTATATTATATATATATAATATAAAATTATAATTATATATATATCTATAATTATTGATCCCATGCATTTTTCGGAATTAAACATGTCTACAAATATACGACTTTTCTGACTGTCGGCCCCTTTCTCCTTAAGTGAGGCAATACTACGATTAGTACCTACTATTATATACTTATTCTTCAATTATACAGTATTATATTTGATGTACTTGCTACTTGACCACAAAAGAAACGAAGACATCAGAATGGGATGGAAAATGCGAGCTCTCTTTGAAGAAGCAAGTGAGTTACTGAGTACGAACAGCTGGATCATATGACGGGGATGCCCTAAAGCTAAGCAGCTCGATGTGTTGGTGTACATTCCCTGATGCTGTAGGGATTTGAAATGAATAAGAATATTTATTATTTCAAATACGTTTATAAATGACAATATAGAACAGATGAGATTCATGAGGGCGCCGATAGCTCAGTGGTATACTTGTTTGCTTACTCAGCTCAAGATCGCGGGTTCGAAATCCGACCGAGGCCCTTAGTTTTTTTTTTATGTAGAAGGTAAAAACACCTTGAGCATGCCGTCCTTTGAATGGGACGTTAAGCGATGGCCCCGAGCCTCTACGATGTCAGGTAGAGACCGACCCTAGCTGAATAAAAGTTTAGTGTTTGCAATATTTAGAACTCCCATAGTAGAGTCGGGCGTCATATCCACCAGAGTGACAAAAGAGATCTCTGGTAATAGGCGATATGTCCTCGTAGTTAAAGCTCGGGCATGAGTCTGAATAACTAACTAATAACTCTTAAAATTACTCGTATAAAAATAATAAGAATCAATAAATAAAAAATAAATGCTATCTGCTTAAGAGAAAAGTAAAATTTTAACTTTTTTTTTTTTTTTTTTTTTCAATCAACAAAAAGCATGAAATCAGGTGAAAACTCAACATTTCTCGAATTTCTGACGGATTACATAACTTCTTCTATACATAGCTGGGGAAGTAAAAAGTACATATTTTTAAACAAATTTAAGAAATAGTAATTCATAGTTTATATTTAAGTTTCACAATAATGCTGTAGTCAGGAATTTGTTATTTGACGACCTCATCTATTTAAGAACTATTTTTATTTAGGTCAATTATTGTATGGAATCCCAGTGAAATTGTATTCAGTTGAATACATATTTACTGTCTTTAAGATTTCACCTTATTGATATTTTCTCAAACATGAAAAAAATTTTATTTTTTTGATATTACATCTATCAATTTTTGACGATAGTATGATGTTAAATAATGAGCGATACTACTATCAGTAGTGTTATTATTTATTTATTTTTTTCACAACTTTATCCTTTATTTAATTATATTTTTGAGGTTCCGTAGGCCGAAAATCGGAAATGGATTCATAAACCTGGTGAATAACCACCATGAAAACCTGTCCATAATCCACACTTCGTAAAAACGTATTGATAAGTCCCGGCAATGAATTTCATCTATCGAAATTATTATATTTGTACGAAGTATAAGGGAAGTTATCTGATCGTTCTGAAATTAGATAATTCTACGATATCTATTAATTTTCAGTCAATTCGGCCAAAGGGAAGGGGGGATTAGGGAGGAGGCAAAATCTAATAATTGGCTTTGTAATGAATTTATCGGCACAAAATTTCATATGTAAGTTCAACACTTTATAAGGATGACACCTATGAATTTTAAGTGGAATGGACGAATGAAAAGGGGGGATCAGAGGCAGTGGCGGCGACTCGGGGGTGCGAGGGGGGGCGGTCGCCCCCCGCTTTTTGAGGAAGCACTTAAATGGTTTTTCAAATTTAATATTTGACTGCCTCAAAAATGTAAATAAAATATTTATTTAGTGATAATGATCATCATGAATCATAATAACACAATAAAAATGTGTTTCCAAATCTGTTCAAGTTGCTAAAGTTGTTTTTGACTGTCCCAGTGTCCACGGCATCTGCTGAACGGTCTTTTAGTGTGTTGAAAAGAGTAAAAAGTTATTTACGGAACACCATGCTTCAACACTGGCTGACGCACTGTGCGATGTTAGCCATTGAGAACATGGACCTCAACTTAGACAAATGTGTTGAAGTGTACGGTAGGCGGAAGAACAGACGCTTAACATTGTTTTAAAACAAAAAGTCTGAACTTTTTCCACACAACCATATTGTTGTGTGATATGGTACGAAAAATTGTATAGAGTAAGTTCTTTAGTAACTTCAGGTAAACTAGGTGTTTTACTAAATAAAACTAAGTGTGCTGATACAAAATTGTGTATCTAGATCGCTTTAAAAACCCACTAAATTTTACCCATTTTTAAATAAATTTTCCGGGGGAGGGCCCCCGGACCCCCCCTCAGCTGGGGGGTATTCCATAGCCCCCAGACCCCCCGGTGGCTTTGCCCCCCCCAATTTTAGACTCCACTCGCCGCCACTGATCGGAGGGGGCACAACCCAGAAACTCCAATATCTGTCGATGTATGAAATTCTATATTTGAATTCAAAACTCGATAAGGAACACACCTATTAAACTTCAGTTAAATCCCCTGAAAGCTAGGGTGGGATCAGAGAAGGAAGCTCGACTCAAAAACGTTAATAATGCTAATGAGGTCTCAACAGCCCCTATATATATATATATATATATATATATATAAATGTGGTGGGCCGGTGTTTTACACCTAGGAGCCTAAGCATCCAGTGCTCTTCTCCCTTCCCTGGAAGCGCTGGGCTTCCCCCTTATTATATTAACTGTATGTTTATACTTATACTACCTAAACCAAGCCCTTCATGGAGTGCTCAGTCTCCCAGTTTCCTTAATGCACCTGAGAATGCTCTCATAGTCCAATCTTCTAAAGTCTTCCTCTGCGTTTACATCTCTACCAAAGATGCGGAATCTCATTCGCGCATATCCCGAGCAGATGCCCAGGAAGTGTGCCACCGTTTCGTCTTCTTTCCCACATCTATCGCAGGTAGGACTGTCCTTGACTCCCACAGTGTGTAGGTGTCTATTGAACGGACCATGTCCTGTGAGATCTCCAGTCAGTTCCCTAAGCTCGTTCCTTTTGAGGTTCAGGATCCCGTGTTTCAGAACTCTGGACTCTCCTTCCAGGAACATCTTCGACTGCCTGGTCTTTTCTCTCCAAGTACGCTCCAAAAGGTCCTTAACGCTTATTTAAGTCAATTATTGACTTTTAGGCCAAATGATAATGGAGGGAGAGTGAACACTTAATTGATTAATTCATGCTGCTGGGGAAGTACATTCCCATTGATTCACCTACGACTTTTTCTCTCTCCCCCCCCGTTATTTCTGTTTACCTTCTGTCCTGGAGGGTAAAACACCCTGTACTAGGGCTTATGATAGCTGACTTATCATGAACCTATTCACTTCTTCAGAGTGGCTGGATCCTGTAACCATTCATTGTTGACCTTGGACTTGAAGCCGGCAGTCAAGTTCAGCCACTTTGTGCCTTCTCCGCTTTAATGTCACCATGAAATTTATCTTGGTCCGTGAAATCAGTTATCTCTCTCCTTGCTTGTCTTCTTATATGAATCTTTGTTTTTTTCAAACAACTTACCTTATCCTCAAAAGCAAATCTGTTTTGTTCTATTTTATGAATTATTCCTAAAAAAGGTGATAAAATTTGTTGAATAACGCATGAAATTTTAAGATTATTACTCAAAAAGTTATATTTTTTTTATTATTCTAAGGGCTGTTTTGACATATATACACATATGAAAATAAAATAAAAAAAGTCTTCTGTAAATTGCACAGAGATGTACTTCCCCAGCACGAATTAATCAATCAAATGTTCGCTCTCCCTC
Source organism: Aradus depressus (assembly GCA_963662175.1). Classification (NCBI taxonomy): domain Eukaryota; kingdom Metazoa; phylum Arthropoda; class Insecta; order Hemiptera; family Aradidae; genus Aradus; species Aradus depressus. Next base: position 46,285,165 of record OY759216.1, on the reverse strand, counting down.
CAAAGGCAATCGACCGATTGGACTAAAAATATATATAGGTATATAGTTGACTTATATAAGGTCTTCTGAATTCTCACACTAAATCTAGTGTCGACACATTCATTACATCGGCAGTTATTAGGGTATTTGGATCCAGCCCCTTTTCTCAAGTCCCCCTTCCCTTCGGTCGATTTTTCGGAAAATTAATAGATGCATTAAGGGGTTATGAATTAACATGTGAAATTTCGTGTCAATACATTCATTAGAATGGCAGTTATTGAAGTTTTTGTTATAATGAAATACGTAGGTAGATTGACACGAAAGTTTATATGTGAGCCCAGAACCTCATAAGAACACCAGTTATTGATTTTCAGCTAAATTGGCCAAAGGAAACACAACAAACTCAATAACTGCCGAAGTATAACGAAACGAAATTTTAAATGTAAATCCAAAACCCCATAGGGATCACACATATCAACTTTCAGCCGTATCAGCCAATGGGAAGAGAGAATCAGTGGAGGGTGAAACTCAAAAACCCTCAATGTGACGATGTAACGAATGTATCAACACGATGATCCAAAAGTTTAATTCATTAATTCGTTCTGGGGAAGTATATTGCTTGTGTTTCCCCAATGACTTTTTAGTATTTATCTACTTCTTTCCCGAGCCCATTTAACTAAATACAACATTTTTCCTTCACAAATTTGTGGAGCGGGCCCTCCAAAATTAAAAGTCTCAAAGACTCCAAAACTAATAAATGTTGAGCAAGCACTTCTTTGAGCGGGATCTTGGAGATGAAGGGATCTTGGAGATGAAGGGATCTTGGAGATGAAGGGATCTTGGAGATGAAGGGATCTTAGAGGTGAAGGGATCTTGGAGATGAAGGGATCTTGGAGATGAAGGGATCTTGGAGATGAAGGGATCTTGGAGATGAAGGGATCTTGGAAATGAAGGGATCTTGGAGATGAAGGGATCTTAGAGATGAAGGGATCTTGGAAATGAAGGGATCTTGGAGATGAAGGGATCTTAGAGATGAAGGGATCTTGGAGATGAAGGGATCTTGGAGATGAAGGGATCTTGGAGATGAAGGGATCTTAGAGATGAAGGGATCTTGGAGATGAAGGGATCTTGGAGATGAAGGGATCTTGGAGATTTGCGCCTGAACATGGATACTCTTCCAACATATATGTCATCTCTAAAGAAGGATTTGCTGATCTGTGACAACTTGTTATTTAGCCCCAACTGCAGGACAATGTGCAACCTTCTCATGCATCCTAATTACTGCTATTAATTGAGCCAACCTACTCAGATCGTTATTCTTTGTTTCCATACAGCTCAAGGATCTATTTCTTTTATTCCACTAATCTTTATTTATGTAATAAAGTAATATTATTTATTATTCTTTCTCATGTCCACCAGAGCGTCGAAAGAACTCGATATGATCGTAGGCGATATAACCTCGTAGTTAAAGCCCGGACAAGAGTGATAATAACTAACTAAAACACAGGAAATTTTTTTTATTAAACAGTTGTTATAAATAACGTCGGGTATTATCGAACTTAAAATCAATATCAAACAAAATTAGGTAATTCACATAAAATAAATAGCTAAATTTCAGCTCGAAACCCCTCGAAATAACCCCGGTTCTATGGCATCCCCATTCTTCCACCTCGTTGTTTCCATCCGCGTTCTTTCTTTGCCAATGCACCGTCCAGCATTCGAGGCTGACCAAGAATGAGAGACCTTAAGCAGTAATAGTGAATGTACTAAAATGACATTTTAATATGAGGCTTGAGAATTCTGAGTGAGAGACCAATTGAGTTTCAGACAAATTAGTTTTAGAGAGAGAACGAAAAATTGTTGATAAAATCGCGGTGGGGGATTTGTTAGTTTTTTCATATAGTTACTGTCAATTGTTGGTTCGAATCCATCGTTTGACCCTCCTGTAGGTCCTTTTAGTTAAGCAGTAGTATTGACTGATAGTCAGTACCTTCATTGATACATCAATCCATTGTTCACTCACGGAACCCTTCACTGTGTGACCTAATGACAGGTCTCTGTAATATTTTTTTTCATATTTGTTGAACTTTCTCAATTGTTCTGATTTACAAGATTTCTCTGGAGCCAGTTAAATTACACTTTTTAGAAATACACTTATCTGCTTTAACCTGATCATTGAATAATTTGGTCGGTTATTAACCGTGTTTTGATTTGACTTGATTTCTCAATAATAACAGGTTGGTAAGAATCATCTAGATAAGAATTTGTCAATGGCGAACCTCTCCGGATGAACCTGTACCTTCCAGCTATTTTAATAATTATATAAAGAAAGTAGAAATGCAACGTTATTTCCTGCAGTTTCCATAAATATAGCCCCATATCATTGGGGAATAAAATAGGGATACTTACAAAATTTATTTTAGTTCTCCAGCTATACGAAGTTAAGTAATCGGTCAATAATTCGATGCGGAATTTTCCACGCAATTTCTTGTTTTCCGACATCCAGATTACAAATATTTTTTATTTTTATTTTTATTTTTTTGTCTTTCATTTATAAAGATACAACTGTTGCTAGGGTGCAACAACCAGCATCTATGATGGTAGGTATTGACAAGTTGGCGTGAATGGCATGTGAGAGGAAGGCCACACAGTGGTAGGTCCTCAGGACGAAAATTTATTTTAATTATTAAGACAACAACAGAAAAAAAAATAAAAATAAAATAAAAATAAATAAGTAAATAAAAAGGAATTGAAAGACAATTTTGATGGATGGGTAAGAGAGATGAGAAATGTAAAGGAAAATGATGTATAAAAAAAAAATCGGGTGCGTGCAACTCCGATGCGTGGCGAAATGAGCGTGACAGCGAGATAGCGAAAGTGTCAGGAATCAAATATAACAAATCATTTCAATAACATTTTTGAACCTTGAAACAATTTAAAAACAATACAGAAAGAAAACATTCATAAGCATAATAGTTAAAAAACGAATTTATTATTAATATTATTAATCTGTATATATCTAATAATAATAATATTGGTTCGGGGGCCATGGTGGTCGTGCGGGCTAGAGCGTAGGGCTTTGGTCGCATGGTCTCACTATGGTTTGCGGGTTCGAATCCCGTCCGGGAGTGAGTTTTATTTCGTAGATAGAACTCCCTCCCGGGGCCATGGATGTCTTAAAATAATTATATATAACACATTGACATGGCTAATATGCACCGTACATAAAGCCCAAAAAAAAAAAAAAAAAAAAAAAAAAAATTGGATAACTAAGTTATCTTTATATACAGAAAGTAACAGCTGTAGGTACTATAATATAATATATATTCTGTATTAGTAGTAACAGCTGTCTCTCTCTCTCTCTCGGCGCATGCGCGATACGCGTGTTACGTGTTACCGAAAGTAACATAACGCAGTTTTCGAACATGGGGTGCCGGTGTACCAAATTATAAGACGTTGTCACGTCAAAAAAAAATTAAGAACGAGTATGATGTAAGATGGCAGTAAGTCGCGGTTCCATATTCTCTTCAACCTTCGTGGGGGGTTTTGTGGTAAGTGTTGTGAAGATAAAGTACGTATTTCTGCGTTTGTATATGTGTAAATTTTTCTAAAAAACTGTATGTAAGTAGTTTGAATTGTGTCGGTTACTGTGTGTATCATAAGATCGTTAGGAAGTGTTCTGTTGTTTATGTATGGGGGGCACTGTTTTATTAGTCTGAGAGTTTTTGACTGAAACGCCTGAATTCGTTTGATGTTGGATATTTTTGCTGAACCGTATACCTGTGATTCGTATGTCCATAATGGTCTCAGTAAGTAAGTGTAACAGTTCCGTTTTTGTGTCATGTCTAATTTTGATCGTCTATTTAGTAGTCCGTAGGGTATTACAAATATGAAAAGAAAAAGAATCTTTCTGTTTGTGTGTCTGTGACGCCCGATAGAATGAATATATTGACTCGAAATTTTATATGTGAATTTAACACCATTTAGCGACTACCTATTGATTTTCAGACAAATCGACCAAAGGGAAGGGGGCATTAGAGGAGAAGCTTGATACAAAAACACAACTGCCGTTGTAATAAATGTGTCGGCACAGAATTTCATATGTGAATTCAAAACCTTATAAGGATGACACTTATTAATTTTCAGTTGAATCGACCGAAAGGAAGCAGGCGATTAGAGGGGGCTGAACGCATAAACCCCAATACCTGCCGATGTAATGAACTTATCGATATGAAATTTCATATTTAAAGTCAAAACCCAATGAGAACATAACCTGTCATATTTCAGCGATAGGAGGGGGCTCAACTAAAAAATTCTAATAACTGCCTACGTTATTTTATCGACCAAAAATTTAGTTTGAGGATTTAGGAGCCCTTATGTAAGTCAACTATTGAATATCAGCGCAAATGGTCGACTGGTTTTGGAGGGAGAGTGAAATATTAATGGTTTGATTCGTTCTGGGGAAGTACATTGTCTGTGATTTTTTTACTTTTGGGTGGTGTATTTATTTTTTAGTACTTTCCTCAATTTACCTAGGTTACTGGTAGAGTAGCATTAGATGGAGACTGGAGAATGGAAAATACACTACTGCACGACCTTTCTATTCATATCGAACTGGGAAATCGTGTCTTGACTCCCAAGTAAACATCCTACTACCGACTTGCATTGCGAGAATCAGACAGTTTCCATGTACGGCCGGTAGGTGCGACTGTTCTTAGACATTCTTCCCTCTGTCGCCTCATGTGCTGGCAGATGGAAGGTCATTTTAGTTGACGGTGAGGAAAATTATATGAGAGAATTGTAGTTTTAATAATACCTATATTGGCTGTTAAAAAGCAAAAAGAAAATATATCGGCACAAAAATATCGATACAGTAAATATGAAAACTTAAAATATAAAACTAGGAATTAATAGGGCTAGGGAAAAAGCCATCGGTGAATCATCTGCAATGTACTTCCCCAGAACGGGTTAATCATTTAAGTTTTCGCTTCCCCTCCAAAACCATTTTAAAGCGATTACCCTACACCTTAGCCAGTCCAATGGAGGTTTGTAGCCCTCTTCAATCCTACTATCCTACACCTTAGCCAGTCCACTGGAGGCTTATAGCCCTCTCCAATCCTACAATCCTACACTTTAGCCAGTCCAATGGAGGTTTGTAGCCCCCTCCAATCCTACTATTCTACACTTTAGCCAGTCCACTGGAGGTTTATAGCCCCCTCCAATCCTATTACCCTACACTTTAGCCAGTCCAATGGAGGTTTATAGCCCCCTCCAATCCTATTACTCTACACTTTAGCCAGTCCAATGGAGGTTTATAGCCCGCTCCAATCCTACTATTCTACACATTAGCCAGTCCAATGGAGGTTTATAGCCCGCTCCAATCCTATTACCCTACACTTTAGCCAGTCCAATGGAGGTTTGCAGCCCTCTCCAAACCTATTACCCTACACCTTTGCCAATCCTATACTTCGGAACGCGGTGCATCAACTCCCACCATCTATGCCAAAGCTCTTTAGACTGCTTTCCAAAGTTTTCATGTTATTTCAACTTAATACATCGAAATTAGGGGAAACGAGTGGCGTTGTGCCAATGCCTTTTATGTGCAGACAGAATCGTTACCATGGGTAGATGATGCCAGCAAAATTTGTTACATGTTGGAATTTCTTAGCCGTTGCTCTTCTGCCAAGATTGAGGATCTCATGAAGTTAATAATGGCCTTTATATAATTCAAAACTCTTATTTACTTATTTGTAGTAAACATTTGAACACTTTATATGCTGCGGTGAAGAGAGAAGGGATTGGAAAGAATGGAGTGACAGAATGGTTGAAGAAGCACCAGCTCGTAAAATTATTTATATTCGTTCATTTTATGCTATTAATAGTTATTACATTTGCATCTCCTAAGATAACGTAGGTAAACTATTGGCATTGTTAAACAAAAGTTATTACAGTAGAAATTATGGTGGAGGAGCCCTGCCAAGAAAATAAAAATAAAACCAAAGTTGCATTAAAGTTTTTATATATAAGAGTCGTGAGGGCGCCGGTAGCTCAGAGGTATGCCTGCTTGCCTTCTGAGCTCAAGGTCTTGAACTCGAAACCCGGCCGAGGCCCTTAGTTTATTTTATCTGGGAGGTAAAATAAACATAAGCACGTCCTTCGAATGGGACGTTAAGCGATGGTCCCGAGCCTGTACAATGTCAGCCTACTCGTTCAAGACCTCCACCCCAGATGAATAAAAATTTAGGATTCCCCTTGTTGAGTCGGGCTCAAGTCCACCAGAGCGACAAAAGAGTGCTCTGGTAGTAGACAATATGACTTCGAAGGTTAAAGGCATGGCTGGGTCATAATAACTAACTACAAAATTCCTAATATTATTAAATACAATATACTTTTTTTTTTCTTTTTTCGATTATAAATACGTATTCTAAATCAATAAGGAAGCACCCATACCACTGAGTTTCCGGCGCCCTCAGGAATTTTATATTCACTTATCTTGTATTATTTATTTTTTAATAATTATTATTATTCATTATATATATATATATATATACATGTTTAATGAGTTAATGTATATAACTAATCAGCTATTTTGATGTACAACATTGTATGTCGTATCTAATTACCATGTTATAGTTTAATGATAGAAAATAATATATTTTCGTATTCATTTAAGATTAAGTTCCTATCGCTTGATTGTAAAAAAAATATAAGATGCACGCAATTTGTTGGGAATCAATTTGATGTGCCGCTGATCAGTCCATTTACGTTGAGGCGATCTTGAAGACAACTTGAGTCAAAGGATGTTTGGTAAACCCGGTCAGTTGGATATCAGGATGTGTGTTTTGCCTATCTTCATGAGGCACATACATACCCCAATGCCTAATATCCCATTAGGCTAAATCTGTCAAAAAATCGTAAATTTTTTAAATGTTTTAAATTGAAATTTGATTTTATATTTGGGCAGAACAGACGTTAATTGCACAGATCAGCATGCCGGTCACGGTCAACGTTTTGGCTCACATCCAGAATGCTCCCTTGTAGAAATGTTTCGTCTTTAAAGCGGAAGAGATTTCGAATAGCAACCCATTGGCTTTACATAGTTGAGTGTTCCTTGCGAAACTCGTAACTGATGTTTTGGCAGGATTTTGTGAAAGTCAGAATGAGGTTATAACATTTTGCAACAATCTTTCATATAATTCCGATAGAATGCGTAACTAAAATACGACTGTTTGGAGGGGGAGTGAAACGTTAATTGATTAATTCGTTCTGGGGAAGTAAACTGCTGTAGATTTATCGACTTATTTTCTTATTTAGAATCTGGAGGTTGTAAAATATGAAATTCCGTTGAATATTGACATCGAATTTTTGACCCATTACTTAACTATACCCGGGAAACTGCCGTTATAACTTCTCTAAGACATTTTAATACAGACGTCCTAATTACACTAGCTGTAACCAAACTGTTTTCTGAGACTTATTATTGTAATTTCAGATTGTGTTTTTTGAGGAGAAATGGGTTGTTGCGAATCTAAATAAATTTATAAAAATATATATATATATTTTCCCAAAATGTAGGTAGATGAGATGTGTGTTTGAAACTTGAGTTGTGGGTGTTACTCGGAGAGAGTTGATTTTGTTTCTTTTCAATTGATCTACTTTCCATCGAAATTTTCATGGGAATGTGTAGAAAATTTGAGTAGATATTGAGTTTACCTGTATAACGATTTATTTATCGGTGTTGAGTGTTTCAGTGTAGGATGTGAGTGTCCTTTTTATATTTTCTTGTTTCTGTGTTTGCTGTAGCTAATTTCGAAGGATCTGTAAGAAAGGATACGCTTTATTACTTCTCCGGCTAAACGAAGTTTAGAAGAAGTTATGTAATCGGTCAGAAATTCGATGCGGAGTTTTCAACGGAATTTCATGTTTTCAGACCTCGATCCCAATAATAAAAAAAAGAAATTGTGAGTCTATGTGTGTTCTATATATATATTACACATATACACTAGAATCTCGATTAACCGTGTCTCGATTATCCGTGTTCGCGATTAACCGTGGTGTGTAAGCAGTAAGTATAGGTTTCTAGAAGCTTAGAGACAGAGTAGAGTGACAATGATAACAGTATTGGCGCCAAAGAAGAAAACATTCAGACAAGTCAAGCAATGGAAGCAGTTCATGTCCTCCTCAACTTCTGCCAACAGGAAAATCTTGACTTCCATGACGTCATGAATTTGAGAAAAATTAGCACTGAAGTAAGGAAAATCAAAATGATTAATAGAGTCGACAGTATCTTTTCAATGTTGATGGAAATCGAGGTTCTGTCGTGTAAAAGAAAATGCATTTTGAATTTTTTTTTTACACGACAGAACCTCGATTTCCATCAACATTAAGGAAAATCATTTCAAACCGCAAAAAACAAAGAAAGAAGGATTACTTCATATTTCAAGCCCTGTTAACGTTATAACATGACAATGTACACACATATGTATATGAAATTGTACATACAAACGTAATTCTTTAAATAAAAAGTGTCTCGATTAACCGTGATTTTCATTTATCCGTAGGATCTCCCCCCCCCCCCCCCCCTCCATTACCCCGGATAATCGAGATTCTACTGTATGTATATGTTACGAACAATGTCCGACATTGTACACCCAGACTGTTATTAAATTCCTAGACATTAAATTCCTAGAACAAACATAAATCGAAATATTACAAAATTTGGGGGCGTTCCGCCGGCGGGACGATATATCTGCCCCTCCCGTCGTTCCTATATTTGAAGTAGTACAGGTTCTTATGCCCGAAATATATCTTTATTTCGGACATTGTACAGTCTGGGTGTACAATGTCGGACATTGCACGATTTCGGGCATTGCTCGTATCATATATATAAAATTATTCAGAGTATGAATTTCGAGGGAGTTGAAATCGAGAGGAAAGTCAAATGACCCAGAAACAGTAACGAAGGATTCAGTTATGCAACGTACTTGTTGATAAGTTCCAGACTACTGAACGTTTGCATTGATTCATTATTTCAAACCGTTATCTCTGAACTGTAATTAAATGTGGTGAGTGCAGACGGCTTATTATTACCGATAAGGTATATTGATAAGTCGAAATTACATGATTGATAAGTATGAAATTCTCTTATCTTAAAGATTATATTCTTTCTTCACGAAGTTGCCATAGTTTCTTGTTGTTAAACTGTAATGGATGAGGTGCTACGCTTTTAGAATCTGAATATGTGTCTATCTTACTAGGACGAACTGATTCTCAGAACCTCAATCCGGGGATTAGGTAGGGGAAGCAGTAAATAAAATGAGAATTTTTTAAACTATAACATAGCTTTATTATTATAAACATGCTGTAGTACACGGCGTTGCCCGGGGAAATTAATATCTTTCCTGTCTTCACCCTTTGAAAAGCAATTCTAGGCCTCTTGTAATTCAATATTTTACGCAAAAAAATCCTCCCCTTCCCCCCCCCCCCAAAAAAAAAAAATGTAGCCTATTTTTATACTTTTACTAGTCCCCCCACTCCATCGAAAGTACACATAACAAATAGTATACTTTTTGAACAATTATTATCAGGAACTTTAAAACAAAGTACTATTCAATATTTTAACATATAAAAGTACTAGGTCCAGATGCGGATAACAATATTAGGTCGTATTACCTAACATGGATAACCGCATAGAGCTCGCTCCTGCCACATAGTAGTTGGAGTGGTTAGAGCGGGGTGCGGGTAAAATAACCTTACACAGATTACCACAAATGGAGGTTATCTCACTTTTGCATCATAGTAATATTAATAATAATCTTTATTTCCGTTAAACCATTAAATGGTTAATTGGACACGTCATATGAGTATGTACATCAGAATAGCTTATAAAGTGTATACAACAACCGATAATAAATCTTAGAATACAAACATATAGGTATCAGATAAAAAATAATATTTAAATAAATAATAAACAATGGAAGATAGATAAATATCATAGGATTATACTACTGTTTATATTATAATTATAAATATTTTTCCAATAGGAGATGATTAGGGAGGGGGGTTTACAAAATTATAATGGGGAGTTTCCTAAGCCTTCACGTCTTTATATTTATTATGATTTTCGCCAAAATATTTAAAATGATTAGGTTCACCCGTCCGGTAGCTATCGTATTCATAAAATTGGCTTATGCACATACGAAGGAAAAGAGATCAGGTTTGTGGTCGATAAAAACAAAATTGTAGAGTTTCTGCCAACTGAGTGTACTTTCTTCAGAGCCTGTATTGACATATATACATTATCTATACATTATAGTATGGTTACATAAGGTACAATTACGTAAAAATATAACAATTAACTAAATGTGACTAAATAACAACCTGATGATTAGCGAATATAATTTTAAAATTATTTACACTATAACGAAATAAACACAAATAGTTATAAATAAATAAAACGTTTATGAGATAAACAATAAATTATATAAATATAAACTAAAAACAAAAACAAAAAAGCTTCTAAAAATACTAGTAGTTTGTTTTTATTGACCACAAGCCTGTTTTCTCCTTCCTATTGCATCGTTAGTCAGTCCTTCCCTAATTGATTTAAATATACAAACAGACATCATCAGTAAAATTGTCAAGTTGAGAGTTGTTTTTAAATAAAAAGTTGCTATTTTTCGACCGTTCTCAATACTTCGAAACGAACAATGAATAAATATAAAAAGTGAACCATCCTTCTGTAAATAATAACAAATTACTCTCCTCTGATGAGCAAAAAAAAAAAGATAATTGGTTGTTATTCTTCTGTTACCTGGATGGTTGTTACTTTTCGGTTACCTGGATGGTTGTTATATCTAGAACTTTTCTATTTTACCTTATCAGATAGTCACCTGTTTACAGGAATTTTTTAGATAATAGTGTCTCATATCAGAGAAGTTAAAAAAGTGGATTTACTAAAGAAAATTAATGAGAATAATCTGAAATTAATAAAATCGACCTCTGCGGTCATCAGAGCGTATTAAATGTTACTTAATAACCAAAATAATAACATTATGTAGTCATTCTTTGTTTTTTAAATCTCAAGGTTACTAATCCATGAAGTACAAAACGAATGAAGGTTTTTTGGGCACTGGATAAATGTAATACTACATAAAGATAAGACACTAATACATGTATTGACCTGGAATTTTATATTTAAATAAAAATTCTTATAAAGACAACATCTACCAATTTTCAGCGGAATCCGCCGAAGGGAAAGGAAGGATCAGAACATCAATTTTCTCATTTGTTAATTTTTAAATCAATAATTGTTTAAAAAAAATACTTTGAACATACCTTCCTTCGGATGGGACGTTAAGCGTTGGTCCCGAGCCTGTGTCAAGGCATTTTTTTTGAGGCGATCGTGTTCAGATGATGACAAACTGCTCCAGGAAAGGTAGAGAGCTTTGGCGCTTGATAAAAGTCTTCTGGATGTAGTCGTCGATAGTCTCCGGTGTATCTGGGAGTTGCAGAGGTACCAGGCGGAAGTCACCGCCACCGGAGTATCTTGTTCTGGAAGGGCTGGAGACGCCGTAACTTGGAGGGAACCGCTCCACACCTGGCAACACCAGGGGCCGGAGGATCCACAGTAAAAAGCATTCTTGTTTGAGGGAAGATTTCCTGTTTAAGATGAGATAGAGGATTACTAATTAATTATTAAATAGTCCTTTTCCTATAAAAACTGATGTTTAAGATGAGATACAGGATTACTAATTAGTTATGAAATAGTCCTTTTCCTATAAAAACTATTGTTTAAGATGAGATAGAGGATTACTAATTAATTATTAAATAGTCCTTTTGCTATAAAAACTAACGTTTAAGATGAGATAGAGGATTACTAATTAATTATTAAATAGTCCTTTTCCTATAAAAACTAACGTTTAAGATGAGATAGAGGATTACTAATTAATTATTAAATAGTCCTTTCCCTATAAAAACTGATGTTTAAGATGAGATACAGGATTACTAATTAGTTATGAAATAGTCCTTTTCCTATAAAAACTATTGTTTAAGATGAGATAGAGGATTACTAATTAATTATTAAATAGTCCTTTTCCTATAAAAACTAACGTTTAAGATGAGATAGAGGATTACTAATTCATTATTAAATAGTCCTTTTCCTATAAAAACTAACGTTTAAGATGAGATAGAGGATTACTAATTAATTATTAAATAGTCCTTTTCCTATAAAAACTGATGTTTAAGATGAGATAGAGGATTACTAATTAATTATTAAATAGTCCTTTTCCTATAAAAACTAATGTTTAAGATGAGATACAGGATTACTAATTAATTATTAAATATACCTTTTCCTATAAAAACTAATGTTTAAGATGAGATAGAGGATTACTAATTAATTATTAAATAGTCCTTTTCCTATAAAAACTAATATTTTACTCTACTATAAAATGTTGTTAATCAAATTAGTTACACTGATTCAAACTTTACAAAGCCCACTGACAGTCCTAAAGGAAAGTTCCGTGCAGATCTGACCGGCGTAGTGCATGTGGCAGATAGAAAAAGGTTGCCGACCCCCTGTCCCAGACTCCATGTTCCCTCAACTATGATCTCATTTTGACCTTCACATTCCCAGACTACCTACATATGTATGATAATTACAGTTATATCAGCTGACTTCAGTAGATGATATACGCAAACCAGTCTAAAATATACTGAACAAAGGAACACTGTCGTCTTCTGCATATATTTCTGTAAACAGTCTCTGCACATACTCTCATACCTCTGCGAATTAGCACTCAGGGTAGGGACTATGTGTAAGGGTAAGTCTCGTTGATGTGCATGCGTAAGTGTGTGTGTGTGTGTGTGTGTTTCGGATAGTTGTGCACACACACAGCTACACACTTCTTTACATGCCATGTCAGCTGTTTTTCGATTCTACGTTCATTCAAAAACGTAAATATATAATGAAACCAATAACAATAAAACATGATTAAATATAATATTGTATTTTTACAACATTAATGATTCTATTTACCGTTATAGTGAATTTAACTAAAAATATCAATAATACAAACTATAACATGATCTTTCTGTAAGAAACTTTTAGGTTAAGCTGCTTCTATAGCTTAAATTTGTCACAATAAATAAAATTTGTGGTAAATCTAAAAAAATATAATATATAATTTTTTTTTCTGGCCTTACGTACAATGTATATTAGCCATGTCACTATGTTATCTATCAAGTTATTTACGACATCCATGGCCCCGGGAGGGAGTTCTATCTACGAAATAAAACTCACTCCCGGACGGGATTCGAACCCGCAAACTAAGGTGAGACCATGCGACCAAAGCCCCATGGCCACCATGGATCCCAGTTAGTAAGGTTATCTGAGATGTTAGTAACTAGTTAAGTTAGATGAATTTCGGAATAAGTTGACATTTTCGTTGATTTTGAGGCTGTAGAAAAATGTGTTTACCCGCCCCCTCGATATAAATAAAATTTACGGGTACAGCTTGCTAGTCTATTGAGCTGAAGATCCCAAGTGTGAAACTCGGGTGAGGCCCTTAGATTTGTGTATCTGGGAGGTGAAAAAATCTTGAGCACGTCGTCCTTCGGATAGGACGTTAAGCGATGTCAGGTACGTAGGAAAATTTTAGGACTCCCACATTAGAGTCGGGCTCATGTCCACCAAAGCGACTGGTAGTAAACGATATGACCTCGTAGTTAAAGCCTGAGACGCATGAGACACAGTAACTAACTCATGCATGAGAAATTTCATGAAAATCATCCATTAGAAAGTTAGCATTGTCATTGTTTTCTTAGTGCAAAACTTCAACTTATATGTGATCGATGGACACCAACCTTGCCTTTCATCCTCCCCATAGATCCGCCTATGGTATGAGGTAAGTTAGTGAATGGAGGAGCTGGCCAAGGCCGGTTTCTCAGAAGTCCGCACTTGAGGACGTCAGAGGTCAGTTCTGTCTCTGCACGAAGTGACCACATGGAGGCTATGTGTAGATAGCCTTCGGCAACTTATCTACGTCACAATTGTTGAAACTGCTCCAGCATACCAAAAGGTTATACAATCATTTCATATATGTTTCGGTTTCTTGGAAATTGTGGTTCCGGCTAATAGTAGTTCTGAAAAAACATATATAGATTAAAAAAGAAATCTTCGGGAAATCACAGGCTATGTGCTTCCCCAGAACTAATTAATCACTTAGGAATAATGTTATTTAATATTATTTTATATTATATTTATTTTATTATTTATCATTATATTTTTAATGTTATTTAATGTTATATATTTGTTTATTTAAAATATATATTTATTATGATTCATATTCATTATGAAAAATAAAATTAAAAAACAGTAGACAGCGCACTTTTTTAGGTTGTATTTGTTGGTGCACTAAAAGAAACTGTAATTGATTTTTTCAGTTTGTCAGAAGGAGGTGATCTGGAGCAGCCTACAACACACCCATTACGTTGTATTAGCATTCAAATATTCTTATCAAACTTGTCCCATATATATATATATATATATATATTTATATATTTAAAAATAATAATATTAAATAACATTAATATTTTAAACATATCGCACCCCAGCTTCAGAAGTGACATAAATGAAGAGATTAAATGAAAAAAATTTACAACAAGAAGTTTTTCACTTCGAATTTCACGATATTTTATTTTTGTTACATAACACCTTCATCTACTCGTTTCTTCAATTGAGTGGTTGACGCGAAAAAGGTTCTAAGCGCCACTTTAATCGAAAATGAGATTTCTGTGGAATCAGGTTCTATAGGTCTCTAGGGACTGTGTAGGGAAATTTTTTTTTGCCGTTACAGCAGCAGTTGGTAGTATTGAGCCCACGTCAGCGTTGAGTCTCATGGAAGAAGGTTCTACCAGCCACCAGTAGTTCTCAACATGGCAGAGGAAGGAAATGTTATTTTGGCGTTTAGAACCTTTTTCGCGTCAACCACTCAATTATTAAATTGTGCAATTCATTTTTTGCATTTATTTGTTAATTGCATTGTTAATTCAATGTAAAAAAAACCAATTAATTAATGTCCAACTCTGGTGTAGTAGCTTCTCAATCTTCAAACTAAATTTTGTGTCGAATATATATTCAGTGGTTATTAGGGTATTTGTGTCCCAGCCCCTTCTTGTCCCTGAAAAATAACAGATATTTTATGGGATTTTGAATTTACATATGAAATTTCGTGGCAATAGATTACAACAGCAGTTATTATAGTTTCAGTGTTAAGCCTCCTCCCAAATCCCCGGTTTTACTGCAGCCGATTTAGCTGAAAATCAATAAGGTATTTTCCTTGGAGAGTTCTGGATACACATATAGAATTTGGTGTCGATACATTCGTTCTATCGGGAGCTATCGCGTTCACAGTCGCATACAGACATCATTTGTTTTTCATAATTGGAATTTTGAGGTCGGAAACCATGAAATTCCGGTGAAAACTTAACATCGAATTTCGGACCGAGTACATAACTTCCCCTATACTTCGTATATGATCCTTATACTGGGAAAGTAAAATGATTTTATCTCCCTGAAAGTTACAACTGAGTAATGGTGGAGGAATGGAGTCCAGATTGCACATCATCTTTGGCTTCTTGTCTTGAATATTCATATACATCCTCAAGATTCTGGACCTGGACTTGCTCACAGAATATAGATGCCCAGCATCCCTCACTAAGAGTCTTAGCCAAATTATCTTCTCAGATTGAGCCGATACCAAAAAGAGTATAATATATAATTTTCAGGAAGGCGCCGGTAGCTCAGAAGTAGCGTGCTTATCTACTGAACTCCTTTTAACACGCCGTTCTTCTGATGGGATGTCAAGCGATAGTCCTGAACATGTACGATGTCAGGTACTCGCTGAAGACCCCAATTCTAGGTGAAAAAAACCTCGATTGGCAAAATGTAGGAATGCTATAGTAGAATCGGGCTCTCAGTAGGCTAACACGCTACTGGCGGCCATACTCCCAACCAACATCGATCGCCTGCAGAGAGAAAACGTTTATGTATTTTCTACTTTTCAGTGTACTTTAATTGTAATATAAGGTATATTTTTGAAAAGTTTTTTTTTTTTTTTTTTTTTGGCTTTTATTCATAAAGATGCAACTGTTGCTAGGGGGCAACAACCAGCATCTATGTTGGTAGGTATGGAGACGTTGGCGTGAATGGCATGTGAGAGGAAGGCCACCCAGTGGTAGGTCCTCGGGACGAAAATTTATATTAATTATAAGGACAAGGGAAAAAAAAAAAAATGAAATAAAAAAAAAAAAATAATAATAATAATTAAAAAGTTATATATTTTTTTTTATTGTCTTATTTTTCAGTTATTTAACAGCTGTTAATTATTACCTATAATAATATTTTTTTTGTAGTTAGGGAAAACAATCCTCGAGACGTTATTACTCTGTGCACATTGGTCAAAAATTTCATAAGGAACATTTTTTGTAATAGTCAATTTTTTCATAGAACCAACTGTTTTCGCAAAAATCCTTTCCACCTTCATAAAATATAAATTTAGATTATCTTTTTTGTAGCTGCGACAGACTTATTCCAGCTGATTCCAACTATGTCTTGTTAGCCTGTCCACTAACACTAAATGCATAGATTGTGTCTTGTTATAAATAAATAAAACAAACTTATTTTTGAAATATTGTCTATTCCACTAAAGATATATATACATATATAACTACCGGTTTCGGCTTTATACCATCGTCAGGTCTAGTTATGAACTAAGTCAGTTTGCAGAGAGCGACCCTTCAAATACATCTCAGGTCAAAGGGTACTATTAGAACTTGGGAGTCCCCCGGCTGTACCGTTAGCTAACTCATGAAATATTTCTTAACAAAACCTAGTTCTAAATTTACATAAAACAATGTCACTAGACTAATACATGGAAAAATAACAAATAAATACAAATACAAGTAAATAATAAAAAATAGAAATAAAATTAATAATAATGTTAAGATTTAGATAACTTGAAACATATATGGAACCAAATATTAATAACAGATAATACAAACATATACAATATTTCAAAAATAAGTTTGTTTTATTTATTTATTACAAGTTTCCACAATATGTCCGCGTTTCTCAACTTAGAAGTTGTGTCTTTTTAGTCAATTGAAAGATACCTATTCCTCTAGACAACAACACCCGCCAACATGTTACGCAAATAACACTGCAGACATTGAAGTGGGCCTTCACCCAGCTTACTAACGGGATCTGTTGCCTATTAGCTACCACTATTTCAAGCATCTAGATCACTTTTTGCAAAAAAAAAAAAAAAAAAAAAATCTAAATATTCTCAATAAAATTTACGTTGAGTTGAATTCCTGGTAAAAGCAAAGGTTTAAAACCTTCATTCATTTCCATCGACAACCTGTTACCTTTTCTCCCCACATGTTACTTTCATTCTCAATAGGTTTATTTTTAACACTTTTTTTTTTTTGTTTCAGGTAAGTTGGACTTGTTCAGCTCATTCATTGATTTGTAAGAAGGTAAAATAAAAATTATGTTAGTTTATTTTGTGAAATATGTCACTAAGGTAAGACGTTCGTTCTGTAATAATAATAAAAAGGGGTGAAATTAAAGAGAATTTAATTTACTGCATAGAAAATCCGGTCTTCTCATTTTGTTTTTTTTTTGCCTTTTGTCGGGAACGCTTTTTCGCCTTCCGGGTTTTCTGGGTTTATCTCTAATTTAAAGCAGTCGCAAATCTACTGTTTTGCTTGCCCTGAGATTTTTCCTTTGAAGGATTCAATAAAGTAATAATTGATTTATTTATACATTCATAGGCTATGAAAAAACTGGATAGTTGTTTTGATGGTATATTCGAGGAAACAACTTCATTTCAATTGCTTTTTTACTTATGAAATGTTCTGTCATTCTTTCTCACCTCTTCTGTACCTACCTTGACTATAAGAAAGTATAGTAATTGTGCGAAAGTGTGAGTTCGACGTTTCAAGGTCCCCTAAATACGTTTTGACCATTTTCGCAATGATGACTGTCTGTGCGTATGTCTCTGTATATGTGTGTTTGTGTATGTAATTGAAAAGTTGTGAGCTCTCTACCGCAAAAACGATTGTAGCTATGAACTTGAAATTTGGAATGAAAGGGTCACATGTTCTCACTTAGCTCAGATTTGGTTTTGTCAAAAATCAAACGAAAATTGAGACCACTTTCCCCCGGGTCCTAACTACATTTTACAAGATACAGCTTATGTTTATGATTTAATCAAAAATCTTTTTATGTAATAGTTGTAGAGAATATTAAAATACATAATTTATATGAAATACAATCTTTTATAGGTCGTCCGGTTTTTGAGATACATGCCGAAAACAATTTTCGAATGTAGTTTTGAAACACATATTTTTAGATGTTTCCTTGATTTATTCGAAAACGGTTAGTCCTATCGAAAAATTGGTCCGCACCAAAATTGTTCCTTATAAAATTTGCAATCGTTATAAGTCCTTAGATTTGAGATAAAATCAATATGACAAAAGTTTTAGCCCCCGAAAATAATATTACCTATTGTATTATATACTACTCGTCCTTGAACGCTTCAAAACAATTGGCGCAGTTCAATTCATCACAAATCCGTTCTTTCCCATCCGCTATCCGGTGTATTTTATAGATCAGTGGGTGTAACGGAGAAGGCCTTGCTGTGCTGTGACTTAGTAAGGCGGGTCTTATCAGGTTGACATAAGATAGAAGACTCCAAGTAGGTCGATAACGGGTACATCGGAACTGTAAGAGTGCCACTCATCAGTCTCAGTACCCACAGCTCAGAAGAACAGCTTCTCAGTCAGTCGTTAGCTTCTGACTCGACCTCTCGATGTCGTTAGTCTTCTAGAGGAACCAGTCTTCTGTCTTCTCTCGCTCTAACTGAACTCAGATGTATAAGCTGGACAATAAAATGTTGACAAGTTGACAGTTGTTGTATCTGGGATTCATGTGGTCGACAACAGTTGTTTTAGTGCTGCAATCAAAGATGCCCACTTGACTGATGGTTGTTCTTTTCCTAGTTGCTTTATAGCACATAATTCTAAAAATAATCCTAAAATATATTAATAATGAAATATTCTAAAATATAATTGAAAATAATTATATTAAATTGCTCAGAGGTGGTAGCATGCTAGACTACTGAGTGAGGTGGAAAAAGCTTAAGCACGCCGTCTGATGGTATGTTAAGCGATGGTCCTGAGCATGTACGATGTCAGGTACTCTTTAAAAAATGCGAATAACAATTTACGATAGGCACAATTTAGAACTTCCACTGTAGAGTCGGACTCATGTCCCCACCAGAACGAGAGTGTTCTGGTAGTAGGCGATATGACCTAGTTGTTAAAGCCCGAGCATGAGCCACAATAACTAATTATGCAACTGGTCGAACTTACTCTACCATTTTTGCCGTCTACGTCCAGTATGGCAACTACTAGCAAAACGTGCTAGTTGCCTGGACACATGTTGACAACACTATTACCAACATATATTTTGAAAGGGGCCGATGGAACTCATGAAATTAACTTCACAATTCTTCCTTTTCATACTAAACTCAAAAATATATTTATTGCGAATCTAATATTATATACTCATATGATGAAAATGTATATATGAATGTGTAAATAATTTTCCATCTTCAATATAGCAACCAATAATACATACAGAACTATGATGAGTCGCATTGCGTTGGATGAATGATGAAATCTCTGAAAAAACTGAGGTCTCTTCTAATACTGACTTTATTTGGTGGTACAGCTCCATACAATGCCTCCTTGATAGCTTCCGCATTCAGTAAAACTTATCAAATTTCAAGTTTACTTTTTTTTAAAAATTTATTCTGCAATCTGTACAAAAAGAATAAGCAGAAGTAATGTCTATAAGAATACATGATAAAATAATAAGTAATACAAAATATTTAAAACATAATAAGAAGGAAAAAATAAATGAATAATAATTTAAAAAGTAATAGCAAAGATATACAAAAATAAATAGATAGATATGTACAAAATCAATGGCGGTAGATGAATAAACAGAAACCATAAAATAAAAGATAAAACAAATAATAAAATAAAATAAATATATTAAAATAATAAAAAAAAAATATATATAAGATACTCGAAGAGGATTAATTAAGACGAATAATACGTAACTGTGTGTTGTCTTACGCTGATCAGAATAAATAAGGTTCTAAGTTTGTCTAACCCCCTAAAGCAGTGCCGGATTAACCTATAAGCACACTAAGCAATTGTTTAAGCATCACCTAGGGCGGGGGCACCATAAGCTAAGAATGCTTAAGGCATCAAATAGTGCTAATCGGGCATCCATAAGCATGTATTTTCATTTTTCCATTGATCGGATTCCCATATATGTATCACGAAATATAGGAAGAGATACGTAATTGATCGTTTGACGACTCCTTTATTTCAAAAAACGAAAAAAAAAAAAAAATGTCCTGTCTTTGTATATGTGTCAGTGAACACGTCCCATGGAATGAATATATCGACACGAAATTTAATATGTATGTCCAGAATCTTATAAGGACTACACTTATTGAATTTCATTCAAATCGGTAAAAGCAAGGTAGGGATTAAGGGGTTAAGTCTTGACCAAAAATAACTGCTGATGTAATAAATATATCGACATGAAATTTCAAATCCTCATAAGGACAACTATTAATTTTTCGCGAAATTGGCCGAAGGGGAGAGGGATCTTGGAGGGGGCCAACTCAAAAATCCTATTAAGCTAATTCACAAACATACCAAAGTTGGTGAGGCACGTGGCAACGACCTGGCCTCTATGATTGATGTAAATTATGTTTACAGTTAACAACCAAACACTAATCTTACCTAACAGAAATTGGTTAGGTTACGACAGTGGCCATTACGAATACACCCGATAATTAGAAAATTTGAATACGACGACAGTTGAACGTATTGTCCTATTTTAAACTCGTATTTTTGTTTATGATTCTTGATTACGGATTTGTCTGTGAATCTGAAGAGACGACCTTCAATGCCCAGGCTGCACAGAGGTATCAAGTGTTTACTCTGTCAACTTTACACAACGAAAATATAGATAAAATGTAAAAATAAAAACTTGGCTAATTATAATTGATTATATATAATACTAATACTAATATATCAGTGGCAAATTGCAATAACCAGTTAACTGACACGAACCTGATTTCGAGATATTCATGTTTAAAGTATATGACATATAATTTATTGTAATATTTGATATATAAATGTTCAAGTTAATGTACAGAAATTCGTTTATAATATAAATGTTCGTTTATAATATTCGTTTATAATATAATATATGACAGTTAACTGGTTATTACAAAATAATTCCAGTTAACTGATTCGGTTTTCCTGAAATCACAGTCATAAATATCAATTTAAACAATGGACTCATGTGGGAAATGAAAATTTAGATCAAAATACACATTTTTCTCAGAAAATCTCATTTTTTTTTAAAATGTCACTTAACTGGTTATTGCAATTTGCCACAGATATAATTAATAATTATAAATGGATTTAACCAGATTTGTTCGATGTTTCTTTAGGATAATTTTCTGCTAGTAGCGTTTCTTTATTTATTTTTACGCGTTTCTTAAACTTGAGGTGTTCAATCTCAACGCAGTCAACGGGATTATTTTTTGCGTAGGTACCTTAAAGTATATGTGATAGAATTTTTAGGATTATCGGGTAATATTTGTTGTTTCAATGAACTATTTTTTTTTACACTTACTATTCCCAAAGTAGATGAGAGTTGCGATGGGACAAAATGGTCTTCTAAAGTCCTTTGTACATTGTTTTGCAGAGTTTCATCAAAATCGGACTCCCTTTTTGGGAATAATAATTTATAGAATATTAATAAATGTTATGGTCACATCACATATTTTTAGGACTGGGTCAATTTTTGAAGAATTTTTTTAAATTTATTTATATATTTACAACGACATAACATTTGCCATTAGCAATTGCGATAAATAGTGCAGTGTCAGATGCGTGGCTGTACTGCTGAGATACGTGACCGAAGAGGAGTCCAGGATAGTCCTGGAGCAGGTCCCGCTTGAGGCGTCGTAGTGGATTTGTGGGGAGAGTGTTTGTAGATAATTCTTGTATAAGTGGATTGGCGTGATGATGGAGTTTGTCGTGCAAAGTTTGATATCGTGTCCTGATAACAGAAGGTACAAATGCGATGTTGAGGTCATTATGTAATGTGAGGTTGGAAACGTAAAATGGCACATTGGCAATGTGGCATAGTATAATGGATTGTATTGACTGAAGACGTTGTATGTTTGATTTTTTGGCTGAAAATTATACTGAAAAATGCGAAAGAAGTTTGGTTAAAACATTCAAATATTAGATTTTTCCATAATGTAATGTTACTCAATGTACATTTTCATTGTTATCGACAGATGGAGCATAAGTAACTGTGACAAATGAGCTGAATTCTTTCTCATCTTTCTTCAATTTTGAAGGAAAATTTGAGAAGTTATAGGGCAGAAATATGTCATAAATTCGTAAAAAGGTTTGTTTTACCTATTTGGTCCGATGGAGCCCTACATATAGTTACAATCAGCTGGAGCCTGGCTGTGGGATAATGGAGGAAGCTCGCTCCACTGAACACACATCGATACATCAGGTCAACCTTCATGTTGGCTTGGGAAAACTCCCATTCATGCCATCTACTTGTCAGTCCCTATTCATCCTACCCCAAGGGCGTTTGCAACATTGATATCCTTTAATTAAGTCTAGGACGTCGGTAGCTCAGAGGGAGGGTGGTAGCCTACAGAGTTCAAGATCGCCAGTTCGAAACCCGGCCGAGGCTCTTACGTTTTTGTCTGAGAGGTAAAAAAAACTAAGCCGTCCTTCGGATGGGATATTAAGTACTCGACTCCCTGTGCGATGTCAAATACTCGTTAAAGACCCCATATCCAAGTAACAAAACCAGAGTAGGCAAAATTTAGGACTTTCAAAGTAGAGTATTGCTCATGTCCACCAGAGCGACGAAAGAGCGATAGACAATATGAGCTCGTAGTTAAGCCCTTAAATAGTCATCTTGTACAATGTACTTAGGCCCCCCTTTCTTGTACAATGTACTTATCTCCCTTCCCACAGGACAACAACCTACCACAACTCCTTCCTTATCCAGTCTAACTCCCTCTGGAACTCTCTCCCTCCAGATTCGCCATGCTCCTACTCTTCTTTCATTTAAGTCCCTACTTTTTCATTATCTCCTAACTCAACAAACCTCTGTTTCCTAAGGCGGGCTCCTATGTGATAGTTCTCGTCTTCCTATAAGTCTCTCTCACTCCTCTGGACAGATTGTTACTCTTCTGTTTCATCAGTCCAGTTTTTTACAATTTATTCATATACAAGTCATTATTGTTACCATGTTTCACATTATTATTCATACTTGTTTTTCTAATTTTTCTATTTTCATTTTTTATTTCTCTTTATTATTTTTCACTAGTTTTTAACATTTACTATTTACTTCTAGAGACCTCTTTTATTTTACTTTATTTTTATTCTTCTCAACTGGTTGATATTTGTATACTCTTGTTTATTTTTTATGTTATTATTCTTAGGGGACGTATGTCCCAGAATAAAGATTATTTTTCATTCATTTATTTTAGGCCCCGAAGTAAGGTGATCTTAATTATCGTCTGATTTCAACCAAAGTCTAATCAGATCCAAGTTAGCACACGTGACATCTTCATTTCAAATTTCAAATTCATAGCTGCAGTTCTCTTTTAGAGCGATCCATAAAGTTCCTAAAACAAACAGACACACATGTAGACATCATCATGAAAATAGTCCAAATAATATTTTACTAGGGAGAGTAGGGAGAGATAGTTATTGTGACCCATGTCCGGGCTTTAGCTACGAGGTCATATCGCCTACTACCAGAGCGCTCTTTCGTCGCTTTTATGAACTCTACAGTGGGAGTCCTAAATGTTTAATACGCTACATTTTTATTCACCTAGGCTAGGGGTCTTTAATGATTACTTGACATCTTACTCGGGACCATCGCTTAACGTCCCGTCCGAAGGACGGCGTGCTCAAGATAAAAACCAAAGAGCCTCGGCCGGGTTTCGAACCCGCGATCTTGAGCTACTGAAACTGATCTCTACAAAAGGGGTTGGTGTAATAAAGTCCTGTGATACATTTTTTTATTTATATTTATGCTCTTTGATTTATAACATAGATGTTTTTAAATAAGATAAATAATACTGAATTATGTGTTTATTTTAACTATCAAAAGATCAAATCAGAATGGTAATGTCCATATTGAGCAGGAATATTTGAGGTCATCAAGTAAAAGAAAAAGAAATATTCTCATAAATAACTAACCAAACTGGTTGTCAACGATCTACGTTCTCGACCGAATCAGCTTACTACAGAAGTCATGATCCTTATTGGGGAATCAGAATTAGGCGCAATAGTATGGTTAGTTAATGTGATGTGTAATATCCTCGTAGGTCACATGTATGCGTTGAATTAATCTCTCAACACCGCAATCTTTCTTCCGAACAGACTTTATATGCATTCCATCTATGGTCCCTTGGCCGACTTATCTGCACCGTTCTATTACGCGCATATTTACTATTCATATGAGATGACATCTTTAATTTTTTTGCAATTTTCAATTTAATACCGATTTTTACATATATTTCGGCGAATATTTTTATTGATTCACTTTGAGTCCTAGTAGTGCTCTTCAAGCTCTTTACAATGACACCCAAATCAACGTCCTATCTAAACGCGTTATCACGCTACACTAATTTCTAATTTTACACAACGCTAATTCGCAACAATCATCCGCCGGCGCCCACACTAGCCCGATAACGTCACAGGCAAAACAAACACTGCACAACAAACACATACAGACATGCTCTATCCATTGTGACCTCAACCGTTGTTATCGCATTATTAGTCTCGTAGTTATTATCGATTGAAATCTGACGGTATTTTGTAACACAAGAAAGTTTGACCGGCTATCAGTGTGCTTAACGAGCGAATAGACGTTTTCACGTAAAAAAAAAAGTCTTCTGTGTGTCTGTAAACACGAATATATCGACACGGGATTGTATATGTGTATCCAGAACTTCACAAAAACAAAACCTACTGATGTTCAGCCGAATTGGCCAAAGGGGAGGTAAGGATTAGAAGAGAGGGGTCAACACAACAACCCCAAAAAGTGCCGAAGTCATCAATGTTGCAACATAAAATTTTATGTGATACCTATCAATTATGAGCCAAATCGGCTTATGAAGAATTTATCAACAATAAATTTAATAAGATTCGCCGGACTTGTCGAGATGGTCTCCAGAGGGCGAAAAGTTAGTTGTTTAATTCGTCCGGGGGAAGTACATAGCCACTGATTTAGTCTCTGTATGAACATATTACCAAGCTCTTACTACTCAGAGCGCACTTGCCTACTGAGCTCAAAATACGGAGTTCGATACTCGGCCGAGGCCTTCGGATGGACGTTATGCGATGTTCCCCAGCTAATGACCCTTTACCCTAAATGAATAAATCTGGGTAAGCAACATTTAGGACTCCCACAGTATAGTCACTCTAGTTCACCAGAGCGACGAAATAGCGCTCTGGTATTTGGCAATATGACCGTGTAGTTAAAGCCCGGGATTGAGTCACAATAACTAACATATTTTGATCAATTAAAGTGATTTTTATATGCACCTGAACATTGCACCCTCACAAAGGTTTGTCTAGATACATGTCGTGGATGAGGTGAGATATGTCTGCATGTTTGGCCTTCCCCAAATGATAGTCTGTCGAGGCTTGCATTCGGCCTTCACACCATCTCCAATTGCAATCTTCAGAAAGTTCTCCGTATCTATCCACTTCTCCACGCGGATCTCCTTTTATTGGCTCTAATCAGGAGATTATATTACGTTGTTAGCTGAGAAGTAGCATGCTAGTCGCAAATCGCAGGCACGACGTCCTTCAGATGGTCCCGAGCCTGTACGATGTCAAAGGCTACCCTAGATCATAAAACCTGAGTAGTACCTGTAGAGTTACGACTCCCATTGTCGGGCTCATTTCTACCACAGTGACAAAAGAGTAGGATGGTAGTAGGCGATATGACCTAGTAGTTAAAGACCGGGCATGAACCACAATAACTATCTATTACGTTGTTGGTGATTTGATTCGAATCGACAACAATATTGTTCGGAATATCTGTGGTTATTCAGTTTTTTTTTTCAAATAGACAATTTAGAGGCAAGCGTCGTAGCTAAAACCCCACAATCCACGGGGGGGGGAGGGGGGGGGGGAGTCAGTGAATCATTCGCAATGCACTTCCCCAAAGGATGGACCCTCAACAAGGAATTTCTCATCTATTTCATAACTTCTCCTATACTCCCTGTGAAAGTAAAAAAAAAAACGACTGGCGCCTAAAAGTTTACATAAATAATTTAATTATAAACAATATAACCAGATAAGAACAAAAAATCAGGATTTTTGAAATCTAGTCAGACAGGACTAAGGTGCAATTAAGGCAATTAGTGTCGTCTGCTCATTAGGTGTGTATCACTGGCGTCAGTATAGCATCGTTCTCACTTTCTCCTCCCTCCGTCCAGGTGATATCCAGGAAATTTCTGGAATGGTGCCAAATATGTCAGGGGCCTACCTTCTTGATCCAGCTTGGAATTGTAATTCTAATTGAATTAGAGAATCTGTCTGGTGATGGACACGTGAATGGACTTTGTCTCTCATCGCTAATCTACTTTTGTTATTCTGCAACTAAGTCCTTGGTAAATATATGCATTTAAATATGTTTTAGTTAATCACCAGCTGTGTGGTTTCTCAACGAAAATTAATCAATTAAGTCTTTGCTCTCCCTCTAATACATTGTGGCTTCTGAATCCTGATACTGAATTTCGTGTCGAATATATTCATTACATCAATATATTTTTTTTATTTATTTTTTTTTCCTTATACGCGTGAGCTACAGAGCTATTAGCGTTTCCTCTTTCGAGTTGACATTCAGGAATGGAGGATGTGGGTCGAATTTGGTGTACTTTATCTGACTAGCAGTAATCACATCAGCCTCCAGGGGCGCCGGTAGCTCAGTGGTATGCGTGCTTGACTTCTGAGCTCAAGGTTGTGGGTTCGTAGCCCGACCGAGGCCTTTAGTTTATTTTATCTGGGAGGTAAAATAAACTTAAGCACGCCGTCCTTCGGATGGGACGTTAAGCGATGGTCCCGAGCCTGTACGATGTCAGGTACTCGTTAAAGACCCCTACCCTAGATGAATAAAAATTTAGGGTAGGCAAAATTTAGGACTCTCACAGAAGAGTCGGGCTAATGTCCACCAGAGTGACGAAAGAGCGCTCTGGTAGTAGGCGATATGACCTCGTAGTTAAAGCCCGGGCATGAGTCATAAAACCTAACCTAACCTAACATCAGCCTCCGTTCTCTAGCCCCCCTTTCTTTCGGTCGATTTTAATGAAAAATAACAGATATTGTCCTCTTGGGATTATGAATTTACATATGAAATTTCGTTTAAATGCATTCATTACAACGTCAGTTATTAAAGTTTCTGTGTTAAGTCTCCCCTAATCCCTCACTCCCCCTTTTCCTTTGGCAAATTTGTCTGAAAATGAATAGGTGTCATCCTTAGAGGGCTTTGAATTTACATATGAAATTTCAAGATAATACATTCTTTATAACGGCAGTTATTAGAGTGTTATGCCTCCTCCCTAATCCCCAGTTTTCCTTCAGCCGATTAAGCTCAAATTCCATAAGGTGTTTTTCTTGGAGGGTTCTGGATACACATATAAAATTTCGTGTCGATACATTCGTTCTATCAGGAGCTATCCCGTTCACAGACGAATACTAATTTATTTTTGGAATCAGGAGGTTGGAAAATATGAAATTCCGTTGAAAACTCCGCATCGAATTTCTGACCGATTACATAACTTCCCCTATACTTTTCTGGAGAATTAAAATCACAAATTAACGTAGAAAATACCCGCTGCTTTATAAGTATAGATAGAAAAATAAAAGTCATGCGAATCACCGGCTATGTACTTCCCCAGCAAGAATTAATCAATCAACTATTTGCTGTCCCTCCGAAATTAATCGGCTGTTTGGGCTAAAATTCTATATGATACTTAACATTTTTCGCGGAGATATTGTGAAACAATAAAAAATATAAAGAAAAACTAATGTTTTATAAAACATTATTCCTTATTTCCGTTACTCCACAGAAAGGCAGCCCTTAATCTAACCAATAGACTCCTCATATACAAACTTCTGTTGCGGCCAGTGATAACGTAAGCATGCCCAGTGTGGTCCGATCTTGCAAGCAATGCCAACTTGAGAACTCTTCAAATGGCCCAAAACAAATGCCTTAGATTGGTTGGTAGCTACTCGAGGGACACCTCCATCCTCCAAATCCATGAACACCTAAACGTTGAGCTCCTACTGGACTACATAATAAATTTCAGTAAAAACTTTTTACTTAAATGTGAGACAAATCAAAACGTTTTGGTAAAGAAAATAGGGAAAACTCAGGGAGAGAAACACAAAAATATCCGTTCACGATTTTCAATTATAATCTCTGTTTTTGAATGTTTAATTCATTTTCTATTATTTTCAGTTACTTTGTATTTTTTTTTCTTTAAGAGTTTTTTAAAATTTACTCTTTAGCAGTAGCATTGTTTTTAATCAACTGATTATTTTTGATTTGTATTTAGTGTATACCTAAGGGTAATGGTTAAGGAACCTTATTGTATAATTGTACCTCTGTAAATGTGACTTTATAATAAACTCTTCTTCTTCTTATGAAAATATTGTCTATAAGTTATAACTTGTGAAATGGACAATATTTTGAATAAAACATTCGTTTTTCTTTATTTTTTTTTCAAATTCTATAGTTGAATTACATAATCTTCTGAATCCGCCTACTGATAGTGAACTTTGTGTCGATATGTTCCTCTCAATGGCAGTTATTAGGGTTTTTGAGTCGAGCCCCGCCTCCTTGCCATTGTCTGAAGTACATTGTCGGTGATTCACCGACTACTTTTGATCTCAGTCATGCTGTTCTACTGTTCTGCTGTCATGCTGTTCTGCTGTTCCTATACAAATGATGAAGGAGGATGCCTTCAGCTGGTTGTTCGGACTGTTGTGTCACAGCTGTTACCTTGTTCAAGGACATCAGCATAAGATTATAGGATCTGCCTGCTTCAGGATCTTATTAATGGCGGTCGGGATAATTCCACCTAATTCATATAATCGTTCAAGACTTACAGAAGTTTTTCAACATTTTATCAGAGTTATTATTTATGACTCATGCCCAGGATTTAACTATGAGGTCATATCGCCTACTACCACTGTTCTGGTAGACATGAGCCCGACTCTACTATGAGAGTCCTAAATTTAGACTATTCAGGTTTAGTTACATAGAGTAGGGGTCTTAAATGAGTACCTGACATAGTATAGACTCGGGACCATCGCTTAACGTCCCATCCGAAGGACGGCGTGCTCAATGTGTTTTCATCTCGTAGATAAATAGCCTAAGAGCCATCGCACAGTGTGAAATTTATGAGTTTTGATTTTCAAAATTCGAGCCCCCGCTCAATTTTTGATCAATTTGGATGAAACTAGGTGCAAAATATTTGTGAAAGCTGGCTTTTTATCAGATAACTGCGGGTTTCACAATCAACGTATTATATGCCAATTGACAGCTGCCAAAACCTCGCGAAAATTTAAAAATATTTAATTAAGACAACATTAGGACCACTTTTGGCTAAAATTGAATTCGTAATCAGCGACCCAAAATACATTCATTTAAATTGTAAAAAAAAAATTTTTTTTCATATACATTAGTGTAGTCCTTAATTTCAAAAAGTCCAAATTTTTTACCTCTCGAGGGAAAAATCGTTTTTCCTCAACAAATGAAAAATTTTGACACAAAAAACGTCCAAAACCAATAATACGTCTAACCCGTGCCCCAAGCGGATTCAAATTTAAATGGAATTTAACATGGGTTTCGGACAATCGATCGTATTTTAATGCAATACACTACCATTTCTGAACAAAAAAATTGAAGTCAGTGTTTTCTAGGGGTTTTCGAGGGTGCTAAACACGAATATGGTGTTGGAAACTGATTTTGGTACATAACAGCTGTCAAAAACGCTGCCAATACTTTTGATTTTTTATTTACAGTTTTATTTTTTTAATTTTATTATTTTTATTGTTTAACATTGTAGATTTATTGTATTCTTAAACCAAGATAGGGTTTTCAAGGATGCTGAACACGAATTTTAGGTCAAAAATTGACTTTGACACTACTTTGACTACGCTGTCAAACATGCTGTCAATATAGTTAACGTTTTCAAAATTCAATTTTTTGAGACAATTTATCACTCACTAGAGGGTTTTTGAGGTCACTGATTTCGATTTTGAGGTCGAAAATTAATTTTGTACATAAAAACTGTAAAAAGTATATTAACATTCATTTATTATTAGAATATTGCAATTTTCATAATAAACATTGGTAAAAAATTGTATTGCATTAAAATACGATCGATTGTCCGAAACCCATGTTAAATTCCATTTAAATTTGAATCCGCTTGGGGCACGGGTTAGACGTATTGGTTTTGGACGTTTTTGGTGTCAAAATTTTTCATTTCTTAAGAAGAAACGTTTTTTCCCTCGGGAGGTAACAAATTTGGACTTTTTGAAATTAAGGACCACCCTAATATACATGGTCAGATTTCTTTTCTTTTAAAACCTCCTCAGCGGACACCCTTCTGCAACGGACAATTTTCTTGGTACCCCTCTAGACTGAGGGGTTTTACTGTATTAACTTCCATCCCCTAATTTAACCCTCCTGTTTATATTTTTCTATAGTTGAGGTTAATAACATGCAGATTAGTTGGTTCTGTTGATTGATTACATAATTATCTTCATAATAAATAAATAATAATAAATAAAAATTGAATTTTTTTAGTTTTTTTTTATTCATGTTTATATCAGTGCTTTTAATCAATAACTGACATTTATTTGAAAGAATGACAGGTATAATTTAGGATCATAAGAAAAGTATATAATTCTTTCTTTTCCATTTTTTTTTTTACCAATATAATATTACCATATTAAAGGAAAAACAATATAAAATTGGTTTGGTGAAGGTTATATTTACCAAAAGCTATAATTAATAATAATAATTTATTCATTGCCATTTGAGGTATTATTTGAATGTTTTTGTAATTTGTTTAATGCACCCTTCAAAAAGGGGCCCTACTTCCGTTTTGAGGCTTGGTTCTAAGAAATGTCACGAGATATTTGTGTTTCCTGTCGTTATATGTTATTGGAGAAGGTTCTGTTAATGGTCAATTTGAAATTACATATACATAATATATATAAGTCAAAAATTGGACCACGTAAGGTTAGGTTAGGTTAGGTTTTATGACTCATGCCCGGGCTTTAACTACGAGGTCATATCGCCTACTACCAGAGCGCTCTTTCGTCACTATGTTGGACATGAGCCCGACTCTACTGTGGGAGTCCTAAATTTTGCCTACCCTAAATTTTTATTCACTTAGGGTAGGGGTCTTTAACGAGTACCTGACATCGTACAGGCTCGGGACCATTGCTTAACGTCCCATCCGAAGGACGGCGTGCTTAAATTTATTTTACCTCCCAGATAAAATAAACTAAGGGCCTCGGTCGGGTTTCGAACCCAAGTTCTTTTTTAGCTCAGAAGTCAAGCACGCATACCACTGAGCCACCGGCGCCCTCTAGGTGTATTATTAGGTTAGGTTAGGTTTTATGACTCATGCCCGGGCTTTAAATACGAGGTCATATCGCCTACTACCAGAGCGCTCTTTCGTCACTCTCTTGGACATGAGCCCGACTCTACTGTGGGAGTCCTAAATTTTGCCTACCCTAAATTTTTATTCACCTAGGGTAGGAGGGGTCTTTAACGAGTACCTTACATTGTACAGGCTCGGGACCATTGCTTAACGTCCCATCCGAAGGACGGCGTGCTTAAATTTATTTTACCTCCCAGATAAAATAAACTAAGGGCATCGGTCGGGTTTCGATCCCACGTTCTTTAGCTCAGAAGTCAAGCACTCATACAACTGAGCTACCGGCGCCCTCTAGGTATGTTATTGTAACAAGAAAATAGCATGTGACATATATTCCTGTGTTAAATTTTGTGCAACTAAAATTACAAATAGGAATTTATTATTTCTGATATTATATTTAATTTATTATTTATTAATCGTGGAGAGGTAAAGAATGAGTATGTACTTTCCCCGCACGAATAAATCAATTACGTACTAAATTGTACTAAATTTTGTATCGTATACAATCATTACATCGGCAGTTATTAGGGTTTTTGAGTTGAGCCCTCACTTCTGAACCTCCCCTTCCCTTCGGTCGATTTTGCTGAAAATATGAAATGTTGTGTTGATACATTCATTACATCGGCATTTATTAGTGTTTTTTTGTTTAACCTCCTCTCTCATCCCTCTCTTCCATTTGACCGATTTGGCTGTAAATCGATAGGTGTCGTCCTTAGACGGTTTCGGGTCACATATAAAATTTGGTGTTGATTTATTCATTTTATTTTACAGATGATTTTTTTTTGGAATAGGGTATAGGAAAACATGAAATTCCGGGGAAAACTCCATTTCGAATTTTTCGAATTGCATAACCTCGTAAATCAGGAAAAATAAAATCCCTGTATGTGTGTCTGTTTACTGAACTCTATAAGGACGACACCTATTAATTTTCAGGCAATTTGGCATAATGGAACCGGGGCATTAGTGAGGTTTAACAAAAACAACTTAATAATTGCCGCTGTAATGAATATATCGACACGAAATTTACATATGAAGATTCAGAACTCCCTGTGTAACTGAAGTAATTTGGAGTCCTCACACGAGACTGAAAAGACAAGAAATGAACAGACGTTATAAACTTTTACTAAGACTACTAGACAAAAGATCCAAATTAACATTGAAAACAAAACGACTTATATACAACTCAGTACTCAAACCTATGTGGACTAACGGACTTGAACTCTGGGGTTCTGCCAAGGCTTCCAATCTCCAGCGCATTCAATCCTTTCAATCCAAAATCCTTCGTAAATAGCCAATGCTCTTTATTACGTCTCCAACAAAACTCTTCCCACTGACCTTAACGTACCTTTTGTCACTGAAGTTGCTAAATCCAAGTATAAAAAATTATTATCGGTTCTTAGTTTCCACAATAATCCTCTAGTCCGTGCCCTCCATTCTGCCATACTTCCCCAACGACGCTCTTTATTAGGACATTTGCTTGTTGTATTTATTTTTATATAGTTGTAAATAATAAAATAAAAAAATTGAGCACGCAGTTCTTCTGATTATTACGTTGAGACTTACTGTACCATGTGAACTGACTTCAAGAGAAGAGTCTGCATGTTTACAGTAGTGACGAAAGAGCGCCCTGGTAGTAGGTGACATGACCTCGTAGGGTATGGGCTCACAAAGACAAGCAAACTTAACCTGACATAGAGTGACCATCATTTGACTGAGTTGGCCTCCCAACGTCCTCAAGCCATGTACTAATATTGTTTTTTCTCTACTCTAAATAAAGCAGCTAATCACACTCCCAATGACTTGATATAATCCTGACCTTCCTTTAATGTCACCGCATATCCTTCTTTACTTTTAATTATTGTGGAATCATCAGAGGAAGGAATTGTCCTTCCTGATATTTTGGTTGAGGTCGTTGGTTCTTATCTCCTATTAATCATTAGAAGAAAGAAATAAGGTTGAAGAATTGGTCCTTGAGGTTATCTATTTGTTGTGACGCATTTTTTTTGCTTCTCTAAGTTAAGGATTTTCAAGTTAGATATATTCTATTATTAAGTTGTACAATGAACTATATAGTAATCCATGTCATCTTCGTAAATAGCTGTTCGTTGTGTCATATTCATCCTTTGGTCCTTCTTCGTCTTAATAGACCATTTTAGATTCATTATTAAGTTTTTCTATCATCAAACCGTTTCATGAGCTTTTCCGTAGTTCTCATTTTCAGCGTCACGGACTTCGTTAGTTAGTGTAGCCGCATCCTGAGCTCTTCCGCTGGTAAAAGCCACATTATAAGCTCTTCCATAGATCTCATTTTTAGCGTCACGGACTTCGTTAGCTACTTTAGCCGCACCCGGAGCCGCGCCGGTAACATTTATGAACTCTTCCAAAGGGTTCATCATAGTCTTCGTTAGCCACTTCAGGATTACGTATACTCTTAGACATCCAACCAGAAGGGTTTGGAGGCTCTCAACTCACCAAATTGGCTACTATTGAGAATCACTTTGTCAGTTTCATCACCAAATTGGAGCTAGTGTTGTCAGTGAGTGAGGTAGACAATAATGGAGATGACTAGACTGGAACATAAAGGCGACCAATTGGAGCCTATCACATCTCTTTGTGTTCTTCCTCGGCCATTGCTTTGTCGAAAATTCTCGTTCGAATTTCTTTTGTTTTGTAGCATAGATGAGTGAACAGTCCTTCACGGGATTTTTGAATCTACTTTACGAAACACCACGAATCCAATATTTCAAAATTATTTCTTTCCGTATGAAAAAAAGCAGCGTTGTCAAATTTTTCAGTCAATAAAGTATATATATATATATTATATATATATATATATATATATATATATATTTATACGATTTGTGTTTTTTTCCCTTCTCTGCTCCTCTTCACATCAAGTAGCACTCTGCGCGAGGAGTACCCTCTTCTACGTTGAATGAAGAACGCGAATTTATGGAATTAGATACCAAAAATGTTATTCGAATTTTATTTATATTTGGATTTTCAGCTAAAAATGTCATATTTGATCCATATGATCATAGAACATTAAACTTCGGTAACAAAAATATATTTTTCGTGATTTCGGAACCATTAGAGCTTACAGCAATCCCTGCAGCTGTTGGGTCCTGTCTCCCCGTTCTAAAACGTAAATTATGAGTCGAAATGTATGTCAAATTGTTTATTTTAAATAATTCTGACGCCGCGAAACATGTTTTGCTTTCGTGCCACGTTAAATTAAACCTGTCAAAGATAATCAAGTGAGGTATCAAATTGTAGGATTTAGGGAATATTTTCGGAATCATCGTATCATTATAACTCTCGTGAGAATTTGAGAACAATGGACCTGAAAGATGAGGCGCACTCGAATATATTTATGGTAGCAGTTTACGTAACCGAATATATCTTTACTCATTTCAAAGATACGTAGCAGTTTACGTTCAGAACTAGGTATATACACAACACTGGGGATGACCTCGTGGATAGCACGTCTGCATACCAACAGAGAGTTCCTGGGTTCGAGTTCCATTAGCATGAATATAAGTTAGCATTTTATATTTGCTAATAACCATTGTAGTCTTTGAAACAACATATTGAAATAAAATAAGATGTACCCTGAAATTGACCTACAAAACCCCATAAAGTCTGGACCATTTTTACATACAACTGAAATATTTAAAATTTCATATTATATTCTTTAAAAATTTTATAGAAGAGAACGCCTCTAGCTCAGAGGTAGCGAGCTTGCCTATTGAGCTCAAGATCGCGGGTTCGAAACTCAGTCGGGTTATCTGTGACGTAAAAAACCTTGAGCATGGCGTCCAGTTGGGGCGTTAAGTGATGGTCTCGAGCCTGTTCGTTGTCAGATACTCATTATAGACCCCATACGTTAATAAACTAAATTCGAGTTGACAAACTTAAGGACTCCCACTGTAGAGTCGGGCTCCTGTCCACCAGAGCGCACTGATATGACCTCATAAGTCACAAAAAAACAAAACAATTTTATATTACTCTCCAGCCATATGAAGTATAGAGGAAGCTATGTAATCGATCAAAAATTCAATATGGAGTTTTCAACGAAATTTCAAGTTATTCGACATTAATAACTAGTGAATAAACAAACAAATGGTTAGCTCTTATTTCTAACCTTATCAAAGACACAGATTGTCAGAGGACTCTCCCGATCAGCTGTTCCAACCCACTACTAATATATATGCTATGATTCATGCTTTCGAATACGTACATAATTTTTTAGGATTTTTACGGCATTTTTAAAGTTATTACCGTTAAAAATAATTCTGTTGCAATATTTCATCCAGCAGTGAAACTTTCGAAAAAATCTACTGACGCCCTTCTGCTTGTGAACACTGCTGCAAAGCTTTGTCCAAATCCCCAACTGCTAATGGTGCTCACTACTTGATCCCGACCATTAATGAAGTAGGAATAAAAGCTATCATGTATCTACAAATTTAGGTTAGGTTAGGTTTTATGACTCATGCCCGGGCTTTAACTACGAGGTCATATCGCCTACTACCAGAGCGCTCATTCGTCACTCTGGTGGACATGAGCCCGACTCTACTGTGGGAGTCCTAAATTTTGCCTACCCTAAATTTTTATTCATCTAGGGTAGGGGTCTTTAACGAGTACCTGACATCGTACAGGCTCGGGACCATCGCTTAACGTCCCATCCGAAGGACGGCGTGCTTAAGTTTCTACAAATTTGACCAGACTGTTACAAGACGACCGGAAGGTTATATAACCTGACATGGATAACCACCTAGATCGGATTTCGTCAGAAGTATCATATTGAAATTAATAAAATAAATAAAAAAAATTATCGAAATTGGTTCAGCAGTTCGGGCTGTAGATTTATCTTATCAATGGTGAGGAAGAAGAAAAAGAAACTATTTTTAAAAAATCGCTGCCCTGATCGAGCGATTCTGAAGCGGGCAGAAGTTTTGTGGTCTTAAGGCGTGCGCCATATAAGGAAAGAAAAACCTTTTTCCAGGTACTTCAAGCTGAAAGCGAGTGGGTCGAAAACTTTTATTTTTCACGTAAAGTTAAGAGAAGTGCAGCTGCTCGACTTTTTACTTCTCCAGCTATAAAAGGTTCAGGGACAGTTATGTAATCGGCCAGAAAGTCGAAGTTAAGTTTTCCCCGGAATTTCTTTATTGAAAAATCTTTTTTTTCTGTTAAGTTTTTAGAAAAAGATACAAAAACAAAGTATTTTGGGTAGATTTTTTTTTTATTTTTCAACATAATCTCCTTTTAGCTCTATACACTTTTCTAAGCGTTTTTCCAACTTTTTTAACCCGTCCAGAAAGTAGTAAAAAGCAGAGTACTTTTATTTATTTTAAAAAATGGAAAAAATTGAGTTTCGAGTGGTGGTAATACATTTATATTTAAAAGGCTCAACACCGAAAGAGATCAAAGCCGAGTTGGATAAAGTTCATGTCACATCTGCCCCTGCGTTTGCCACTGTTTATAATTGGGTGAATGAGTTTAAACGTAGAATGATTCAAAATTAAACGTCCTCATTTGAAAAAGTAAAAAGTCCTCTTTCATCAAGACAATGCACGGGTTCACACCTGTGTAGTTTTAATGTCTAAATTAAAGTTCGAATTGTTACAACATCCACCGTATTCGCCAGATTTGGCCCCCAGTGACTTTTTCTTATTTCCAAACTTAAAAAAATGGCTCGGCGGACAACGTTTCGGGGCGAACGAGGAGGTCATCGCCCAAACAGATGCCTATTTTGAGGACTTTCTGAAATCTTACTTTTTGGACGGGTTAAAAAAATTGGAAAATGCTTAGAAAAGTGTATAGAGCTAAAAAGTGATTATGTTGAAAAATAAAAAAAAATCTACTCAAAATACTTTGTTTTTTTTATCTTTTTCTAAAGACTTATTGAACGACCCTCCTATATCTTTATGAAATTTTATATGTTTATCCAGAACCCAGACGGCACCTGTTTAAATCGTCCTAAGGGCAGAGGGATCAGAGAAGGGCGCTCAACTAAAGCCCTAATAAATGTTGATGTAATGAATGTATATACACGGAATTTAGCATGAGGAATTGGAAATCCCTAAGTAAGACACCCATTCATTTTCAACCAAATTGGTAGATTGGTTTCAGGAGCAAACCGAATTTTCATTTTTGGTAATTCAGCGACAAATTCAGAATTTATAATTTATAAATTCAATAATTTATAATTAATTACTTAAATATATTATTTGACTGATGTTGGTAAAGGATGGTGTTGAAATTTTTCCTTCATCTATATAACGGAAATCAAAACCATATCATTAACAGGGCCAGACCTGCATCCCTAACATAACGGTTGCTATGGAAAATTATAAATCTGATATGTTATTTTTGAATGAGATGCTCAATTCGGAATAAACTGGAGCGTTTATCGTATAATAATCAAGCTTTGATGATTTAGTAGCTCCTTCAGGGAGCTGGCGTTCCAGTTAACTTGCGCCTACCATAACTGGCTTCATTCGAAGCGGGTCGACTAGTAGAAGAAACTGTTTGGTCTTCGTTCGAATCTTTATCTTAAGATGAAGTAGTAATTTGTGGAAAACAAGAGGGTAAACGTAGCGAATTCCCGGTCACAGAAAAAAACAAAAAAAATTTCATGGTTCAAGGAGAAAAATATATTCTTGCGGCAAAGCAAATTTCTTCTTGCGGCAAAAATGTTTTATTCTGTATTTTGTGTTGGTGATAGGGAATAGTAGACACCACTAGGTGATATGGAATATTATTAGTCATCAGTCGGTGATAGGGAATAGTAGTAGACACCAGTCGGTGATAGGGTATAGTAGACACCACTAGCTGATTCTCTCGATGAGAATAGAGTTTTACTATCCAAGCTATACTCTATATGAGGAATGTTTTTTAATTCTGTAAGAAGATATCTTTTTGCCGCAAGAATTTAGTTTTCTCCGTGTTGTGTAAATAGAAATTCTAAAGGTATTTCTAGCCATTCCTTAGTTTTTAATATTTTTTAGTTTCTTCCTAGCTCTATGAAGTATTTATTGTGACAGCCCCGGCTTTAGCTATAAGGTCATATCGCCTACTGCCAGATTGCTCTTTCGTCGCTCTTTTTGCCTACCCTAAATTTGTATTCACGTAGGATAGGGATATTCGAGTATCCGAAATAATACAGGTTTGGGACCATCCAAAAAACGGCATGCTGAAAGTTTTTTCACCTGCCAGATAAAAAACCGAAGGAACCTCGGCCGGGTTTCGAACCCGCAATCTTGCATGCACGCTACCTCTAAGCTACCAGCGTTCTTCCTATTTTAGTGTTTTACAGCGTTGACAGAGCTGTCTTTGAATTAGTCAAAGAGGGGCGGATGAGTTGTTCAGATTTGGCTGCCTCTGTATTGCCCAAAGTGCGTACACAAACCACAATAGATGTGATGGGTTCACATTGAGAAATCTATTGACTAATGAAAGCTACTATTTAATTCACTATGATTCTCACCAGAGGTCGTTGGAAGTTACACAAGTGTCTTCTGTCTGTTCCATCTGTCAAAATATTGTCCTTGTAAGTTATCTTCGTCATCAATATCAGGCGTTGCTTTAACGTGGAGTAGAATACAGAACAGTTACATACACATACTACCAGTTCGCCAGTATTTGAAGTGGTTCTGGATAATAATAACAATATTTATTTCCGTTAAACCATAAAATGATAATTAGTTACATCATAAAATTGTGTACATCAAAAAATCTTATACTTATGTATATCCACCGATATTAAATCTTTGATTACAAACACATATGAGATGAATAATAATTATTGTTTTTATTTTAAAATAAATAATATAAGACGAATATAATATACAAATAATAATAAGGCAGCTTCTTTTTACACATTGCCATTGCTGTCACTAATTTTCGAATCACAAAAAGCCTGCATGTCCTCGGTGCATGTACTTTCGGATGTTTGCGGTTGAATTTAAATATCCTTAATTTTTTAAACTTGAGAACGCCGTCCTTCGGATGGGACGTTCAACCATGGTCCCTGCAAAATGTCAGGTATTCTTTAAAGACCCCCTACTCTAGGTGAATAAACCTGATTAGGCAAAATTTACTGCTGCCAGAGTAGAGTTGGACTCTGGTAGTAGGCGATATGACCTCATAGTTAAAGCCCGGACATGAGTCATAATAATAAAAGAACTAACTCTATTTACTATTCTATTTATATTTCTCTAAGATAAATCTTATAAATATTCTTTCGATGATATTTCGGTGCAATATTTAATTAAAATATAATTAACAAATAACAAAGTAAATAGGAAATAACTCATACAAATAATAATAATAATAATAAAAGTATTAAACATTAATAATTACGATGGAAATTATAGGATATTTTTTTGAATATTTTATATTTTTGTGGAATTAGACGTCTTATATCAAAGACGACCTCTTGGTCAGATGACCGTCAGAGTGTAGTCGTCATAATTTACCAATAAAGAAGAAATGAAGTATATCTATCACTTAGCTTTCAAATATAGAACAACAAAATACAATTACAACTTGTTCAAAAATCAAATTATACCTTCGCCTAAGCACATAATAAATTTATTTACGAACAAGAAAGGATCTTTTCAATATAAATATACATCATTGACCTTTAAAATTTAAATCAAAATAATCATAATCTTCTGGTTCGGTTTAATAATATTAATTTCAGATATTAATTGTAAATCAAAAGGTTTGAGGCTAGTTATAAAATGATAATAAAAATTAATACGACTTAAAAAGATTAATAAATAGTAAATAATAATAGGATTAAATAGTATTATATCAAAATAATGATTTATATTATATTCTGGTTAAACTATGATATTTTTTGCACGTCTATAATAATTAGCAAGAAGGGTCCAGCATTTTCCATTGAAGTACCTCATCATTTCATCCCCGGTTAGTTATTCTCTTGCAAGACTTCGTTTAAATGTTACTTAAATCAGGAAATATAAACCCTATTTAGAGGAGGAATGTTAGTAATATGTTAGGTTTTTGAGGAGGATTTTTTGGAGAACGCTTGGCAATCGTGTGACTTGTACGAATGTTGCACTCGCAGCATCTTCCCCATGGTTACCTGTGAAGTTTTTTGCTTTCCCAGCTAAACAAAGTATAGGGGAAGTTATGTAATCTGTCAAAAGTTCGATGCAATGTTTTCAACGGAATTTCATGTTTGCCTACCTCAATATTCCAAATATGAAAAAGAAAATGTCTGTCTGTCTGTGTGTGTTTGTAAAGACGATAACTCCCGATAGAATGATTGTATCGACACGACATTTTATAAGTGAATCCAGAACTCTTCAACGACAAAACCTATTGTTTTTCAGCCAAATCGATCAAAGAAAAGGCGGGGATTAGGGGGAGGTTTAACTGTAATAACTAAACCCCATAAGGACGACACTTATTAGTTTTCAGCGGAATCGGCAGAAGGGAAGGGGGATCAGAGGAGGGCTCAACTAAAAAAAAACCCATGGCGTTGTAATGAGTGTATCGTCATGAAATTTTATATTTAAATTCAGAACCTAATGATGACATAACCTGTCAAATTTTAGCGATATTCGCTGAAGAGAGAGGGGCCTCATTTCAAAAACCTTAATAACCGCCGATGTAATGAATTTGTCGATACGAAATTTAATAGGGGAATTTAGGAGTCCCTATGTAAATCAACTATTGAATATCAGAGCGAACAGTGAACTGGTTTTGAAGGGGGAGCAAACAATTGATTAATTCGTCCGGTGATTCACCGACTATTTTTTCTAGTCGACGACTCATTTTCCTTGCGGTTTTTGCATCATCAGCTGTTCTTGTTTCTTAATCATAAAGATAAGTTGAGCAAGGCCACATAGCTCAAGGTGTTGAGTACAATGAACAGTCGCTGTATACGGCACTCTAAGGTTCTTAATTGAACTGAATGCAGTCCCATTAACAGCATGGAAGAAAATTTGTATTAAGTGCAAAAATAAATAGACATAACTCTTTGTATATAATAGATGTATATATATATATTTTAACAAATATCAGACGTGCGTCTGTTTAATCAGTCTGTTTGGATGATGTCATATTTTACATCAACATTCTTTAGACAGTGTTTCTATTTGGTTTGACTCAAGGCTAAACATATCTGTCTATATAAAAAATCCAAACTATTTGAAAATTTGTCTAGCTTTTCTTCAAAATACACATGTATCATCCTTACGAGCACAGTTCAACCATAGTTCATGTGACAAATCAAAATTTCGTCCGAAAGAGGGAGTTATGGAGGAAGGGGGTGGGGGATGGAATAGGCAGAAAGTGATGGGAAAGGGAAGAACAAAAAAAAAGTCTTTAGTTAGAAAGAATAAGGAAAACAAAAATATATATTTTTTTCCCTATCTTCGGCGTCAAAACCTGTAATTTGTGTAGGCTATAATTTGAAAATAATTTTAAAAAATTAAATATCTCATAGGGAATTTCTTTTATTTTTCACTCTTAATAATAAGCTTCTTCTGATGGATAGAATTATGCTTAAAAATTCTTTCATGGCATGAGAAACGAAGTATTTTTGAAGGTTATCCTTTTCAGATTAATGTATGTATACGTAATACAACTGAAATTTTTTTTTTAACAGTCATGAATGTTCATTGGGGAAATTATATAATCGGTCTGAAATTCGATGTTAACATTTCACTGGAATTTCACATTTTCCGACCTCCCACATATGAAAAATAAAATGTATATTTGTGTGTGTGTGTCTATTTACACGATAACTCCCGATATAATGAATTTATCGACACGAAATTTTAACACAAAAAATCGAATAACTTCCGTTGTAAAGAATTTAACGACACAAAATTCCATATGTAAATTGAAACACTTATTAACTTTTCAAGAAATCAGTCAAATGGGAAGGGAGGGGGTGCACAACCCTAATAACTGCCGATGTATTGAATGTATTGATATACAATATTTAAATTCAAAAGAAATTTCATGTGGATACAAATACACACACGCATACCTAAATTTTTTAAAATTTATTGAATCACCTTGTCGGAAAAACGAAATTCCGGTGAAAACCAAACTACCGCTTACATACTTTCCCTGTACTTCGTGTCGCAGGGGAAGTAAAAATATAAAAATATTTCTCATAATTTTATTTATTATTATATTATATTATATTATTAGGTTAGGTTAGGTTTTATGACTCATGCCCGGGCTTTAACTACGAGGTCATATCGCCTACTACCAGAGCGCTCTTTCGTCACTCTGGTGGACATGAGCCCGACTCTACTGTGGGAGTCCTAAATTTTGCCTACCTTAAATTTTTATTCATCTAGGGTAGGGGTCTTTAACGAGTACCTGACATCGTACAGGCTCGGGACCATCGCTTAACGTCCCATCCGAA
Organism: Aradus depressus; assembly: GCA_963662175.1. Lineage (NCBI taxonomy): Eukaryota > Metazoa > Arthropoda > Insecta > Hemiptera > Aradidae > Aradus > Aradus depressus. The sequence goes on along the minus strand of OY759216.1, from coordinate 46,241,869 downwards.
GGACGGCGTGCTTAAGTTTATTTTACCTCCCAGATAAAATAAACTAAGGGCCTCGGTCGGGCTACGAACCCACAACCTTGAGCTCAGAAGTCAAGCACGCATACCACTGAGCTACCGGCGCCCTCATATTATATTATTATATTTATTATTTAAATTAAAAACTGTATCTACTGTATTTATCAATATTATTATTATTGTACTTAATTTTTTTTTTTTATTACTAATCATATGCGTGTTCGACCCTAAGAGTTAATAAATTTATGCTGTTTACGTATCTAATTTATATGCTTCCGTTATGTATACATTTTTATGTCGTTTCCTATTATCATGCCATGGTTAAACGGAATAAATATTATTATTATTATTATAGTGATGTCTACAGAGACTATAATAATAAAAACGCTTCGGTCGGAAAAGATGCTCGAATTCCGTTGGCCAGCAAACGCGAAATTTTTGTTGTTGCTTAGTTTTTCTTTCGTTAAATCCTACGAACGGGACAGTTGTTACGGAAGTTTTCTTGTGTAGTTGGGGTTTTATAACAAACTTCACATAAAACTTTCTTAATTGTCTATGAAAATAATTTTTTTTAGAGTCAATTTAGTGCTATCAGCTGAACGAGTATGAAATAGTAAAAAATAAATTTCAGAAAAAGTGTTGGACCGATTTGCTGAAAAAAAAGAAAGTTAAGGTTTATTTAATTGAGGATACATAATACTACTTATTATAAAAGACTGGATGACTAGACTGATGAAATTTTTAATTGTTATTTAAATTAGTGTTGATTATTGTGTTATAACATTTATTAATGTTATATTTAGTGTATGGTACCTGATTGTTAATTATTAAATTTAATTATACTTAAACTAAAAATAAAAAAATATGATTGTGAAAGGTATACTATTGTTTTATTATCTCGGTCATGTTGACCGGCTGCTCCCCCCCCCAGACCCCACCAGAGAATAATGCTAGCTACGCCAATGCATAGCATCGATTAACGTCCCATCCGAAGGATGGCATATTCAAGTTTTTTTTTACCTCCCAGATAAAATAAACTAAGTGTTTCGGTCGGGCTTCGAACCCGCGATCGACCCCTGAGTGCTGCAAGAGTGCCACATGCCAGTGGTATGATGTGGCCGTATCATTGGTATGCTGGTCTCCTGTCAGGGAAGTGACCTGTTCCTATTGTTCTGAACCCTGTTCTACAATATTGCTACAAGACTCCCTTCTTCCATATTAACTACAACATAGCACATCTTGTAATCGTCGTGTTGTAAACTTGGCGACTCCAGTTGACTGACCTGTTTCCCTGTCAACTCGACGACCTTTTTACGTACACTGTAAACATCTTCCCTACTGACATCTAACACGTTTGTCACCATCACTCAATATCCGGTCTGAAGGACGATGTGCTCAAGGCTATTCTCCAATTCTTAGTTAAAACAATTAAGAGCCCCGTCTAGATTTCCAACTCGCGATCCTGAGCTGATTAGACACCACATGTAAAGATAAAATAATTTTCTGTTTGGTTCGAATTAATATTGTCAACAAAGAAATATAGTATATACTTTAGGTAGGCTTCGTGTTACCGTTTTTTTTAGTTTTTAAAATATTATATTACAACAAACTGTAAATAGCGTAAATTGTATATTGGGCTCAGTTTCGTGTGTTAATTTTATTATTATTATTAAATCTAATTGAGGGCGCCGGTAGCTCAGTGGTATGCGTGCTTGCCTTCTGAGCTCAATGTCGTGGGTTCGAAACCCGACCGAGGACCTTAGTTTATAATAATAATAGTTTATAAGCACGCCGCCCTTCGGATGGGACGTTAAGCGATGGTCCCGAGCCAGTACGATGTCAGTAACTCGTTAAAGACCCTTACCCTAGATGAATAAGAATTTAGGGAAGGCAAAATTTAAGACTCCCACAGTAAAGTCGGGCTCATGTCCACCAGAGTGACGAAAGAGCGCTCTGGTAATAGGCGATATGACCTCGTAGTTAAGCCCGGGCATGAATCGTAATAAATAAATAACTCTAATTGATCTAGCATCCAACTAAAGTTGTAGGTTTATTTATGGGTTGTAGATCATCAGCGTACTAAACTCGACTCAACAAATCGATACTCGAGTAATTCAATGTCGACTCACTATTCACTGACTCGAGTCCACTGTGACAGTTACCTGAGTCGAGCGAGTACCATTGAGAATTGAGTTCACCATCCAGGGTTGTTGCTTCACTACTATAATGCACACACCAACTAAGATTGAATCGTTCTGAGTGAGGTTCGATATCTATTTATTTTATGATGGAGTAGGGGTGTACTTTTTATTACTTCTGACCCGATTTTATGGGTGTTCTTTAGAAAAGGTTTCATCATTCTAACATTAGAACAATGTGAATGTTTAGATTGTGCAACGGTAATTAAGTTGAAGTATATTGTTTTGATAGGAAACTAATTTCAAGGCTATCATTTTAGTTTATCATCCTCAACATTAGTTTGATGCTACACCAATTACATTATATGTATAATAATAGTAATAATAATTATTATTATCAACGGTACTGACCAATTATATATATTTTTTCTTTGGACATTTTTTCCTTTGGGTTGTCAGATGGCGGGGGGTCTAGCTGTTTTTATTTTAGCACCACAGGGGCGGGCTACATTACCGGGGGTTAGTAAATAACATCCATGGACCCAAGAGAGAAATTTTATCTATGAAATAAAACTCTTCCTGGACGGGATTCGAACCCGCACCCATGGTGCGTCCATGCAACCAAAGCCCTACGCTATAGCCCACACGGCTATTATTCCATAATACAATTTACACTATTTACAGTTTATTAAGTACAAATATTATAATAATTATAAAACCGAAAGAAGTACTATATGTGTACAGGTATATATACATGTAGATGTAAATATTTACATCTCTATGGAAGCAAGAACAACAATAATTAAGCACCAATTACAATATGGGTTAGGGGATAATAAATAATTATATAAGTAAAAATCGACTGCGGATACTCGCCATTAGCCAGAAAAATCACAACATTGGCCAGCGTTTGCTTGCTCATATCACTTTTCATTCAGATCCTGTACTTATGGTCTAGCACACACGGCCACCACGACCCCAGGTCCTGTTTTAATTGTGAAAAAATCAATATTATTAAAAATAATAAATCAATTTTTAAAAAATAGTGTTTTTTATTATTAATTATTGTGAATATCGATTATTATGATTTTTTGTACATAAAATTGTATCTGTAGGCTTTGAGGTACCTTAAACGAAAATGACCTTTTACACTTTTTGTTTCATTGTCCTTAATTGAGTATCCCCAGGCAGACATTTCTCCTCAAATATCTTACAAATCGACTAAGCATCGACTCAGAATCAATTGTAGAATTTTTTAAATAATGTAGATGTTAAAAAGATCACAATGTATTTTTTTTTTTCACTAAAGGTTTAGAAATCAAGAAAAATTATATTTAATTCATTGCTTAAAAGATATTATGATTTCTGACTATTATTGAACGAGACAAGTTCATTTTAATCCATTATGTAATTTTTCTTGTAAATTTATTGTTTTAGATTTGAAAAAATTTCACGGATATGACTTTAACTAATTATCTAACTGAAAAACCATTTAAAAAAAATATTTATGTACATATTTCATATTTTTTGAACAAATGTAAAAATAATTGAATGTCCTTTTCATTTAATAATAAGCCTCTATTATTTTAATAGCTTTCCAATGATGTGCCAAAAACGCTCTGTACACAGGATAGATAAACCATTGGTACTATACTGGGTGGTGGTCGCTAGAAAAGGCAGGTCTGGTGGTGTTACTGGACCTTGCCGGCATGGCTTTGTTACTAAGGATACCCTAGTGTTATTTCCTCGTCAGACGTTAATGAAACATATCAACGAGGACACTACAAAGCCAAAGACAGGTTTGGCTGGCAGGTTATGTAATCGAAAGGAGGTCGACCGACTTCAACTGATCTGAAACGGTTCGTCTACAACAGTAGTTCCGATTTAAGTCTGGGCACCATCAGGGCAAATGATACTCCATAGATTTTTTTTTTGTTTTTTTTTCGTTAGCTCTGGAATCTTTTTAGAGTTACTCTAGCGTCAACCCTTAATCCAAATGTATAAAAAATGTCATTTATGTCTCTGTATGTCTGCAAACATGATAACTCTTGATAGAATGAATGTATCGATGAAGCACTTTCTTCAGTGTGAGAGGAGAGCACCTTAGGAGGGAATGCTCGCTGTTCTTGCAGCAACAAGATTGAAATTCCCCACATATCTGGTAAACGCTGAAAGATCAGTTCCCTTGAATCGTTCAGATAGCAATACGGCAGACAGTTTCTCCCTAATTGGCTGTCACAGTGGTAGGTATGAAGGTGTTGAACACATTTCAATGAAAGTATGTCTATGGTAGAGGCGAGTGATGCTGCATGTGTTAGTATGTGTGGATGTGACCCAAGGTAGGACTGGTTTGGTGTATGACTTGTATGTGTGTGTGTGCAGAGCTCGTCACTGACCTAGTTGTGTTCCTTCTATTGTATTTTAATTAGACTCCTTGTCTCCTTCCACTGTCTGTGGTACTGTGCCATTGTTTCTGTTGATGCGACGATGACCGCCACTCTCGGCAGTACTTACAAGCAATACCTTGTTGACAGTACTACTTACAAGGGATGCCAGCCTTATTGACAGTACTACATACAAAGGATGCCAGCCTTATTGACAGTATTATTTACAAAGGATACCAGCATTGTTGACAGAACTGCTTACAAGGGATGCCAGCGTTTTTGACAGTACTACATACAAAGGATGCCAGCCTTATTGACAGCACTACTTACAAGGGATGCCAGCCTTTTTGATAGTACTACTTACAATGGACCAGCCTTTTTGATAGTACTACTTACAATGGATGCCAGCCCAGTTGACAGTACTGCTCATAGTGATATTTCGTGGGTGTCTTCATTGACCTATGATGTGAAGCTGACATGTTGACTACTTTCATTAAGATGAAAGATGATTACAATCAGAGAAGTTCCGTGTTCGTAAAATCCATTTCCTGGCTGGCCAGATTTTTGTTTTTAATTCTGAAAAATGCATTGAGTATAGAATCGACTTTGAAGAATCGCGTGAGGAAAGTCATGTGGTCATATGACAAAAAAAATCTCAGAAAAGACGTATTAATCAGAAAACGCAGGTAGTAATTTTGTAGATAACTTCGTCCTGGTGACGAGAATGCCATACTGTACGTTCATGTATGTTGAATAGGTTAGCTGTAGTTATAGAGAAAGCCTTTGACTTTTTTCCATTAGAAAGAAAATTTTTAAGTTAGGTCTTTACTCCATTGGAGGTGCGATAAGCATGAACTCAACAATTCTTAAAATAGAAAGGATCAGGAATAGAGATGTGCGAAATCGAAATCTTACTTACTCTTTCTCCGTTGGCCATAGATTCAAATGGTCTTTCGCCGATCTGATCAGCCGCTTCCCTTTGATAATGTCCGCCTACCTTGGTCTTCCTGGAGATTTCTTTCCTTGGGTGCTGGCTTAGAGGACACTATCGTCAGCCTGTGGGGACCGCTCCAGGATTGATGCAGCATGTTCTCAGCAATTCCTGGTTAGACCTCTCCACAGTCCCAAAACTTCATCCCAGGTGTATCCCACGATTCTCCTTCAAGTCTTTCTTTCGAACTGCTGTATCTTCTTCTCCAGACTCTGCAGGGACCAGGCTTCGCAGCCATACAGTAGCACCCGGCTTTACAAGGACTTTACAATTTAAGTACTATAAGATGGGCAGGGACCTGTATTTTCCGGAGGACTGGGAAGTATGCTCTGCTGGCACGCTGAATGACTTGATCTCTCTAAATATATCATTAATATCCGTATGCGTGGATCCAAGATATTCGAATTCCGGGACTTTCGGGTATTGGAATTGAATATCGAGTATTCTGAAAAATACTCAGGTAATACTGATTATAGTACGTATAGGAGTATTTTTCTTTAATACTAGAATATCGAGTACTCAATTCCTAAAATTCCTAATTCGATTCTGCCCATTTCTTGTGAGGAATAGATTTGTGCTCAGCCACTCCGCGCATTGAGATGCGAACCGACTCTCGAAGCGGCCAATCCTCTCTTTGACTCTATTTTTAGGTAAGTTCACGACGACAATAGCCCTCATTATGTTCCTCTGTTGTCGTACAAAGGCTCCTATTCATCTGAGGATCACCTTAACAAAACTCTCCTACCAGCAGTTTTTTTTATATCCGTGAAAAATCAATTTAAAAATATTCTCAGTGTGAGTTTTAACCATGAAAATAGCCTGAGACCTAACTGTAAATATAAAAAAAAAAAGTTCAATGCAAGAGTTAGAGACAGTACATAGCTGAGTCCAGGTACAGCAATTTGAAAAAAACCAACAAATTAAATCGTCTTATCAAATATGAGATTTTGACTTTTTTCATAAGTATTTAAATCGTACCGAAACGGAGGAAATGTGGCGTCCCTTGAACTCATTTTAATATTTTCGCGATGATGTCTGTGTATGTATGTGATTCGGGGTCTTACGAGGTGGGTACCAACTGTGGTGGTTGGGGGCGCTGGTAGTTCAATGGTATGCGTGCCTTCTTACTGAGCTCAAGATTTCGGGTTCAAAACCCCGTCGAGGCCCTTAGGTTTTTTATCTGGAACGTGAGAAAATCTTGAGCACACCGTCCTTTGGGTGGTACGTTGAGCGATACAAATTTAGGGTAGACAACATTTAGGACTCTCTTAGGGCGCTCTGGTAGTAGGCGATATGACATCGTAATTAAAGCCCGGGCATGAGTCATAATAACTGTGGTGGGAATACGTTAATATTAATTGAATATTATTAAAATTGAAAATTCATTCATTTAATATTTCCAGTATATAGTATATATATATATATATATGGATACACGGAGATAAACAGATATAATCGTGGGTTGGGAGAATGGAGTAGGCTGATCTGGTGAGGGAGGAGCCTCCTCTTTCTCCCCACCACCTTACTCCCCTACCTCCACATCTCGCTACCTCTCCTCACTTCGCTACTCGAAAATGTTCTTAATTTAACGAATAACGGTGTACGAGTATAATGAAACAAAGATAACCGCATCTGCATAATTTTTAAAACATTTTTTAGACGTTTGATTTATGCAAAAACCTTTAGTTAGCTCTATCGAAAAATTTGTCCTAACAAAGACATGTTCCTTCTGCATTTTCCAATCGTCAGTGTATGCACAAATACAGGAGTCTATTTAATTTCTTTTTACTGTCTAATGTCAACAAAAGAAGATGGGAATAGAAAGAAAATAAGAAGACTATAGAAAAAAAAATATATTAAAAAAGTCTTTTGTTGTGAAAATGACGACCTAATTTTATTTTGTGTTAACAAACGTGTAACAGTTGCAAGGTTTTTTGAAGTGTTCCTCCTTAGATGTTGTTAATTTGGTGAATTTTCAGCTAAATTTGCTTAATTAAAAGTATTTATTACCCTTAAATTTGCTATAGTTAATAAAAGTGCTACTTTTATTGTTAATTATTGTGATTCATGCCTGGGCTTTAACTACGAGGTCATATCGCTCTTTCGTCGCTCTGGTGGAGCCCGACTCGACTGTGGGAGTCCATTACTTTACTGACTCTGTTATACAAAATTTTGTATGTGTATTCAGAATCCCATAATGGCAACATCTATTAATTTTCAGCACATAACCATATGCTTTCGATGTATATATTTTTTAATTTTTTTTTTTTAAATTGTTTTCTTGTTTTATTATTATTATCTTTTATACATATATATATATTTAAAATTGAGGGCGCCGGTAGCTCAGTGGTATGCGTGTTTGCCTTCAGCTCAAGAACGTGGGTTCGAAACCCGACCGAGGCCCTTAGTTTATCTTATCTGGGAGGTAAAATAAACTTAAGCACGCCGTCCTTCGGTTGGGACGTTAGCCGATGGTCCCGAGCCTGTACGATGTCAGGTACTCGTTAAAGCCCTGCCCTTGGTGAATAAAAATTTAGGGTAGGCAAAGTTTACGACTCCCACTGTAGAGTCAGGCTCATGTTCACCAGAGTGACGAAAGAGCGCTCTGGTAGTAGGCGATATGACCTCGTAGTTAAAGCCCGGGCATGAGTCATAAAACCTAACCTATATTTTATATTTTATTTATAATTTTTATTTTATTATTATTTTTTTTCATTTTTTTAAATGTATCATTCATTAAATTTACTTATAGTTTATACCGATTGTAAATATTCAAAATAAAAAATTATATAAAAAAAACAATTTCAGCAAAATTAAGGCCAAAAGGAAGGACTGAATGAGGGGGACGCTTAACACAGAAACTGTAGTAACTGCTGATGCACGTATCGACACGAAATTTAGTACGATAATTCAGAAGACCCTCTCATAAGACAACTATCGATTAAAACGATCGATTGATATTAAAGAGAAAGCAAACGCTTAGTTGATTAATTCGTGTGGGGGAAGTACACTGCCCGCGATTCACCGACATTTTTTTTTTCATTATCTAAAAATCATCTCAACGAAAATATTTTTTTTTAAATAGCTGAGTACTCTAGTGAAAATTAAATATTCAAGGGGCGACAGAAGTGTCTCATGTTTGTAGAGTGTGGTCATGTTCTCGGTTCTATAGACAGATAAAACAAGTCTTTTGTAAGACAGACAGACGCTGAGCACGGAAAAAGGTAGCACAACAATTATACAGAATTATGTACGTACCTCAAAAATTAGTTAGGGAGAAGAGTTATCTTAATGTTATTATCTCTCTGACAGTTTCTCTAGTAGCCGTGATAATGTCAGATTTCACAGCGGATTTCTAGCTATCTAGGAAAGTACTGATTCTAAGAGGTGAACTGTGGACTTCCAACTTTCTGAATAAGTAGATATTGCTGCTACGCTTATATTTAAAGCATTTGAAGTCTTTATATAATATAAATATTTTCTCTTAACAATACTAGTAATGATGGGGGGCCACCTCTCATCCTTCCTTTCGTTCTGCCGATTCCGCTGAAAACTCTCCCCCCCCCCCCCCCCCCCCCACCCCATTCCCTCCCAATCAGTTTTTATCTGTAAATAAATTTCTTTTTACTGATCTCACAATAAAAGGAAATAAAGAAGAATTTTTTGAGAATGAGAGAAAATTAATTCAATATAAAGAAAATATACAGTGAAACCTCTCTTGGCGGTCACCTCTGATAGCCGGACATCCCTGGTGGACAGACAATTTTTACGGTCCCGGCAGAATATATAGGGATTTCAACACATTTGCCCCTCTCTTGGAAGGACATGGACAGTGAAATCGAGTACCGAGAAGAGCAGACTATCTCTGTTGGAAGGACAGGCAGGCCTCTAATTCGAGTTGAAGTTAAATATGTTCTTAGAATTCTCTTTGTACATTGTACTATCAACCTACCAAACTTTCCACGTAGTGCACCTGTGTTTACATAGGGACTCGTAATTCCAATAAGTTTGTAATGTTCCATACTGCTAGTTACCAAAACCAATGCAAACTTAATCAAGCGTTATTGCCTCAAAGCAAACGATGCTTCGTCATTGATTTTAATTTCTCAGGTAGAGGACAATAATGAAAACTCGATTGGGAAAAAAAAAATTGAAATAAAAGAAAATGTCCGATTTTTTTAGAACTTAGACGTTGTACCATTGTTTATGTTCGGATTCTATATACTAATATTCTATATTACAAATTTCCTATTTTTTAAAACTGTATTCAGTTGTTCAATAAACAACATTTTTACATACGATATACGTGTTTAGAAAATATATCTTTCATCCTTATCAATTTGCCTTCTATTTTCCTTTTCCCTCTGTTAGGAGGACACCTCTGCTGGGCGGACAACTTCCACGGCCCCATGGGTGTCCGTCTAAGAGAGGTTTCACTATAAAAAATCTGAGGGTGAATTATTAAAAAAAAAATGAGGTTCCAAGATTAATTTGAGCACCGGGAATTTTATTTTTCAGTTTTATCTTTAATTTTTCTGTTTGGCATTTTCATTAAAAATAAAGCGGAAAGGAAAAACCATTTTGTGTTTATTTTAATTTATTTCATAAAATGAATACTTAATAGTAATTATCATTTTTTTATGTATTGTTTTGTTGGCCTTGTGTACGATGAGTATTAGCCAAACCTCTATAACGTTGTGGTTTCGTTATTTACACAATATCCATGGCCCCGCAACCACGGTAAGAGCATGCGACTAAAGCCATACGCTCTAGCCCGCACGGCCACCAATTTAAAATAATATTTAAAAATAATAACTATAGTATTTATTAATATTATAATTGATGTATTATTTTATATTATTTATTTATTTATTATATTCTAATCTAAAGACTATATCGACACGAAATTTATTATGTACCTACATTTAAATCCGATGATAAGGACGATACTTATTAATTTTCAGTGAAATAGGGGGGAATAATTGCCGATGTAAGTAAAGTATCGACATGAAATTTTCATATTTAAATTTAAAATTAATGTTAATGTAACCTATTAACTTTCCGTGAAATCGGAAAGGAAGGGGGGACCAGAGAAGGGGGCTTGACTTAAACATCCTAATAACTGCCGATGTAATGAATATTTCTACAGAAAATTTATTATGAGGATTCAGAAACCACTATGTAAGTCAAAAATTGAGTTTTAGTCCAAACTGTCGATTTGGCTTTGGAGGGAGAGCGAAAACATAGATAGTTGATTATTTTGTGCTGGGGAAGTATAATAGGTGATTTTCATAATAATAAAAATTAATGTAGGCCATTGGGGAAAAATATTGTTTAGAACTACAAGGTGATTTGCCACTGAGGATGAAACTGTAGTGTTCAAAAATCAAATGTTTTTGTTCATAAAATAACCAGTGGGAAGATTTGATGTACCTCTTTGCACAACATCTTACTACCACTTATAAATGTTGCTTTAGATCAGCTGGGCAGCCAATCATCTTCATCAAGGACCTTGATTCTGAAGGAGAAATTTGCAGTTTTTTGGTTCTCTTTTTTAATATTTATTTCTTTATTTGGTTCCTGTATGAAGAAAAAAAAAATCCGGTTTAAACATACTCGTCTAGCCGGCTTGTAACGTATGAATAATTATAGAGGATCATGTACGAAATTGAATAAATTGTGGATGAGTATTCAATTAAGATAGATTGTACTTGAAACAACCTGTTCCATAGATAGTATGTAGTTATTATGACTCATGCCCGTGCTTTAGCTATGTAGTCATATCGCCTACTACCAGAGCCCGACTCTACTATGGAAGTCCTAAATTTTCATTCACCTAGGGTAAGTCTTTAACGAGTATCTGACATTGTACAGACTTGGGACCATCGCTTAACGTTCCATCCATCCGAAATAAGGCGTGTTTAAGTTCATTTTACTTCCCAGATAAACTAAGGGTCTCGACCGAGTTTCGAACCCGCGAACTTGAGCTCAGCCTATAGATAGATATGTTGTGTACTCTGTAAGACAACTCCCAAGCTTACATGATGAGTGATATGACACTGATTTTTTGGAAGCGTATAAAAGTGACCGTGGATTTTACTCAGAAGTAATATGGTGAGTTAAGGATACTTAATAAGGGAAGTTTAATCTGTAAGAAATTCGAAGTTAAGTTTTCACCGGAATTTCATTTTTTCCGTCACTCTAATTCTAAAAATGAAAAAAAAAAAAAAAAGATTGCTAGGCTCTGTGGTTGTGTGTGTGTGTGTGTGTGTGTGTGTCTATAAACACGATAACTCCCGATAGAGTGAATGTATCATCACAAAAATGTATATGTGACTCCATAAGTCTCCGACAATAGCCAACGACGACACCTATTGATTTTCAGTGAAATCGGCCAAAAGGAGGCTGGGGATTAGGGGGGAGGTTAACATAAAAACTCTAATAACTGCCATTGTAATGAATGTATCGACACAAAATTTCGACTGTAATTTCAAAACTCTAAAAGGATGACGCTTATTAATTTTCAGCGGAATCGGCTGAAGGAAAGAGGGTATCTGAGGGAGCTCAACTCAAAAACCCTAAAACTGCCAATGTATTGAATTTATCGACACAAAATTTCGACTGTAATTTCAAAACCCTATAAGGAAGACGCTTATTAATTTTCAGCGGAATCGGCTGAAGGAAAGAGGGTATCTGAGGGAGCTCAATTGAAAAACCCTAAAAATGCCAATGTATTGAATTTATCGACACACAATTTATTATGAGGATTTAGAAGCCGCTATGTAAGTCAATAATTGATTATCAGCCTAAACGGTCGACTGGTTTTGGAGGGGGAGACGAAAAAAATGATTTAATTTGTTCTGGGGAAGTACATTACCGAAGATTCACCGACTACTTATCTCTCGAACTTTTTCAGCCTGCGTATAGCGCTATAATGTGCTGAACCAATAAACTTTTCTTTTTCCATTTGTTTATAAGGTTCAGCGACTTTTCTTCACTCTTTTTTAAAGTTGTTAATTTATTCTCTTCACCCCATGTTTTATTCTTCTACAGAGATCTGTAGCAAATATTATTATAATTGCAAGGCGAGTTGCAATAATATCACACCCTGGAGGCTTTCCGCTGCCTTGAATTGCCAAATGATTCATTGCTTAACAATATATAACAGTAACAAAGAGATGAACACTTTGTTTTATATTGGCAAGGTCCTTTATTCACTTGACTAAATGCAAATCAATATTTCTTATTATAATGTGTATTATTTAAAGATGGTACATTGTACAATCCTTGCCAAAAATAGTAACCCCGCTCAAAAAAATTCACAACAGGATTTTCTTATTCCAATCACTAGGCCATTGAACGTTTTAGGTTTTCACTACACAAAATTGCATATTTTGTTGTAATTAGAAAATTTATTTGTAAGTTAGTTTGAAAATGTATACATTTGTGAATCGACAAATTTACAACAACAATATGGTCATCCAAAAGCATTAGAATAATGTCACTCATTACATAAATAATATTTTTTACTATCAATAAAGTAAAAATAAAAACAAAATTGAATTTTTATTTACAAATCTTAAGAATAAACTTAATATATTTTGTGGGTTATGTTTGACACATCACTTCAATGGTTCAAAAAGTGGTTTGACAACTTTAACTTTCATTTTTTTTATTTTTTTTATTACAAAAATAGCAACTGCAACGCACGACGGGTTTACCTAGTTTTTAATAAAACAGCCGATAGTTTACCGTTCAAAACTACATTTTGCGACGGTTTTCGGAATGTATGAAAAAAAGGATTTTATATTAAATGTGCCATTTAAATGTTTCTGCACCGTTTATTTGAAGTGATTTTTGATTAGGTCATAAATAGAAGCGATAACTTGTAAAATATACTTAGCCTCTGAAGTAAAGTGTTATTAATTTTCATCGGATTTCGGGTCAAATCAAGTCAGATGTTAAGTTACCACATGTGACAACTTCATTTCAAATTTCAAGTTCATACAACAGTTTCTGCGTTAGAGTTCTCTCAAAGTTCCCATCATATACTCATAGAATGCATTGCGAAAATGGTCAAAACGTATTAAGGGCTCCTTGAAACGTGAAATTTGGCTGTGAACTTGATCTTGCATTTTCGCATGATTACAGTACTTTTTTTATACTATGCTGATATAAGAATGTAAAAAAATCATCATGTTATTATTGTAATAATACAGAAGAAAATAATATCTTTCCTAACACAAGGTACCTTCAACTTCACCTCATCCCACTCTTCCCCCACATCAGTGGAAGTAGTAGGTAGCAGGGATTTTGTCTGTTGTCTGCCTGCAAATGCAGTAAACGTTGAAGTGCATGTGTTGTTTAGTTGCATTGCACCTCATTCATTGTACTAATATTATTATTTTATGTTTCAGATGGAGGGGTAGTGTCTACAAATTAGTATGGCGAGAACTTGTAGCCTACCTAGCTGTCTATTTTAGTATTAATTTCACATACAGATATGCAATGACACCGCCACAACAAAGGTAACATCATATACCTGTTTTTTTTATTAGTTATTTATTGTGGTTCATGCCAAGGCTTATCGTCTATTAACAGAGCGCTCTTTCGTCGCTCTGATGGACTTGAGCCTGACTCCACTGTGGAAGTCTTAAATTTTGCAATTTTGAAGGACGTTCCTCTCCTCCCAGATAAAAAACCTAAGGGCCTCGGCCAGGTTTCGAACCCGTGATCTTTTATTATATATATTTGAGCTGAGTTTACGAAGCTCTTTCTTAGGCGAATCATGTATTTTGTTGTACTCGTACTCCTCCTAAACCTCTTTACCGATCATATTGAAATTTGACACGGTGACGATGGTTTACTACTAAAAAAAATCTGAAATCGAACATACCACGGAGGAATAATCACCGAAAAACGAAATCCCCATTGAAATCAATTAAGAGACAAAATTCTCGCGCAAAATAGAATTTTTCGATTTCAAATGTAAATATCCGGGCGAAGCCCTTTTCGGTTTACCATCGGACACCACTTTTTTTGAGCCGTTTTTTTCAGTGTACAAAGTTTACATACAAAGAACACATAGTAAAAGAGGGCGCCGGTAGCTCAGTGGTATGCGTGCTTGCCTTCTGAGTTCAAGATCGTGGGTTCGATACCCAACCGAGGCCCTTAGTTTATTTTATCTGGGAGGTAAAATAAACTTAAGCACGCCGTCCTTCGGATGGGACGTAAAGCGATGGTCCCGAGCCTGTACAATGTCAGGTACTCGTTAAAGACCCCTACCCTAGGTGAATAAAAATTTAGGGTACGCAAAATTTAGGACTCCCAGAGTAGAGTCGGGCTCGTGTCCACCAGAGTGACTAAAGAGCGCTCTGGTAGTAGGTAATATGACCTGGTAGTTAAAGCCTGGGAATGAGTCATAAAACCTAACCTAACCCCATAGTAAAAAAGAATTTTGTGCAAAAACAGCTGTTGTTGTCTACTAAAAGGCTAGAAAAAATCCATTGAAATCTATTTAAAGTATTAATATATTCATAAAGAACATACAAGGTGAGAAGTTACTGATAATTATTAAAACATTAACTGACTTTTTTATACAGATATGCTCAGTTTTTGCAAACAGCAGAATATATTGCACACCTAGTATATACATATATAGAAGGAAAATGTGACATCTATCCATATTCTAATGCAGTGTGAAACTCTAGACAGCAAGAGGTTTCACACCTTCGAGTCTGCCATAACAGAACCGAGGCAGGCTCCTGCAGCAGAATCCTGGACTTTATTAAAGTTACGGGGGGTAGCCTTTCGAATCCCCGATTTTGAGCACATTAGGCAAGCAGGCTACCACTGTGTTACGGGCACCCTCAATTTTTTCAGAATTAAAGGCTAACTTATAATCAGATTTATGCAACTACATAAATCAAAGTGACCTTTCAAGGTTAGTTGCATTTTATTTTATTATTATCATGTTTTTGTACCTTGAATAATAAGGTTCAGTAGAGATGTGAGTTACTTCATTATATCCTGGCAGTTGGTGAATATCATATATTTTATAGGTAAATTGCAAAATTTAGCCCAAGGTCTCTCCTGAAAATTTTCGGAATCCTTTACGAGGTTTAAGTTACATCATTTCTATTGCCCAAGAAGACAAATCATTAAAAATTTGTGGGATTCTTTATTAACAGTTGTTCAGGGATATTCAAATTCCTCAATTCTATATATCAAAAAGCCAATTTTGTGAATGTAAATTCTTCTTCCCCCCCAGCTATACGAAGTGTCGATACATACGTTACGCCGGCAGTTATTGAGATGTTTGTAATGAGCCTCTCCTTCCCTCTGGCCCATTTGGCTGATAATCAATAGGTTAGTTATTATAATTCAAGCCCGGGCTTTAACTACAACGTGATATCATAGGTAGGGTAAGGGTCTTTAACGAGTACCTGATATCGTACATGCTCTGGACCATCGCTTAACGTCCCATCCGAAGAACGGCCTGCTTAAGTTTTTTTAAGTTTCGAAATATCGTCCTGAAAGAAGATTTATATTAAAGAATTATAATTTAAAAATATTCATTAGGAACTAAAAATCTAAATAGTACCTATTGTATTAAGAATTCATTTACCTTCTACTATTTATTTGAAAAAAAATTTATTATTCATTTTAAATGTGTTTGTATTCTAAGATTTGCTTTATTTAATTTATTGATGTACAAAATTGTATGACGTCTCCAATTACCATGTTATGGTTTAACGAAAATAACTATTATTATTATTATTATTATCAGGAGTTTTCATGTTCAAAGACACACGTACAAAAATTTCATTCTAAAGCTATACGAAGTATAGATGAAGTTATGTAATCTGTCAAAACTTCGATGCTGATTTTTCAACGGAACTTTTTTTTTTCCGACCTTCAGATTCCAAATATGAAAAAAAAATTCTATATGTCTGTGTGTGTGTGTGTGTGTGTGTGTGAACTCCCGATAGAAGGTATGTATGAACACGAAATTTTACACATAAATTCAGAACCCTCTAAGGACAACACCTATTGTTTTTCAGTCAAATCGAACTAAGGGGAGGGGGGACTAAGGGTTGCCGGTGATTCACTGACGATTTATTTTTATCTATTTTTTTGAATTAGGGGGGTGCGAATCGAATTACGTAACCTCCTCTATACTTCATTAGCTGGGGGAGTAAAAGTCTTGGAGTCCGACAAAGATTTTATAAGATAACAGTAACAGGTTATTGCAGGTACAAAGAAATAACTGTTTTACACATCACTATTATGTTAGGGGTGAGTGGGGAAGGATGAGCTGGAGGAGGAAATGAGGTCAATCATCAGATAATGAGAGAGGGGAGGGGGTAGCGGGGGTGATGGTACCCATGTCCCGGAACTTATATCACGTCATATATCACATCATATGGGCCATTCTGGTTATGTCATTCTGTTACGGTTCTAGTCTAGCCTTCTGCAAATCGTGCCCTCGCGAGGCCTCGTCGCAGGCCGACTCCCCTGGATTTTCATATGGACAGATGTAACACTATTGGTGGCAGCGACTTTTATTTGATGGGAGGAAGTCATATCGCCTACTAACAGAGCGCTGTTTCGTCACTCTGATGGACATGAGCCCGGTTGTACTCTGGGAATCACTATACTTTGCATACTCACGCATTGTTACCTAGGATAGGGGTCTTTAACGAGTCTTGGGACTGTCCCATCCTATCCATGCTCAAGGTTTGCTACCTCCCAGAAAGAACCGAAGATCCTCGGCCCTGAACTCATCTGTTTGGAATAAGATTCTAGTATGCTATAGAGAATATGGAAAAATATTGCATAGATCTAGGCTATTTCCACTACTTCGGATTTGTTAACAATACATTCTTAAAAATATATATTATATATTTGATCGAAGGAAAGAAAACAGAAGTCGATACATTTAACGGTTTTATAATAACATCTTTATCTTAATCATTGCAAAAGTATCCAAAATTTCTAACGGATCAATTTGTTTTGTGATATTATTTTCTGTAAGAAGAATCGAGAGTTTACTAAATCTCTTCTGATCCATTCTTGGGCATAACCAGATCTTAATTCTTCTCATAGTAGAAAAACAGAGCAAAATTGCAGACTTTTTAATTTTTGTATGTATCATTACATATTATTTATTTTACGTTATGTAATCGGTCAAAATTCAATGTGAAGTTTACTCCAGATAGAATAAATATATCATCACGAAATTTAATATGTGAATCCATAAATCCAGAAACCTTCAACGACGACATCTATTGAGTTTCTGCGAAATCGACCAAAGGGAAGTGGTGGATTTGGGGGGAGGCTTAACAGAAAAAATGTAATAACATCCGTTAGAAAGATACAAAATGTCATATTAGGAAGGGGGGGTTCAGGGCAGGGGCTTAACACAAAAACCCTAATAACTGCCGATGTGAGGATTTAGGAGCCCTCTTGTAAGTCAACTATTGAATAATAGTGCAAACGATCGATTTTGGAGGGGTAGCGTAAAGTTATTTGTTAACTTCTCAGCATATAGGGAAGTTATTGTAATGGGTCCGAAAATCGAAATCAAAAATGTCTACATAAAAATATGTTTCAAGGTCACTACAGTATTTTTACACTATTTTTGTGTGTGTGTGTGTGTGTGTGTGTGTGTGTAACGTATGTGCGTGGTCAATTTTTCCTGCACGAAATCTCGCCAATGAAAAATGATATTGACTCCGCTTTGGTGCGTCAATCGAGGCGTATTAACGTAAATATGATCTGAAAGATATTTTATCATATTCGGTCCACCCGTTTTCTTCTTTAAACAAAAATACTGCAAAAAATGCTCAGAAATTTCCTCTGATTTAGTGTTCAGAGAGATGAAACACACACATCCGAGAACCTGCGTGTTTTTCTATAAATGGGTTAATTTAATTTTTGTTCTGTAATATGATTGTCTTTAATTGGGCGAATAGTCTGTTTGTGGGAGATTTTTTAATAAATAAATAAAGACAGTCTGATCATGCCCTCAAAGGCAGGAAAATTACTCCGAAACTATCAACCATTAGTCTGATCATGCCCTAAAAGACTATTAGAAAGCTGCCATTTTACAATATCACTCGAAACATGTTGATAAAATTCGTCACTATTCGTCTAAATTTTTTTTTATTTTCTCTTCTCAGAACCCTGGTGATATCGTCACTAATTAAGAACACACAATGAATGCATCACTCTATGCTAATTTGAGGTTGACACTGTTAGTTACCTTGCACTTAAATGTGGGCTGACTGGGATTCCCTGAGAGAATTCCATGTTTAAATTTGGTGGTTCTCCTTGTAAGAACTATTTATGTTAAAAATTTGCAATACAAATGACAACCTCGTTGCATACTGTAACAGACAAATATGACAGGCAAGAGTCGTTCTGCAACAGCCCACATTGATCTTTGAAATGAGGACAAAATTGAGAGAAATGCATTTTTAAATTAAGGTGGAAGCCATTTAGATAGCCAAGTGTGTAGTTTACAGGCCGTCCTTCCCTGCCTTACTTGGAACACATTAATGTCAAGTCCAAAGAAAAACAAATATAACCGAAGGGAAATTCAGAAGCGCCTTCACAATTTCTTCACCTAACACTGCTTTGTTTCCTTAAAAATCCTGATATACATAGTAACTGGTTGAAACAAAATTTCTTCAAGAAAGAAGAATACATTTCAAAGGATTTTTTAGACCAATTTGAAAAGCCTAGGAAAAATGTGGACTTGCAAAACTGCGACCAGAAGTCTTTTGCATTTTCTGGGTGAAATGAAATTTTCTTCTACAGCAATATGCCGGGTATAACGATGCCGAATTTGGTTGGATTACTATGTTAATGTACATAACTTGGACCGTATACAACGATGCCGTATATAACGATAATCTGGAAATAGCGATCTAATTTTCGAAGAAAAAAGGACATTTCCTTTACTGATAACGATTTTCCGAGATTTCCTCACTCACCTCATTATTCGAAGAAGCGAGCCAGATACTTAAACCACGACTAGTTTCGTCAGTAAGCTGACGTCAATAAACTCGTTAAAGACCCTTGCCCTAGGTGAATAAAAATTTAGGATAGGCAAAATTTAGGACTCCCACAGTAGAATCGGGCTCATGTCCGCCAGAGTGATGATAGAGCGCTCTGGTAGTAGGCGATATGACCTCGGAGTTAAAACCCGGGCATGAGTCATAAAACCTAACCTAAAATATAAAGAAAAACATATGTTTTTTAAAATATTGTTCATTACTAAAAAATATATAACATTTGGGAGTACTTCCGGTATTGCTACCATCTTCAGCCACGAATTCCCATATAATTTATACATACGTCTTTCTTTAAATTTTCAATTAAGTGTTTCACAATATCTCTGCAAATAAATGTTAAGTATCAATAATCTTTTAATGTTTCAAAAGCTTTCGATATTCAAAGAGGGAGTGTGCCGCCACAAGAATATCCGGAAAAAATACAAAAAGTTTCAATCTGAGGAAAAACTGGCCACTTGGCGGCCGATGGGTTTTGTTTCTGTTGTCTACCACTTGAAGATTACAAGCATATAATCTAGCTAAAAAGAAACAGATAAATCTCTCCAAGACAATATGGATGTTGTATGCATGAGATAGAGGGGGTACATTAGCCAGATAGCCGCCTTGCCAAGAAGAATGCGGTCCTGGGTTGCTGGGTTGCTCCTTGCTCCAGGGTGAGCACCACGTGATCCCCTCCTCATCCCGACCTTCGCTCCTCACCATCCTGTTGCCTGGGGCTACTCCACCAGAGCTGTAAAGTCAAATAAAACAAACTGTAAAAAAATAAAAAATTTTAAAACATGTTTTTCAAAATTATACCTTATATGCATTTCAATTACAGTACACTGAAAAGTAGAAAATAAAATTTGTCTTTCCGCAGGCGATCGGTGCTCTGTGGGAATTAGAATGACATACTTTAAAATAATAAATGTTTACTAATATAAGATAATGTTTTATGGGGTATTATATTTGTATTAGGAGGTATTATCATCTTTGTATTATAAAATTCTGGGGGTATTGAGGGTCAGTCAATGAAGAACACACTATTCAAATGCCAACGTTTCGATATATTTCATATCATCATCAGGGCCTAACAAACATGGGGGTATCAAGATTAGAAAAATATAATGGGTGATCGATTAAAATTATATATAGGTACATGTACCTATATATAATTTTAATCGATCACCCATTATATTTTTCTAATCTTGATACCCCCATGTTTGTTAGGCCCTGATGATGATATGAAATATATCGAAACGTTGGCATTTGAATAGTGTGTTCTTCATTGACTGACCCTCAATACCCCCAGAATTTTGAATTCTACAGTCGCTAGCAAACATCTACTTTGTATTATAATGTGTATATTATAATCATATGTATTGATCAATATCGCTATCTAAGATGGAATAACACTGTGCATGTTGGTTCTACTGCAAATATGACAACAAATCAGAAATTTCATAAGGATATTTTTGTAATAGACGATATTTTCGCGTAAAACACCTGGAAAATTACATAATATAATATTTTATATTATATGACATGCAAAAGTTGAACCGCTCGACTGATCGGAATTGTTATCACCGGAATTAGACATAAATATCAAATTTCAGCCTATTTATCTCTATTAGAAGTGACTGAAAAATCGATCGGCAGATTTGATGTAACCAAACCGAATTAAAATAAGGTACAAAAAGAAACACACTTTTCAAGGTTTTTTTTTGAGTAGATTAAACCAAATAAGGTTTTTTTGAGTAGATCAAACCGAACAAGATTTTTCGATTTCAATGAAATAATTGCTATTGATTGAGGATCATCTCTAGTTACATACTTCCCCAGCCCGTTTGATCTATGATACATTTTCTACCCTGGATTCGATATTTACCCATTAATTTTATACTGATAGAAGCGTAGTCAGGGGGAATGATATAAAATCAAATTTCGATAATGAGATGAGAATATTTAGTGAGAAGTAACTGATGCGCTATATATTCAGATAACCGGACTGGACTGTCGGTTCGAAGAGAGCCGCTGCCTTTTAGATTTTGATCTGTCATTTTGCAATAACAATTTCACCGACATCCCCATCATGAATAATTCGCCTCTCATACTGTCCCCACTTAATAATATATTCATATGCTTCCGTGCTGTGGGTCAGTGCTTGACAATACTTGAGTGGCGGTTGACATTATGCATGCCAACCTCGGCAGCAATGCCTTCCATCTTCAGTTTTACACATTTTCAAAAGAAATGAACCTGAGAATGTTGCCCTAAATACTCAATAGTTCGGCTGCCGCATATTTCCCCTAACTGTTGTCTTGGTTACAGTTGGAGCGCGGAGTTAGCCGAGTATTTATAATAATATTTATTTCTGTTAAACCATAACATGGTAATTGGAAGTCAGAATAGCTTATTAATTATATACAGAGGGCGCCGGTAGCTCAGAGGTAGCCTGCTTGTCTACTGAGGTGAAGGTGTCGAGTTCGAAACCCGGCCGAGGCTCTTAGGTCTTTTATTTGGGAGGTGAGCACGCCGCCTTTCGGATGGGATGTTAAGCGTACGATGTTAGGTACTCGTTAAAATCCCTATGCTAGGTGAATAAAAATTTAGAGTAGGCAAAATGTAGGACTCCCATAATAGAGTCGGGATCATGCCCACCAGAGTGAGAAAGAGCGCTCTGGTGGTGATATGACCTTGTAGTTAAAGCCCGGGCATGAGTCATAATAACTAAGTAACATATGAGATGAATAATAATATATATTTTTTAAAATAAATAATAAGATATATGAATATTAAATTCCTAATAAAAAAGCTACTATTCATATTATTTTTTTATACTTATAGTATAAGAAAATATGGCAATCGTGCAAAAATCCAAGATCGAGTTTTCAACGAATTTTCACGTTTCAAGGTCTCCTGAATACGTTTTGACCATTTTCGCGATGATGTCTGTGTGTGTTTCTCTGAAAGTTGTGTGTGCTCTATCTCAGAAACCATTGTAGCTCCGTTTTCGAGATATAGTTTTGAAACAAATATTTTTAGACGTTTTATTGATTTACCCGAAAACTGTTTGTCCTATCGGAAAATAGTTTCTTATCAAAAATGTTCTTTTCACGAAGTTGGGAAGGGCATTAAAAAAATAATTTATTTATGAGTTATACTTTTTTTTTTTTTTAAAGAAAGAAAGGAACAATGCTTTATATTTTAGTTTAATTTATTTCTTAGCCCACTGCATAAAAAATTAGAAATATGTCGGCGCAATTTCACAATTTTTCTTCGGTAGCATTTGTAGCCTCTGACATTTTCTTTTTATACTTTGATAATGAATCCTTAAGCACTTCACTTTGTTAATGTCTTGAAGATTGTTTTGCAAAGATTTGTGATCAGTCAATTGAGTGTAAATGATAATTTCATAGGATCATAATGCACGACTGATTGGGTGTTCTTGGAAAACACTCTTGACTAATTGCATCTCAAAGTTGCAACGTTTTTCCCCCACAGAAGTTTTCCTGGAAATTACTCCTCACAATGTCCTTGACTGACTAATCTCTCCTTCTCAAATGACTTTTTTTATTATCATTGTTTTCCATAAAGGAAAGTCTACCTGACCCCTCACCCAAATATGGTGATTAATAATCTGGTTTATTTTCGATGAATTAACCTGCAAATTTTGTGAAAACATGAACAACTGTTTTTGAGTTATTTGGTAACATAAAGGCAGACAGGTTGTCCAGTTAGTAACTTTAAGCAGGTTAATTACGTCATATACCTGGTTAGTAACTACAACAGGGCTTATAAGGATGCAACATATACAATTTTATAAAAAATCTGATCAAGTTGAAGGGTTAGTAATAGTTATATGTATGTTTATGCCACTCACAACCCCGTCCCCTCCCTTCAGTGGTGCTTAAGCCATATAAAGTTGAATATAAGCTCATCTGATACATATTATACTTTACAATAAAGGTCATAAGCCATTTTGTCGTATCATTTTCAGTGAAGCTCCTTCTTCCAATCCAAGTTAAGTATTGCTGTAAGTTAGGAACTTAGGGGTGTAGGGTGTAGTGTTGTAAGTTAGAATGACTATAGAGTGAAGGAAGTTCTTTTTCCTCTGCAGTCAAGTTGACCATATACTTCCAACCCTGTCTGTCCTCTTCATGTCCCACTGAAGACTACCGTTAGTGGAACATCACTTCCTCTAAGACAATATCGCCATCCAAGGAGGCTAATAGAAAATATGTATGTCTATAGTTGCACCTGCTTGTTGGACCCAATGAAAATATGTGATTCTAAGTCGTCGGTGAAACACTAGCAATATACTTCCCCAGCACGAATTGACAATCAACAGGTGCAGTCCTTCTAGGATTCTGGATGCACTTATAAAATTTCATCTCTTTACATTAATTTTATCGCGAGTTATCGAGTTCACAGGCACACAGAGAGACTGAGAGATTTTTTCTTTAATTTTAATATGTCTTTTTATTATCAGTAGTTTTTTTTTATTGAAAATTATAAATATAAAGATAAAAATAAAATATATATAATATGGCTAACACAGATCATTCTTATTCCCAACACCTTTGTACAGATCAGTCTCCTTCCCTATGAAATTCATTCATATTCGCATTACTGGGTATAAGAAAGTCACTCTCAAAACTACACTGAACAATGAAACAAAGAAAACCGCTGACGCCAACACATTATGTACTTTGATGTAGAAGGGTAGAGTGATGAACTGGCCAGCAGAGCCGGCCACCCAAAAATACCCCGGAAGACGTGGGGGGATGTTGAGGTGACTCCCTCGGCTTCAGCTGGATAGAGTAGACTGCTTTACTTCCACTGGCGTTGTCCTCCGTACTCTGCTTCTGCTTCTATTTCTTGCATATATGTCGACCCCGAGCGAGTCGGGCGGGGCACACTAGTTGGACCAATGGTATCAAAAGTTCCAACTAGCTGCCCCTTAACCCAGAGCTGCTGAGGGAGCGGGAGCCGATCAAGGGTAGGGTCAGGCGTCAGCTGACCCTAGGAGCCCTCTAGCACCGATTCCCAACCGCTCAACAGCCCCGGACCGCACCCGCGCTCGCCAGGAGCCTAAAAGGCTTGGGGACAGTTGCGTGATGGTAGTTCCACCTAGTAGCTTAAAGGTGAACTATCATCACGGGCCAATCTTGTTAAATTGGGGAAGTTTTTATAGTCGTTCTCGGCTCGTGCGAAAATGTCACGGGATGAGAGTTGGTATCAACTTCCATATCCAGTAACGCCGTGGAGAGTGATCTGTGCAAAGGTGGTTGGTATAAAAAAATCCTGTTATGAACATATATTTTTTTATAAAGTAGAAACAATTATGAAAACTTATAGTAAGATTGTGTGATAATGAAAAAAAAAAGTAAAATAAAATAAAAATAAAAATAAATAAATAAAATTAATTAAAATAAACAAATAAAATTCTTCTACTAAATTTTGCTTTTTACAGTAGTTTCCGAAAAGGGCCCTAATAAAAATATATAGATAGTTTATGACGTGCAATTTTGAAGAAAGTGCTCGTGTTTAATAACATTTCAATTAATAATTATTTCATTTGGATTTCTTCTAAAATATATATATATATATATATATATATATATATATATATATATTCTGAAAGAGGGCGCCGGTAGCTCAGTGGTATGCGTGCTTGTCTTCTGAGCTCAAGGTAGTGGGTTCGAAACCCGACCGAGGTCCTTAGTTTATTTTATCTCGGAGGTAAAATAAACTTAAGCACGCCGTCCTTCGGATGGGACGTTAAGCGATGGTCCCGAGCCTGTACGATGTCAGATACTCGTTAAAGACCCCTGCCCTGAAGGAATAAAAATTTAGGACTCCAACAATAGAGTCGGGCTCATGTCCACCAGAGTGACGAAAGAGTGCTCTGGTAGTAGGCGATATGACCTCGTAGTT
Source organism: Aradus depressus (assembly GCA_963662175.1). Classification (NCBI taxonomy): domain Eukaryota; kingdom Metazoa; phylum Arthropoda; class Insecta; order Hemiptera; family Aradidae; genus Aradus; species Aradus depressus. The sequence continues at coordinate 46,216,341 of OY759216.1, read as the reverse complement.
AAAGTCCGGGCATGAGTCATAAAACCAAACCTAACCTAACCTTTATTCTGAAAATCCATCAGATTTTTCTAAATTTGCAAAAATGTTCAATCTAATTCAAAGGTATTTTCCTATTTGGTTGACAGGGGAAATGAATAGCATAAAATCGAGAACATAAATTGGGTTTATTTAAACTTAACCTACATTATAAAAAAAAAATAACTTTGAAAATTAAAAGATTCAATTATTTATTAAAATACTATACTACTAATTCCCAAAATTATATTAGTCTCTTTTCTGTGGCCACTCTTTTTATTTTTATACTGGGCTTATATATTAATAAATAAAAAACACCTTATTTTGTAGCTCACTGGTTTATTTGTCCTTGGCTCATCTCCATACTTCAACTGTGTTAACCCTAACACTACTTTCCTTCGATTGGCCTTGTCTATATAAAACAGCTGATCGCCGGCATTTGTTTCGACCCTTGGTTGTTCTCCATTCATTTTTAACAAAAGCGAATGGTCCAATCTTTATAATATTATTTATATTCACTAACTTATTTATTAATGTCCTAACACCTGTAAAGTCAACACTTCTGCGATTCTTTTCTTTGAAAAATAATAACTAATTATAGAATATTTTAATAATTACCATGTGTCTAATTTTTACATCACAATTGCGTTGTGTAATTTATGGAGAGTGCCTTAGTAATGGTATTTCTGCACTCCTGCTTTTGTATAAATCGTAATGAGTAGCTATTGTGATCAAATTAACCACCGTTGAGGTTCATCATACTCAGGACGTTCTGTACAACCTTGGGAAGGACGAGTCTTCTATATGGAAAGTTCCATCAAAGTAAGTAGAACGATTAATATGACAAAATGGTTATGTCTTTTGCAACGCAGTCGTCTGAGGTCAGTGTCTATTGACTTACGACAAGATCTTTGACCGGCTGAAATGATGGAGCGGTGACAGGCAATGTCTTTAAGGACACAGCCTTGTACGATGTCTTCACTCCTTATAAATTTGGACAGACTCTCTGTGGACATTGTACAAACTTTTTATAATTGTAATTCGTCGTTAATATGTTACTTAAGCTCGACTCTCCATGCTTTACCTTATGATGAACAGGAGATCTAATCTAAAGCTCGAAAACTGTCTCTTACTCTACACATCCATTCTCCGGCCACTTTTAACTTACGGCAGTGTAGTTTGGGGAACTGCTTCCACAACTAAAATAAAAAGAATGCAAATTTTCCAGAACAAAATCCTCCAAGAATTCATCCTCACCAAATTCCGTTAATACCACGACAGGCTGTCCACTGATCCAGGAGCTACCACATACAACATCGGACAACCCTCCACTACACAACGTCTCAAATCTAGACTTCTCCAGGACATATTAGTTAGAGAACTTTTACCGAATGTTTTCAATAAAATATTGATGTAAATAGTTAAGGGTATCTCTACATAGAGACATTCCCCACTCTAATTCCCCATGTTAGCCCCACCATGTATAACATACATTTTGTTGAGCTGGTGAAATAAAGAAATAAAGGTAAAGGTAATAAATTTCTTACTACGTACTATAACCTTTATATCCTTGGATTGATATAATGAAGAAGAAAAAATAACCTTCAACACTTATCGCCCTGGGAAAAGCGGAAGGAGTCAAAACAATTAAAATGATACAATGGAAGAATCCATGGTAGTTGTCGACTGCAGTAATTAAGTAATTAGTACATATTAGGATATGTGCTGTATACAAAGCTATATCCTGAAGCTGTTGATGGACAAGGTGGGCGATAAGACTTAACGAGATTAGCTTCGTAAGTTGCCATTGGCAAGGAAACTCACCTCCCCTTCTACACCATTCTCCAAATTCTAGTGTGGAATTCTGTCACCTGGAGGAAGAGATGCGCAGACAGTCCAGACTAGAGCCTTGCAAGGACATTGTCCAGGAATGGATTATGGAGAAATGGCAACAGCGGTGGTCACGATCATCGCAGAGCCGAACGACCTATGCATATTTCTCGGAAATCTGGGTACGTAGGGACTGGATGTCCCAGACGTTATCAGGTCACAGAGATTTCAACTCCAAGCTCTTCTTCTTTGATAGGAAGAACAACCCGAACTGTACTCGAAACTGCAGAGCATGTAGTCCTCGAATTTCCGCTGTATGACGGGCCTAGGGTGGAGTTGATACGCGGCACAGGAGATTGGTGACGGAAACCGGCTACCCAACGTTCCCGATTTGTAGCGGAGAAAAAAGAATGCACTTTAGCTCTGCGCCGGGGACGACTGCAGTCACGCCGGTAGTCGCCACCGTACTACATCCAGCCAGCGGCCCACATTTATCCCGAACTCTCTCGGCACGCCAAGCAGCGCCGCCAATAAAATTAAGGTGGGCTGGGGGTTTTGCTCCTAGTTGACCACAGCAACGGACGGCACCTGAGCTAAGTATGTGCTTGGCAACGGACGGCACCTCAGCTAATTAATAAAAAATTAAAAAATGCTATTAATTCAAACTTCATATTGACAGAAATGTTTATGCCATGATTTATAATTTTCATACTCCATTGTTAGGTTAGGTAGTTACTTTTAATTGGAACAATTAGGTATCTAGAAATGTATTTTTATTTACACACAATACATATCTGAGTATGTCATTGTCACCGATTGTTTCTTATTAGCTGTCATACGTCCTCTATTTATCCATTCTCATATTCATACATCTGGTTCACATTAATTATTTAATATATTTTCATTTGATGCGTTAAAATTCACTACTGAATACAGTTCAAATTCTTGTCTGAATAACTGTGCTCCCTGTAGCTTATTATTGTGTTCAAGCTGCGAAAACGATCTCTCGACACTGACTCTTGTGATGGGGCATTTTTTGTAGCTGCTTATAATGTCCGGTTGTAGATCCAATCCAATATCTTCACTTTGAGTTGGTAATATCCGGGATTTTTTCTCAAAACTGTTGTAAATTTGTCGATTAACAAATGAGTGGTTGACGCGAAAAAGGTTCTAAGCGCCACTTTAGTCGAAAATGAGATTTCTTCGTTACAGCAGCAGTTGGTAGTATTGAGCCTCATGGAAGAAGGTTCTAACAGCCACCAGTAGTTCTCAACATGGCAGCGGAAGGAAGTGTTATTTTGGCGTTTAGAACCTTTTTTTGCGTCAACCACTCAAATGTATAAATTTTCAAATAAATTTTATAATTACAACAAAATATGCAATTTTGTGCATTAAAAACCTAAAATGTGCAATTTCATGCAAAATAAAATTAATCATCCTGATTAATTCGTGAAAATAAACTGTTATTTAATGATTTCAATCAAGCGAAAAAAAATTCAATTGCATGGGAATCCGGGCTCTATCCATTGCCTTCTCGACTAGGCCAATGATAATAAATAGAGAAGAACATAGTTTTTACGGATATACAATTTAGAAGGCATATATCGGGAGCTGACAAGCCGATTGTGCTATGGTTCGAACTCTGTTATAAGCCCTACAGGTTTACCTATCGTGATGCTATTTCCACTATCAACAATTCTAGAATATATTCATTGGAAAGCAGTTATCCTCTCCATTTCAGACTGTGAACCTAGATGCTTTCAGATGGCAGACACTTCTTTGGACTATTGTTTCCCAGCTGTTATCTTGTTCAAGGACAAGCCCACTAGATTATATCTACCTAATCGAGATCCACTTTGTTCAAAATGTAGTCAGTCCCGCCAAGAGGGGTGGGTGGGGGGGGGGGGGGGGGTGGGGAGAGACAAATTCCCCCTAATGACAGCTTGTCAAACATTTTCAGCTAAAGGACTCCTCAGGAAAATGAGACGGTTACACCTTCCTTTGGTTCCACCCAGTGCTTCCAGGTCCGATAACCGAAAATCCCAACACCATCAGCAAAATATCCCATTTTAACCCACCAATTATCTTAAAATATCCCGTTTTTTTCCCACCAACATTTTAAACTGGGGGTTAATAAAAGAAAGTAATGAAATCATATTTTCATAATTTAATCAACATATGTAGGTACATAATAAAAGTCATAATAAAACAATTTTTTTTTTTGGCCTCATCTACGATGCATATTAGCCATGACTCGTATAATGGTGTTTTACCTAATTATTTACGACATCCATGGCCCCGGAAGGAAGTTTTATCTACGAAATAAAACTCACTCCCGGACGGGATTCGAACCCGCAAACCAAGGTGAGACTTAAACCCTACGCTCTAGCCCGCACGGCCACCATGGCTCCCCCCCCCCCCCCCCCCCCCAAAAAAAAAAAACAAAAAAACAATGTTCATAACATAATAATTGTTTGAACAATAAAATTAATTAAGAAAATATGTCGCTATTTAGAGTATTTTACACTAGAGATTTCAGACTAGTATAGAAAATAATGTTAGAGTAACAAGTAGATATGTATTATTATAAAACAGTTATAATACATCCAAATATATAACTATAACAAATAGTAAAATTACTATAAAACAATTTTACTATGTAAATATTATATAACATTATATCGAATGAGAAAAATAAATAGAAAAGAACGATTAAAACATTAAGTTTTTAAGAGTTTAAGTTTTTAGTAATTTTTTTTTTTTTTTTTTTTTTTTTTTTTTTATTTTTTTTTTTACGTGGGTCGGTGAAAATCTCATAGACACCTGGAGCCTCCGTAGCTCCGAGGTAGTGTGGGACTCTAACTCCACTAAAAACACCTCCCTTGCAACAACTGAGCGGGCCCAACAAGTTGCTCTTCTTTCATATTATGATCTTGTTTTGTGAGGTGAGGCCCATTGGCCTGTCCCCAGGTTTAATTAACTTTATTTTTCTCTTTTAGAGTTCTATAGAATTACATTAGTACAGAATTACATAAGAGTTACATTATTGCTATTGCGACACTAAATCTTGCGGCTTCATTCTTTTAAGTCGCCTAACAGAGCGCGGAACTTCGTCTTTCACATGGCGCATTTTCGGATTTACATGTGTCTGAATTCTTTTGTCGTGGTTGTCTGCATATTTGGTCACAATTTCACTGACATATTTTACATTAAGGTCTTTGTGTAGATGGTCGTTTCTTATATACCAAGGAGCATTCACAATGTTTCTTAGTACTTTGTTTTGAAAGATCTGGATCATTTGCAAGTTAGATTTTTTAGTACAACCCCAGAGTTGAATTCCATAGGTCCACAGCGGTCTTAATACTTGTTTGTACAGCAGCAGTTTGTTTTCGACTGTTAGTTGCGAGTTTCTGCCTAACAGCCAATACATTTTCCTGAATTTAATGTTGAGTTCTTCTTTCTTTTTTTTCACATGTTCCTTCCATTTGAGTTTTGTGTCCAGTGTCATACCCAGATACTTAGCAGTGTTTGAGTACGGTATTTCTTGATCATTGATGAAAATCTTTTGTGTTTTTACATTTCTATTGGTAAAGTTTATGTTTACTGATTTAGTTTCATTTAGTTTGATTCTCCAGCGTTGGGTCCATTTCCATACTTCCGTGATTGAATTCTGCAGTTTGTTGGTTACTATTTCAGGTTCCTCGTCTGTAGCTAATACCGCAGTATCATCTGCAAACGTTGCCGTTGTTGTGTCCACTCCGATTGGTAAATCTCTTGTATATAACAAGTATAAGATAGGGCCCAGGACGCTCCCTTGTGGGACACCCGCTGAGATTTTCTTTAGAACTGAGTATTCATTATCATGCTTTATCCTAAAATGCCTGTCTGAAATGTACGATTTTAATATCAGGTAGTATTCTTCTGGGAGATCCCTATGCATCTTGTACTCAAGTCCTCGATGCCAGACCTTATCAAATGCTTGCGAAACGTCTAGAAAGACAGCTGAGCATATTTTTTTCTCTTCCAGAGCTTTTTCTATTTCATGGGTGATTCTGTGCACCTGCTCTATAGTGGAATGCTTTTCTCTAAATCCGAATTGGTGATCCGGTAGCAGATTTCTCTCCTCTAACAGAGGCTTTAATCTCTTTAAGAGCAGTTTTTCAAATAGTTTTGAGATCATCGGCAGCAGAGAGATTGGTCTGTAGGACTTTTTGTCTGTTGGTGGTTTGTTAGGTTTCAGGATCATGATAACTTCAGCCACTTTCCACAGGTTAGGTACGTGCTTTAATCTGAAAGCTGCATTAATCAAGTGTTGTAGTTTTCTCAAAGCTTTTTCAGGCAGTTCCTTTAGAATTTGTCCTGTTATCAAGTCGAATCCCGGAGCTTTTTTCGCGCTTATGTTCTTAATTTCATTTTTAAGTTCTTGTAACGTAATCTTTAGTATTATTTTCCTATCCTCTCTCAGCTCAAAGGTAGTGTTTTCCTCTGCTGTTTGTCTATTTAACGGCTGGAAGGTTTCCTCGAGATGAGCGGCAAAGACGACTGCTTTCTCCATCGCACTTCTCGCCCATGTCCCGTCTTCCTGTCTGATTGGTGAAGAGTGGATCTTCGGTCTTTTGAGTCCTTTCGTACATTTCCAGAGTGAGTAGTCTGTGTCCTTCTGGGCTGTTAGGTTGCTTAAAAATTTACCAATTCCGTTATTTTTAGTTTTTTTAATTAATTCTTTGAGTTCATTGCAAAGTGAGTTTAGTGCTCTTTTATTTTCAGGAGTACGAATTCTTTGCCAGTTTTTCCGTGCTTTCCTCTTTTCCTTTAGGAGTTTATTCACCTCTGGAGGAGGCTTCATTATTCTTTGTTTCTGTTTTCTGTGATTCTGGGGAGTGCTTTCCCATGCTGCTTTTTGTATATCAGTGTTAAGTCTCTCTACTTCTTCATCAAGCTGATATTTGTTATTCAATGGGACTTGAAGGTTTATTTGTTCATCCAGTAGCTGTCTGAATAGGCTCCAGTTTGTCTTGTTACTCGTTAGTCGGGGCAGATTTGACTGTGTAACTACCTCTTCTTTAACAGTCATGACAACCGGTGAATGGTCGGATGAAAGATCCTCACTATTTTTAACTTCGATGTACCTGCTGGATATCCCTTTCACAGCATAAAAGTCAATCAAGTCAGGTATTTTATTGCTATCTGTAGGCCAGTACGTTGGCGATCCGCTTGAGAGGAAGTCCAGTCTCAATGCACACCCAGCTTTATATAGTTCTCTGCCTTTGGTGTTAGTTTGCCTCGAACCCCAGAAAGTGTTCTTCGCGTTAAAGTCACCTCCAACTATGAAGTGATTCCCGAGCTTATTGAATAGTCTGACGTATTCTTCTTTTTTCAAATTATTTCTTGGTGGACAGTATACTGCTGCAATTTTGAAATTTCCTTTACAGAGCAACTGCACATTGACAGTTACCACTTGCATTGATTCCTCCTCAATTTTTATATCTTCATAGTGTATTATGGAACTTTTTATAAGTATGGCTGAGCCTCCTCTCGCTTTATCCGCTGGGTGGGCAGCGTGGTAGCAGCTGTATCCCTGTATCTTGATGACCGCATTTTTGGTAATATGGCTTTCCGAGATTAGACAAATGTCAATTTCTTCCGCATTCAAAAATATTTCTAGTTCTGAAGCTTGTTGCTGAAGCCCGTTTGCGTTCCACGTTGCAATTCTTAATAAGTTATTCAGTGACATTTTGTGTCTTTGATAGAGAGTATACTTTTTTCACTTGCTCGTCCACCAAAGCAATTTTTTTTGATAGTTTTTCATTTATTTTCCTTTGTTCATCAAGTAATTGTAGAATTTTTCTATTTGATTCCTTTTGTTCTTCGCTTACCTTATTTAGTATGTCCAGTCTTTTGATTACCTCGCTAAATACATGATCCGTTTTTTGAGTCTTTTCAATTTGCTTAGGTTGATGTGGTTTCAGTGCTTCTGCATAATTTGTTCTCTTACCTTTCGCTGCAGTTACCTTTTGGTTGTCTCTTGGGAGCACAGCAGATGAAATGGCCGGCTTTTTTGTTTGAGGTACATATATTTGTATATTCTTCTTTTTATTTTTCAATTGCTGAAGCTGCTTGGCCACCTCGCATCCTCTGTAGCTGGCAGGATGATTCTCTTGACAGTTGACACAGGTAGGCAGCATATCGCGGTTAAGTTTGCAATCACTAGTGCAGTGTTTGCCTAAGCATTTGACACACCTCGGTTCTCGATGACAAAACTTTTGTGTATGGTTAAATCCTTGACATCTTTTACACTGCGGTATTAGATTCGTTGTTTTTCGAAGCGGTTCGATTTTAACTCTCATGCTGAGAATTGATTTTATGTTATATATATTGTCCATCTTTTCTTCTTTATCGAATGCAAGCATAAACAGAGGGAGTCCTTTCTTACTGATCTTCTCATCCCCCTGCTCGTCCCTTTTTCTCTCTTTTTTAATTATATTCACTGCATCAGTTATTTTATATCCTCTCTGTTGGAGGTCATCTATTATCTCCTGTTTATCGCACGTCGGGTGGAGACCTCTAGCCATCACCTTCGTAGGTCTACAGGTCTTATCTTCGTACGTGTACCATTGCTTATTTTCTTCTTCCAGTTTTTTCGCCAACGCTCTGTACGATTCCGAGGTCGTTGTTAGAATTTTCCATATATTGTTATTCATTGCTACAATTTTGTATTCCGCGTTGGCAACTGGAGTTATCAATGCTTTAATTTCTGCGTAGTTGGTTATACCAGCTATATGAATTGGTGGGGGGCATTCTGTTTTTTTCCCTTCACTACTTCCTGTTGTTCCTTCTCTGTTTCCTTGAGCATCTCTCTTGTGATCTTTCTTTATTTTCTCTCCATTATTGTCAGTCCTGTTCTTTCTAGTGCCTGGAGAGCTATCTGCTGCTCCTTCTGGTGAGTATTCAGCTTTCCGCTTTTTGCTGCGTCTCTTGCTTTGCTTAATAATCCAATCTGTTTCTCTGGCTAGTTCTTCTTCATCCGTGTGATATTCTAATGGAGTTATAGAACCTGTTCCATGTACTGGCGGTTCTCCTTGAGCCATCACTAGTTCTTTTAACTGTTTATTTTCTTCTGTCAGTTTTTTCACCTGCTCATTCATTTGTGTCATGATTTTTTCCAATTCATTTATTTTTTTTTGCATATTGGCTTTCCCTTGATCTTCTTCTTCCTTTTCTTTGATTTTTTTCAATCCAGATTCTTGTTTCGTTTGTTCCAGTTGTGCTGCTAGTGAAGATGATCTCACTCGTAGTGGATTTGTATGCGTGGTTTGGCCCTCCCCAGAATCCGTAGGGCCGACCTCCATACTGGAGGGTAGATTTTCCAAATTATATGGTCTGCTACCTGGGGTATTATTATTGTTTGTTTTGTCCATCGCATAGTTTCTCCCGTGCAATTTATGACCTCTTGCCAGGTTTTCAAACTGCCGTCCCTCTGGGATCAGACGCAGACCAAGTAGCCGCCTACTATAGGTCAGACGCTCCTGGATTTTCATGCTAGTTTTGGTCCGCCCCAGGTATTTTATTTCCCTGGTACCCTACATATTGTCGAGCATTCCCCTATCCGCCACCTGGGGAGGCGCCCGTTGGGGGACTAGCTAACCCCTCACGGGTTTTTTTAGTAATAAGAAAACTTTATTGTCAATAATTGTTTTACGTACATTGTGTATGTATATACATAACTAAAAATATCCCAAAAACTCCCTCCATCCCATTTAGACCCCACCATGACCCTGAAAATCCCGTTTTCGGGATAAAAATCCCTTTGTGGAAGCACTGATTCCACCCGCAGTTGCGATTATTTCATATGTGCAGCACTCTACCGAACGATCTGGTATTTATGGCCATATCGTAGTATTAATGCGACGACTGATTGCTTTCAGCAACGGTTCTTTTTGTATTCAATGTGCTGTTTTTAGTTAAAAGTTTAAAATTTTTTTTAAATATCTGTATTTATTTATGTTGGGTTCAACGTCTATTTTTTTTGTTAGACTGTAAGTTGTTTAACGAAGGAGCATTATTAATCATAATCTTCTTCGGTGAATCGCTGATTATGCACTTCCCCAGTACGAATTAATCAATTAAGTTTTCCTTCTCTCTTCAAAGCCAATCGACCGTTTGGGCTAAAAATATAAGTATAGTCAATATTTGACTTACATAGGGGTTTCTGAATCATCATACTAAATTTTGCGTCTATTCTTTTATTACATCGGCATTTATTATGATTTTTGAGTTGAGTTCCTTCCCTGATCCCTCTCCCTTCGGCCGATTTCGCTGAAAATTAATAATAGGTGTTGTCCTTATGGGGTTCTGGATACTCATATAAGATGTTGTATCGATATAAATTCATTCTATGTGGAGTTATTGTGTTAATACACAGTTTTTTTTTTTTTTTTTTTTATTGGAATCAGTTGGAAAATATAAAATTCCTATGCTGTTTCGACTAGGGTAAGGGGTCTCGTGTATCTGACATCACACAGGCTCGAGACCATCTTTTAACTATCCATTCGAAGGACGGCGTTCTCAAGCTTTTTTCACCCGTTTCGAACCCTCGATCTTGGGCTCAGACATAGGACCTGATCCACAAACTTGTTTACAATGTTTTTGGCAAATAATCTGATGAATGGAAGACCAACGGAAGAAGACGTAGAAAGGCTATGTTAGTTACAAACAACAGGAAATCACTTTGACAATGTATGCAAGAAGTGAACCGTCGTCGAGATGAAGAACCTCTGCCAAGAAGATGGGACGAAGGTCGGCATCAGTTGTCCAATATTAAATAATTCATCTGAGGATCCGAGGAGTCAAGGACATCCAAAGAAGGATAACAGTCCACTCTATTCGTGTGTCGGTCATTGTTAGCAAGTCGGGTCTCAAATCCTGTGCATTTCTAGACTTTCTCATTATAATGCAATCGTTGAGTAAAAAACAGCCATTTCCAATTTTTTTCAGAAATCAACGTTTAAATGCATTCTTATTTTTCATTTTTATAATTTATTTTATCAACAACAACACAGCTGATGTTCCTATATACCTTATATTAATGTTAAAATACATTTCTGCGATCTGTGTCGATAAAGTGGTAAACTAATAAAATAAACAAAAACAAAGAACTCCGAAAGTAGTACACTTTTGAACTTTGTGCTGACGATAGCGTCAGCCGAAACCGGTTCACTTAGATAAACAAGTTTTTTGTAGTTATTTACCTTATATTAATTCTCAATTTTGTGACGTTAAATTTGTTAATTGCTTTTTCAGCCACTTCAAAATTCCAGCCAGATGAGTCGAGTGGTTCACTCTCTACCCGTTGCATGTCATTTCTGACAATTTCCGTCAAACTTGAAGTATGACCAACTTGGATAGAGTTATGGCGTCTGAAAGATTGTTTTCCCTCTATCAATTTTCCGCGAAATCGGTTGAAGGAAAGAGTCTGGCCTCTCCCCTTTCAAAGAGGGCGCGACTCAAATACCTTAATAATTGTCTATGTAATAAATGTATCGACTCACAATTATGTATGAGGATTCAGAAGCCACTTTTTAAGTCAAATATTGATTTTAAGCCCAAACGGTGATTTGGCTTTGGAGGGAGAGCGAAAACTTAATTGATTAATTTGTACTGGGGCAGTACATAGCTGGCGATTCACCGATGATTTTTTTTGCAATTGCGAAATTCTAAACAATATATCTCATGAAATGTGGAAGTTTCTCTACTAGTTTTATTTCAAACTATTTTTATAATATAGTTAGGGCGGAGATTGAGATCGAATCAACGAGGCCAAGTCTAACGCCAGGAGTTATGGACTGGAACCTTTTCCAACAGCAATTGGAGACAACATTGTCCGTGCCATATTCACTGAAGACGGGAGAGGAAATAGAGGAGGCTGTGGAATTTCTTACCGTATCCATACAGCAGGCTGCCTGGCAAGCAGTCCTACCAACAAACACTGGTCCTCATCCGACTCTCCCCTCCTACCCTGCATACATCCGTGAGCTGATCGGAGAAAAGAGGAGAGCGAGAAAAAGATGGCAGACCTCGAGATTACCTTCAGACAGACGGACATACAACAGACTAAGCAATGACCTGAAGACGCAAATCAGACTGATTAACAGGGAATACTACGACTCCTCCCTTTCCAATCTGAATGCGGAGGATGGCAGCCTATGGAGGAGAACCCATAGACTTCTCCGACACCAATCTCAGTCGATGCCAATGCGACAGAACGACGGATCCTGGGCCGTGACGGACGACGAGAAAGCCGATTTGTTTGCTGCGCATCTCTCATCTACTTTCAGACCTCATCACGATCTTTCAGACATCCCTCATGAATCACGTATTCACCATTTCTTAGACACACCCCTTCCTATCTCCCTCCCACCAAAAGCCTTCATACCCTCCGAAGTTCAGTACGAAATTAAAAATCTCCCCAGAAGGAAGTCCCCGGGCTATGACCTGATAACAGCGGAGATTCTCCAGCGGCTGCCTCGGAAAGCTGTTGTATTTCTGACAACTCTGTACAATTCCATACTTCGTACAACATACTTTCCCATTCAGTGGAAGTACTCTGTTATCACCATGATCCCAAAACCAAACAAACCTGAGCATGACCCTTCTTCCTTTCGACCTATCAGTCTTCTCTCTTTTCTTTCCAAGATCTTTGAAAAACTTTTCTATAAACGCCTCATTTCTATCCTTTCACTTCATCTTCCCGATCACCAGTTTGGGTTTCGTTCTTTACACTCCACCACCCACCAACTGCACAGAGTTGTCGACTACACAGCGTCTGCATTAGAGCGAAAACTCTATGCAGCCGGGGCATTCCTGGATATATCTCAGGCTTTTGATCGGGTCTGGCACGCGGGACTTCTATATAAACTTAAACCCCTCCTACCCCATACATATTATCTTATTCTCCAGTCATACTTAACGGATAGGTATTTCGCCGTCCGTCAGGGCTCAGCTATTTCCTCCTGCCACCCCATACTGGCCGGCGTGCCTCAGGGCTCAATATTAGCCCCCCTATTATACTCCATGTACACCTTCGACTTACCCACCGACCCTCTCACATTAACAGCCACATACGCAGATGACACCGCCATTTTAGCCTCTCACACAGATCCTCACACCACTTCACTCATACTACAGCAACACCTCAACAAAATTGAAGTTTGGAGTAAATCTTGGAAAATTAAATTTAACACCACAAAATGTCAACACATAACATTCGCTCTCCGCCGTGGTGACTGTCCCTCAGTATTCCTTGAAAACCAGCCATTACCCCATACCTCTTCCGTAAAATATTTAGGATTAACCCTCGATAGAAGGCTGACTTGGAACCCTCACACTCGGACGACACGACTCACACTAGACCGGCGACTTAGACTATTGTACAGTATTTTGAATAGGCGTTCTAAATTATCTACTCGACAAAAATTAAATTGTTATACTTATCTTCTCCGACCTCTCTGGACCTATGGCTTACAAATATATGGTACAGCCAAGACTTCAAACATCAAAAGAATACAGATATTTCAATCCAAGACTCTCCGACTGATTACGCAATGCCCACCATACGTTAGCAACAAGACTTTACACCGCGACTTGAACATCACACCCATAGACACTAGCATTAAACATTTATACCAACGTTTCTACACCAAAATTTACTTACATACCAATCCGGAAGTTCGCAAAATCCTAAGTACTTTACCCCACAATCCCCCAAGAAGATTAAAGAGAGTTTGGCATAGAGATCTCCTGGTATGAAGTGATGTCATGAGGGTTCACCGCTGGGTGTTTTTCCTCTCTCAAGCCTCTCATGTCATATTTATTTTTATTATTTTATTTTATTTTTATTATTTTTGTATAGTACCTACCTGTCAGCCCAGCCGCTGGTTGTGCATTTTTTTTTGCATAGTTGTGGCTTTAAATAAATAAATACAAAAAAAAAAAAAAAAAAAAAAAATTTACTCTACGAGGAAGGTTTTCTCTGTTTCATATTCATTCTTCGTTTTCCCTACATTTTTCTCTCCTGGATTCCTGCCGCCTTCCTTCCGGTCCTAGCCTATAATTATTGCCTATTTGAACCTAATTGTAAGAGGAGAAAGTCAATTCAGGTTTATTTCAGTCTTCTGTCCAAGTAAATAAACAAATTGACATTAATTACACCTCTAAATATTACTAAGCACTTGCGTAATAATTCGGGGTTTAAACCAGTTTTGCCGGTTAGGCCATTTACACTACACTGAATCACTGAAAAATATAATACAGAAATATAAGAAGGAGGCAGTGTTGACTTAAATAAATCTATTAATAATGTTTTTGTTTTTTAAAAATTTAATTATGCTTTTAATTTTTTTCAAACCTGTCTTTTGTTATTAATACTTAACATTTTCGCAGACATTTTGTGAAACAATAAAATATAAAGAAAAACGTATGTTTTTTGAATAGTTTTTATTTCAAAAAATATATGGGAGTACTTTCGGATATTGGTACCATCTTCAGGCACGACTTAACAAATACTAAATGCAAGTTCAACCAGTTCACAATCCAAACTGTCCCCTTTTTCAGCCCCCTCTGGGTTTTCCGCTGTCCCTTCTGTACAATTAAGTCTTAAAAATAAGAAAAACTTTAAAATAAAATTTCATCTCTAATTGAAATCTTAATAAGTTTTTGAAATAGTATGTACTAAATTAAAATACAAATATATATATGCATATATAAAATAAATCAAAGATGACAATAATAAATATATGAATAACATTAAAAAAACACAGCTTTCTGATAAAACAAGTACTTTTACACTAAGACTGGAGGATTATATTATTGGCGATAAAAGGGGTGAATATTTGAGCTTGGTCTGATCGTTCATACAATTTCGTTTTTGTAGTGATCTGTTGATTTCCAGTGAGTTGAGTAATGTACCTTTGTTACAAAAATTTAGGTGGGGATTAGTTTTTATGATTTATGCCCGGGCTTTAACTACGAGGTCATATCGCCTACTACCAGAGCGCTCTTTCGTCACTCTGGTGAACATGAGCCCGACTCTACTGTGGGTGGGAGTCCTAAATTGTGCCTACCCTAAATTTTCATTCACTTAGGGTAGGGGTCTTTAACGAGTACCTGACATCGTACAGGCTCGGGACCATCGCTTAACGTTCCATCCGAAGGACAACGTGCTCAAGTTTATTTTACCTCCTAGATAAAATAAACTAAGAGCCTCGGTCGGGTTTCGAACCCACGATCTTGAGCTCAGAAGACAAGCACGCATACCACTGAGCTACCGGCGCCCTCACTAAAATTTAGGTATTCTATGCCTGTATTTATGTCAAAATGGTGTTTGTTTTCGTTGATGTGTTGTACGAAAGTTGATTTTACTGAGTTGTACGTTGTGTCAGTGTGTAACCCTATTTCTGATATGTGTTCTTTTACCCTTTTTTCAAATGCCCCTCCAGTTTAACCAACATAAACTAAATTGCAAAAATTACATTCTAGCTGGTCTTTCTTTAGTTCTGTGTGTGAAGTGCAGCTTTACTAGTGGCTCCTCTATCGGATGATTGTTAACCTCTTGTGACAGTTGGAAAATATATTGTGTCACTCCTACTGGTCAATAGCTTTAAATAATTACAAAAATATATTGTTTATCATTATCATAGGAGAATTGTGTTGAATATTAGCGCAAACACTCGACTGGTTTTGGAGGGGAGCGAAATGTTAATTGATTAATTCGTTCTGTGGAAGTACATTGCCGGTGATTCAACGACGGCTTTTTCTTTTACTAATGGACATATTTTATTTTAAATAAGCTCTTTCATAAATCGTGCTATCGTTAGCCAAAGCGCATAGCATATTTTTATTATAATTCTAAATATTATCTAGAAACAAATATTTCCTAGTCTTATCTGTTGTTACGTGCGTACATTATTCTCCTTAATTACCATAATAAGTTATTTTCTTCAGAATTTTAACAATACCTGCTAACTATTTCCTCCTGTAAAAATGATTCAGTGTTATTTCCCCTATAGTATTTTTTCCTTGTATTTCTAGAAAAATGCTTACATATCCTAATATATGCCCTTCATCCTTCACCCACCTGGTCTAACTGACGTAAAGCCTGAATGAATCATTTTTTTAAATTTTTTATATACCTTATATTAGTTACTTATCGCTTTTTCAGTCAATTTTAATAGAGATAGAAGACTTCTAAGTTGAGAAACGCGGACATATTGTGGAAACTTGTAATAAATAAATAAAACAAACTTATTTTTGAAATATTGTCTATTCCACTAAAGATATATATACATATATAACTACCGGTTCGGCTTTATACCATCGTCAGGTCTAGTTATGAACGATGGTATAAAGCCGAAACCGGTAGTTATATATGTATATATATCTTTAGTGGAATAGACAATATTTCAAAAATAAGTTTGTTTTAATAGAGATAGAAGGCTGAAACTGCAAAAGAAGGAAACTCTTAGGAACAATTAAAATAGAAAGATACGGTTTCATGCAAATTCAAGTCTCCAGCTGTCGATTTTAGATACGTATGCCGGAAACACGGCGTTATCAGTGCATATCTCTGGAATGTCCCCACATTTTCTTTTTCCAAAAAGCCTAGAAAACGATCCTATGAGCTCGCTTACTGGAAAAAAAAATTTTGAATTTTACGCGAGTCGTCCCACTGTGCGCCGACCGCAGACAGGCGTGCGGCGGCTGCCCCCGGCTCTGGGACGCAGGCAAAACAGAACCCCGACAAGATCCAAAGCGCCGGAAACCAAGGACGACTGTGGACCGTAGCCATCGGCTCGGTCCTCAGCCGAAGAAGGTTATTACCCGTTCCCCAACGCAATAGGTGATGTGACCGATCCCCCTCGAGTGTCAGGAGCACCCCCCCCCCCCCCCCCCCCCCCCAAAAAAAAAGTTGTTAATATCTTGTGGTAATTAAAGAAAATTAAATTATAAATAAAATAATAATCAATAATTGACTTAATAATAATTAAACAATTAATAAAATTACCACATTTCCTGTAGAAATTATAGCTGATCTACTAAATTTTGACTTCTACAGTAGGTAGTTTCCGGAGAGGGCCCTAAAGAAATATCGAAAGTTCAAGACGTATAATTTTGAAGAAAGGGCACGTATTTAAAAAATATTTAATTAACAAACTTTTCATTTGCATTTCTTTTAAATTTACTAAAGTAATCTTGTTTATTTTTTAAAAATGGAAATGACATTATAAATAAAATCAAAATAACTTATGAAATAAAAATCTTACAAACTAATTTCTACATCTTTAGTCTCTTTTATTTTTAAATATTGTGGCCATGTTTTAATTCAATGTTATTTTGGGAGTATAAACATTTAAATAAATAAAAGTACCTTTGCGCATCTACGTCACTGTTATTTTCACTCTTACCTTAACCCTAAAAACAACTCTCTCTCTAGACTGTTAGATTGTTTCACACTCTATTTGAAACAGCTGTTCTTCGTCATTTGTTATCCATTCATTGGTTGTTCACATTTTTTTATAAAACAAAATGCGACTAGTCCATCTTTGTATATTTATTCACTAATTAAGCTACTTCACTCCTAACAGCTGTTTTTATACAAATAATAATAATTGATTTTATAATCTATATTAATAAAGCTGAAACGGGGTTTGTTTGTTTGTTTGTATGTATGTTTGTTCCAGCATCACGCCCAAACCGCTGGACGGATTTTTATGAAACTGCCCATGTAGCATTCTTTTGAGCCCGATTGAATAATAGGCTATGTGGCGTCCCAAAATTTTGATCGGGAGGGGGGGTTGTGGGGGGGCCTAAGTATAAAAATAGTGCTAACTCATTAACTAATGGGCGAATCGTCATGAAATTTCACATGTAGTATTTTTAAAAGCCAAATAGGAAAAAAAGGTGTGTGGCGTCCCAAAGTTTTGAACGGGAGGGGGGATTGTGGGGGGGCCTAAGTATAAATATAGAGCTAACTCTTCAACGGTTGGTCGGATTGTCACGAAATTTCACATGGAGTAATCCTGAAGGCCAAATAGAAAAATAAGGTGTGTGGCGTTCCAAAGTTTTGATCGGGAGGGGGGGTTGTAAGGGGGGCCTACGTATATAACTAGTGCTAACTCATTAACTAATGGTCGAATTGTCATGAAATTTCACATGTAGTATTCCTAAAGGTCAAATAGAAATATTAGGTGTGTGACGGCCCAAAATTTTGAACAGGAAGGAGGGTTGTGGGGGGGGCTAAATATACATATAGAGTTAGCTCATTAACGGTTGGTCGTATTGTCACGAAATTTCGCATATATTATTCCTGAAGGCCAAATAGAAAAATAAGGAGTGTGGCGTCCCGAAGTTTTGAACGGGTGGCGGGGTTGAGGGGGGGGGACTAAGTATAAATATAGAGCTAGCTCATTAACGGTTGATCGTATTGTCATGAATCGGATTGTCATGAATTTCACATGTAGTAGTAGTAACTATGTATTCGCTGTGGGGTTCACTGTTGCAAGACATTTACTAGCTGTGATGTCCTGCGTTTCTAATATCGTACTAGCTGTGGGGTCCGCTGTTGCAAGGTACTTACTAGCTGTAGTGCTCAGCCCCAGCGTTCCTAATTACGTACTAGCTGTGGGGTCTGCTGTTGCAAGGCGCTAGCAGTGTGGCCCAGCGTATTTCACTCGTAGGTACTAGCTGTGGGGTCCGCCGTTGCAAAACTCATACTAGCTGTGATGCCCTGTGGTTC
Source organism: Aradus depressus (assembly GCA_963662175.1). Taxonomy (NCBI): domain Eukaryota; kingdom Metazoa; phylum Arthropoda; class Insecta; order Hemiptera; family Aradidae; genus Aradus; species Aradus depressus. The sequence continues at coordinate 46,197,707 of OY759216.1, read as the reverse complement.
TAACTACATACTATCTGTGGGGTTCGCAGTTGCAAGGCACCTACTACCTGTAGGGCCCAGCGTTCCTAAAAACGTACTAGCTGTGGGGTCCGTCGTTGCAAAAGTATACTAGCTGTGATGCCCAGGGTTCCTAATATCGTACTAGCTGTGGGGTCCGTTGTTGCAAGGCATTTACTAGCTGTAGTGCCCAGCGTTCCTAACTTCGTACTAGCTGTGGGGTCCGTTGTTGCAAGGCATTTACTAGCTGTAGTGCCCAGCGTTCCTAACTATGTACTAGCTGTGAAGTCCGCTGTTGCGAGGCACATACTAGCTGTGGTGACCAGCGTTCCTAACTACGTACTAGCTGTTGGGTCCGCCGTCGCAAGGCACATACTAGCTATGATGCCCAGCATTCCCAACTACGTACTAGCTGTGGTACTCAGCGTTGCAAGCCACATACTAGCTGTGGTCACAAACGTTCTTAAGTACGCACTGACTAGGACGTCCAGCGATGCTAAGTATTCACTAGGTGTGGCTTCCGCCGTTGAAAGGCGCATACTAGCTGTGGTGCCCAGGGGTCCTAAAAACTTACTAGCGTTACAACAGCTGAAGGACTATAAGCCTTATTCCGTATGAATAATTGAAAATTATAACATCATGAATGTACTGTCGAGGAACTGAATAGCGTTATAGAAGATATTGGGAGAAAAATCAAAGTTCCCCGGGCAACGCCGGGTATAACTGCTATAGATTTAATATTTGTTAAAACTGATAGAGAACGACCGGATTATCTGAATCCTACACAAAAATCAAAATAAAAATGTTTTTCAAAAAATTCACGCTATTTAACGGTTTATAGGCTTAATAATTGTTAAAACTGATACGACAGAATCAGATATATCCGAAAAGTCCCATCCGAAGGACGACGTGCTCAAAGTGTTTTTTAACTTCCCGATTGAAACATCTGACCTAAGTGCCTCAGCTAGATTTCTTAGTGGCGATCCTGAGCTCGGTAGACTCCATTCTTCAAATTTCTCGCTTTTTAACGGTTTATAGATTTAATATTTGTTAAAACTGATAGAGAACGACCGGATTATCTGAATCCTACACAAAAATCAAAATAAAAATATTTTTCAAAAAATTTGCGCTATTTAACGGTTTATAGGCTTAATAATTGTTAAAACTGATACGAGAGATTCAGATTTATCCGGAAAGTCCCATCCGAAGGACGACGTGCTCAAGGCTATTTTCAACCTAAGTGATATTTCACCTACCCAGGTTTATTTACATAACATACGTCTCATTATCGAGTACCTCACATTCGAAAAAGCCCTGGATCATCGCTTAAAGTCCCATCCGAAGGACGACGTGCTCAAAGTGTTTTTTAACTTCCCGATTGAAACATCTGACCTAAGTGCCTCAACTAGATTTCTAAGTGGCGATCCTGAGCTCGGTAGACTCCATTCTTGAAATTTCTCGCTTTTTAACGGTTTATAGATTTAATATTTGTTAAAACTGATAGAGAACGACCGGATTATCTGAATCCTACACAAAAATCAAAATAAAAATGTTTTTCAAAAAATTTGCGCTATTTAACGGTTTATAGGCTTAATAATTGTTAAAACTGATACGACAGATTCAGATTTATCCGGAAAGTCCCATCCGAAGGACGACGTGCTCAAGGCTATTTTCAACCTAAGTGAAATTTCACCTACCCAGGTTTATTTACATAACATACGTCTCATTATCGAGTACCTCACATTCGAAAAAGTCCTGGAACATCGCTTAAAGTCCCATCCGAAGGACGACGTGCTCATAGTTATTTTTCACTTCCCCATTAAAACATCTGACCTAAGTGCCTCAGCTAGATTTGTAAGTGGCGATCCTGAGCTCGGTAGACTCCATTCTTCAAATTTCTCGCTTTTTAACGGTTTATAGATTGAATATTTGTTAAAACTGATAGAGAACGACCGGATTATCTGAACCCCACACAAAAATCAAAATGAAAACGTTTTTCAAAAAATTCGCGCTATTTAACGGTTTATAGGCTTAATAATTGTTAAAACTGATACTACAGATTCAGATATATCCGGAAAGTCCCATCCGAAGGACGACGTGCTCAAGGCTATTTTCAACCTAAGTGAAATTTCACCTAACCAGGTTTATTTACATAACATACGTCTCATTATCGAGTACCTCACATTCGAAAAAGCCCTGGATCATCGCTTAAAGTCCCATCCGAAGGACGACGTGCTCAAAGTGTTTTTTAACTTCCCGATTGAAACATCTGACCTAAGTGCCTCAGCTAGATTTCTAAGTGGCGATCCTGAGCTCGGTAGACTCCATTCTTCAAATTTCTTGCTTTTTAACGGTTTATAGATTTAATATTTGTTAACTGACAGAGCCATAGAGTGTGCTGGTTTCGGATTATGCCAACGTCAGCACAACGTTCAGACTGACTTTAAATATGGTGACACCGATCCACTATGGAAGAAAAATGCCAAAAAAAAAAAGATGTATGTATAGATATGAACACAAATTAAAACTTGTGTACATTGTGATATAATCTATATTAATAAAGCTGAAACGGGGTTTGTTTGTTTGTTTGTTTGTATGTATGTATGTTTGTTCCAGCATCACGCCCAAACCGCTGGACGGATTTTTATGAAACTTCCCATGTAGCATCCTTTTGAGCCCGATTGAATAATAGGCTATGTGGCGTCCCAAAATTTTGATCGGGAGGCGGGGTTGTAAGGGGGCCTAAGTATAAATATAGTGCTAACTCATTAACTAATGGGTGAATTGTCATGAAATTTCACAGGTAGTCTTTTTAAAATCCAAACAGGAAGAAAAGGTGTGTGGCGTCCCAAAGTTTTGATCGGGAGGGGGGGTTGTAAGGGGGGCCTAAGTATATAAATAGTGCTAACACATTAACTAATGGTCGAATTGTCATGAAATTTCACACGTAGTCTTTTTAAAAGCCAAACAAGAAAAAAAGGTGTGTGGCGTCCCAAAGGTTTGAACGGGAGGGGGGGGGGGGTTGTGGGGGGGGCCTAAGTATAAATATAGAGCTAACTCATTAACTAATGGGCGAATCGTCATGAAATTTCACATATAGTATTTTTAAAAGCCAAATAGGAAAAAAAGGTGTGTGGCGTCCCAAAGTTTTGATCGGGAGGGGGGGTTGTAAGGGGGGCCTAAGTATATAAATAGTGCTAACACATTAACTAATGGTCGAATTGTCATGAAATTTCACACGTAGTCTTTTTAAAAGCCAAACAGGAAATAAAGGTGTGTGGCGTCCCAAAGTTTTGAACGGGAGGGGGGGGTTGTGGGGGGGCCTAAGTATAAATATAGAGCTAGCTCATTAACTAATGGGCGCATCGTCATGAAATTTCACGTAGTATTTTTAAAAGCCAAAGAGGAAAAAAAGGTGTGTGGCGTCTCAAAGTTTTGAACGGGAGGGGGGGTTGTGGGGGGGCCTAAGTATAAATATAGAGCTAATTCTTTAACGGTTGGTCGGATTGTCACGAAATTTCACATGGAGTATTCCTGAAGGCCAAATAGAAAAATAAGGTGTGTGGCGTCCCAAAGTTTTGAACGGGAGGGGGGTTGTGGGGGGCCTAAGTATAAATATAGAGCTAACTCATTAACTAATGGGCGAATCGTCATGAAATTTCACGTAGTATTTTTAAAAGCCAAATAGGAAAAAAAGGTGTGTGGCGTCCCAAAGTTTTGATCGGGAGGGGGGGTTGTAAGGGGGGCCTAAGTATAATTATAGAGCTAACTCATTAACTAATGGGCGAATCGTCATGAAATTTCTCGTAGTATTTTTAAAAGCCAAATAGGAAAAAAAGGTGTGTGGCGTCCCAAAGTTTTGAACGGGAGGGGGGGTTGTAAGGGGGGCCTAAGTATAAATATAGAGCTAATTCTTTAACGGTTGGTCGGATTGTCACGAAATTTCACATGGAGTATTCCTGAAGGCCAAATAGAAAAGTAAGGTGTGTGGCGTCCCAAAGTTTTGAACGGGAGGGGGGGTTGTGGGGGGGCCTAAGTATAAATATAGAGCTAGCTCATTAACTAATGGGCGAATCGTCATGAAATTTCACGTAGTATTTTTAGAAGCCAAAGAGGAAAAAAAGGTGTGTGGCGTCCCAAAGTTTTGAACGGGAGGGAGGGTTGTGGGGGGGCCTAAGTATAAATATAGAGCTAATTCTTTAACGGTTGGTCGGATTGTCACGAAATTTCACATGGAGTATTCCTGAAGGCCAAATAGAAAAATAAGGTGTGTGGCGTCCCAAAGTTTTGAACGGGAGGGGGGTTGTGGGGGGGCCTAAGTATAAATATAGAGCTAACTCATTAACTAATGGGCGAATCGTCACGAAGTTTCACATGTAGTATTCCTGAAGACCAAATAAAAAAATAGGCGGTGTGACGGATCAAAAGTTTTTACGGGAGGGGGGGTAGTGGGGGGGCCTAAGTATAAGCTAACTCATTAACTAATGGGCGAATCGTCATGAAATTTCACATGTAATATTTAAATAAAACAAACTTATTTTTGAAATATTGTCTATTCCACTAAAGATATATATACATATATAACTACCGGTTTCGGCTTTATACCATCTAAAGGTCAAATAGAAATATTAGGTGTGTGACGGCCCAAAATTTTGAACAGGAAGGAGGGTTGTGGGGGGGGGGGGGGGGGGGGCTAAATATACATATAGAGTTAGCTCATTAACGGTTGGTCGTACTGTCACGAAATTTCGCATATATTATTCCTGAAGGCCAAATAGAAAAATAAGGTGTGTGGCGTCCCGAAGTTTTGAACGGGTGGCGGGGTTGAGGGGGGGGGGACTAAGTATAAATATAGAGCTAGCTCATTAACGGTTGATCGTATTGTCATGAATCGGATTGTCATGAATTTCATATGTAGTAGTAACTATGTATTCGCTGTGGGGTTCACTGTTGCAAGACATTTACTAGCTGTGATGTCCAGCGTTCCTAATATCGTACTAGCTGTGGGGTCCGCTGTTGCAAGGTACTTACTAGCTGTAGTGCTCAGCCCCAGCGTTCCTAACTATGTACTGGCTCTGGGGTTCGCTGTTGCAAGGTACCTACAAGACATTTACTAGCTGTGATGCCCAGCGTTCCTAATTACGTACTAGCTGTGGGGTCTGCTGTTGCAAGGCGCTAGCAGTTTGGCCCAGCGTATTTAACTACGTAGGTACTAGCTGTGGGGTCCACCGTTGCAAAACTCATACTAGCTGTGATTCCCTGTGGTTCTAACTACATACTATCTGTGGGGTCCGCAGTTGCAAGGCACCTACTACCTGTAGGGCCCAGCGTTCCTAAAAACGTACTAGCTGTGGGGTCCGTCGTTGCAAAAGCATACTAGCTGTGATGCCCAGGGTTCCTAATATCGTACTAGTTGTGGGGTCCGTTGTTGCAAGGTATTTACTAGCTGTAGTGCCCAGCGTTCCTAACTATGTACTAGCTGTGAAGTTCGCTGTTGCGAAGCACTTACTAACTGTAATGCCCAGCGTATTTAACTACGTACCTGCTGTGGGGTCCGCTTTTGCAAGGCACTTAATAGCTGTGATGCCCAGCGTTCCTAACTTCGTACTAGCTGTGGGGTCCGCTGTTGCGAGGCACATACTAGCTGTGGTGACCAGCGTTCCTAACTACGTACTAGCTGTGGGGTCCGCTGTTGCGAGGCACATACTAGCTGTGGTGACCAGCGTTCCTAACTACGTACTAGCTGTGGGGTCCGTTGTTGCAAGGCATTTACTAGCTGTAGTGCCCAGCGTTCCTAACTATGTACTAGCTGTGAAGTTCGCTGTTGCAAAGCACTTACTAACTGTAATGCCCAGCGTATTTAACTACATACTAGCTGTGGGGTCCGCTGTTGCAAGGCACTTAATAGCTGTGATGCCCAGCGTTCCTAACTTCGTACTAGCTGTGGGGTCCGCTGTTGCGAGGCACATACTAGCTGTGGTGACCAGCGTTCCTAACTACGTACTAGCTGTTGGGTCCGCCGTCGCAAGGCACATACTAGCTATGATGCCCAGCATTCCCAACTACGTACTAGCTGTGGTGCTCAGCGTTGCAAGCCACATACTAGCTGTGGTCACAAACGTTCTTAAGTACGCACTGACTAGGACGTCCAGCGATGCTAAGTATTCACTAGGTGTGGCTTCCGCCGTTGAAAGGCGCATACTAGCTGTGGTGCCCAGGAGTCCTAAAAACTTACTAGCGTTACAACAGCTGAAAGACTATAAGCCTTATTCCGTATGAATAATTGAAAATTATAACATCATGAATGTACTGTCGAGGAACTGAATAGCGTTATAGAAGATATTGGGACAAAAATCAAAGTTCCCCGGGCAACGCCGGGTATTACTGCTAGTATATTAATAATCTTAATGTGTGTATATTTTTTTTACATCACAATTTCCTTGTAAATAAGAAAGAAAAATTTAACATATATTAATCAGTTAAATTTTGTTTTATGTTTTCAGAACGTTCGAATTAGTACGACAGTACTTCTACAAACACAGCGAGAATATCCCGATGGCATTCGTGCTCGGGTTCTATGTAACACTGGTCGTGAAGCGATGGTGGGAGCAGTACCGACTACTACCCTGGCCAGACACACTGGCGTTATTTGTCTCTGCAGCCATCCCCGGCGTCGTAAGTTGCCTCTCTTTCACTTATATCTGTAGCGTCCGGCGTTGTCTCTCTTGTTAAAAATGTATAATAGCGTCAGAATTCAGTATGTAGCGGTGGCTACTCCGCGTTACGCGACATCAACAAACATAAAATAATTCATTACTCCAATACTCTTACCGGATTGTCGTTTTCTAGGTGTCAAATTAAAATTATTTTTGAGAGCTCCAAAAAATGAAGCTAAAATCAATATTATTTAACATGTACGTTCATTTATTATTACGCTGTTATTCTGTTGTCTGCTTTGATGTCAACAAAAAGAAATTGTGGAACTTTCTCCATCACGAACACACTTTAGGTCGCAATCGCACCCTAGATCATCATTATTGTAACATTTTAACTGAACAGAATAAGGTTTCATATAATAAATACGCATACCTATGTAATGAAAAATATTAAATTTTGCATACCACGTATAACACGTTTTGTAGCTCTCAAAAATATTTTTAAAATTAGCACTTGGAAATTAAAATCAGTTCTCTAGTTTCCGAGTATTTATTTACATAATGGCTATCTGAGATGAGGTTGTGACCATATTCACCATTGTGAGACTCCATTTAAATTATCTTTCTAGAAGATTGCATAAAAAATATTTTTATATAGCAATGATTTACTTCATTATAAAAAATTTAATTTTTTACTAATTTACAGAAAAGTTTTAAAAATGAAAGCAATATGTTTTGAAGAAAAATTCCATATTTGGCAACATTGATTTTCAGTTCGAATTGACTGGCAAAAACTGTTCCTTTTAATTATTTTTTACAGTGTTCCTCTTGTTAGATCGTAACCAAAAACTGAAGGTTTCTGTCTTAAAACCTGAAAAATAATTAAAACAGATGTGTTACCTACATACAAAGAAACTTGAATCCAGACGAGTCAAGGCAATTACAAATAGATAGGTTATTAGGTTGGTCTGCCATTGATTGAAATTTTCAACCTTCCGATTCTGTTGATTCAAAGTGATATTTTGTCTGTTTCAGGACGAAAGGGGACGACTGATGCGACGAAACATTGTCAGGTATGCGGTTTTAGCGTACGTCATTACACTAAAACATGTCAGTGTTCGAGTTAAAAAAAGATTTCCAACACTGCAGCACATCGTTGATGCTGGTAAGTTGATTTTACAAATGATTAGCTTATCGTTAATTATATATATATAGCATCACTGGCTACCTGTTAATAAATATGATATATTATACATTTTGTTTCAAAAATATGTATTCCAACTTGTTTCAGGCTATTTGTCATTTAAGCCTACACGGCACAATATTTTAGAAGTTAGGTTAGAATTAAATAAACTAATATAATGAATAAACAAATTAAAATCATCCCAGATGGGTACCAATTAGTGACAGAGCAAAGCTGAAATATAGTTCTTGTATATAGTTATAAATAAAGCGTAACTATTGTGTTGACCCTGTAGTGTGTTTCCGAGATAAGAGATGGCACCACTTTCGGTGTATATTGTCCCTCGTTTTTGCCTTGTTAATATCAGCTGACTTTTAAGCTGAAAACTATATTTGCTTCAGAATGATAATCCTAATGACTAGTCGATTGGCTTTTATTTTTTTCACTTTTGCAAGATAGATTTTTGTAAAATCTAAGTTTGTAAACAAGTGTAGACGAAAAATCTTGAATTTAACACACTTTTTAGATTTGAAATTAGTTGAGTGGATTAAACCAAAACAGGTTTTTACGATATGAAATGAATAATTTTTGTCCACACGCGACAATCAAAACCTATTTCCCCCGTTCGCCAAGAAATTGAAAAGAGGCGTGGCTTCGTAGATTTCTTAGTTGTACAGAAATCACTTCTACTCAAGACTGAAACTTGAACTCAAGCGAATTATCTATATACATAAATCTGGTCGTGCATGTAAATTTGTCTCGACATTGTGTGAAAACAGCTAAATATGTATTCATGAAATATGCAAACATTTCAAGGATTACCCATCATGGAATATAGGTTATGTCGAACCCAAAAATTTTAAATAGAGGGTGTTGTTATCCCTCAATTTTTTTTTACAACAATAATGTGTGGAATATCATTTCAAAGAATTCGATAAGATGAATTGAATAATATTACATAGTTTTTTTGAGGGGGAGAGAAGGGGTTAAAAAAAAAATTTTATTTTTTGTCTGAGGGTCGTGAGATAACGGTTGAACTTATATTCGCGAAACTTATAGAATATCTCAACAGTAATACAATTTAATAAATTAATATAATGCAAAGATACTCCAGGTCAACACGGAGTACTCTGCAAGCAATTATTCTATTGATAATAACATTTTCTGTAGAAATATTGTAAACATTTTTAAAAATATTTAAAAATATTCTATTGAATAAATAAGAAAAAAACGTATGTTTTAAAAAATATTGTATATTTCACAAAATATATACAATATACGGGTATACTTTCGGTATTGCTACCATCCCCCATGACCAGGGGGGAGGCAAAGTTAGGCTACGAGGTTGGGGGGTATTGACTCCCGGGGGTACAGCACTCAGTTTCCATGGTTAGCGTTGCAGACCTTTTGTTATTAATTTGGCGGACTCGGACCTCTAGAAGCTGATGACTGACTGTAATACTCACATCCAATAGCGTGCATTTGCTGCTGCTGCGCTTGCATTTTTACTGCGCATGTAAAATCAGCTTTAAGAGTATAAAGTATAACATAAATGACGATTTTGAGCGAGAAAATAAAATGATTGAATTCATATATATTTAAATAAATGTAATATGATTTGTTTTGTACATGTTCATTCATGAAACAGCTGGTTGCTGATTTAGAAATCAGACGCATGAGAAATTTGAAAATCCTATTGGTAACTTGCAAGCAATCCATTTTTAATAAAAACTATTTTTTTAGTTTATTTATTTTTATCTTGGTTTTTTACTCTGCCCAGGGGGAGCACGCGCACATAATAAAACTTTTTTTTTCTTAAGTCGTGGCTGATGATGGTAACAATATTGAAAGTATTCCCCATGAATTGTATATATTTTGTGAAATAGACTATTATTTTAAAAAATCTACTTCACTGTTCAATCGACTGAAATATACAATTCTGTAAAATATAGTCAGTTATTATAATTCATGCCCGGGCTTCAACTACAGGAGCCCTCATTCGTCACTCTGGTGGACATGTATGGGTCTTTAACGAGTACCTGACGTCGTACAGGCTCGGGACCACCGCTTAACTTCTCATCAGAAAGATGGCGTTGGTTAAGGTTATTTTACCTACTAAGAGCCTCATTAGGGTTTCGAAATAGGTTTGAATATCGAGTTTGTAAAATATATGTAACATTTGAACTTTGAAAATATGATGGTAATAAAAGACACGTTGTACAAATAATAATTGTTTTCTTATTACAAGTGGATGTTTTTTTTATTATTATTGTTGTTTAAGTCTTGTACAAATAACACTTCTGTTCCACCGTACGTACATATGCGACAAAACCAAATATTACATAATCATATCACCAAAGATTATTAGAAATAATACATCATATACTATTAATAGATGATTATGTCAGTAATAAAAAAAAGTTGTCGGTGAATCACCAGCTGTGTACTTCCCCAGCACGAATTAATAAATTTTTCAAGGCCAATCGATCTTTGGGCTAAAACTCCAATCGACATTCAGTACATCGGCAGTTATTAGAGTTTTTGAGGTGAGTTCCCCCTCTGTTCCTTTAGATTGATTTCGCTAAAGAAATTAAACAAATTGGAGTAAATTTTTCGTTTTAAAATGGAAATGTCAATATTGAAAAGATCTGGGTTTAGAGAATTTGCAATCCGGATCATTCGATCGGCAGGGCAGTTATATAGTTAGGTACAGTAGAGTCCCGCTAATCCGGATTAAACAGAATTTGCAGTAAAATGCACGTGATAAATATACATAAATACACCTTTTCATTCAGCTTAATTTTATTTTCAATACTATGTAATGTATATGTAGATCTAAGTTTTCGACCTACAAACTGAGATACGGTTAACAAAACAAAACATCTTTGTGATTAATATTCAAAATTTATTTAATGTACAGAACAGTACTACTGTACAAAACAAATCATGGTACATTAATGTCATAATGTAAAAGTTAAGAATTTTAAAAACGAAATATGTAAAGGTTAAATTCTGAACAGGACTATAAAATAAAACAATGTACAGTACATAATGAAAACAAGAATAATATTTTTAGACTCACTGTTTTTTTGTTTTAAATAAGACCGACGTCGTTTTGCCGTATGATCTTGTAGGCGCCTCAAGGTCAGTTGTCAAACCCATTTCTCTCACTTTGAATTATTTTCGTACTTACCGCTCGCTAAATTAATAATTTTTAGTTTATTAAATCCTAATTCGTTTTTTAAAAATCCCGTCCTTTATTTTATTTCGCAGTAATCTATTTAATTTTTTGGTAATATAGTTTTGAAAGCTTATCCGTTCGTAATCAGATAATTTAAATGTCTATCACAACTCCATGTTTCCTAGCGTTTTGAATATTTCAATTGGAAGTGATTTTTCTATTGGAAATGTTTACTGGCCAACAACTGAACTATTTTTAAACAAAAAAAAAGGACGATTAATAGTTCTTAGACAATAGGAGACATACTTCTGAAAAATATTAGTTGGTATATATGCACGTCATTGATTAATCGATTCCTAGTTCTACTTGTTAATGCATTTTCAACTTTATTACTTCCCCAGTTATATGAAGTATAGGGGAAGTTATGTAATCAGTCAGAAATTTGATGTTGAGTTTCGTATATGTTTCCCGACTCTGATTTCAAAAAGGAATACAATAAAAAAAAAGTCTTTCCGTCTTTTGGAACATGACAACTCCCGATAGAAAGAATATAAATCGACACGAAATTTTGTATTTGTATCCTGAACCCCTAGGTCGACACCTATCGATTTTCAGTCTAATCAGTCAAAAGAAGGGGGACATTAGAGGTAGGCTTACCACAAAATCGTTAATAATTGCCGTTGTAATAAAATTATCGACACAGGAATTCATATGTAAATTAAAACCAGTATAAGTATGACCGTATTAATTTTCAACGAAATGTTAGTATGTGAATTCATAAGCACTCATGTAAGACTATTATCAATTTTTAGCCTGATTGATTTTTTTTTGGAAGGAAAGCAAAATAGTTTTTGACTTTTTTTTTTTTACAAAGATGTATTTTTCTTACGGCCAGTTTTTTGTCTTTCCTTGTCCTTAGAGGTTTACTCATTTTTGTGATTAAAATCAAAGGTTTTCCTCACCGATTATGAATTCTAATTTATTTCTTGAATTTTTTCCTTTACCTAACAAATAAAGGCCCCCCCCCCCCCCCCCCCCCAATAAAAAATGGGGGAAGACTATAATTTTGTCTGATAGACTATAGTTAGTCACAAGTTCACCTGAGAGATAGGTTATCGTTATTTCACCTGAGAGAGCGATAAGAAATATAGCACTGACGTCAGAAACCTTCACATCGGAGACTACTCATCCCGAATCAGGAGCAATTGCTGTCTGAACCCCACCTCCCCCTCCTCTTTACAACTCTTTCTGTAGATACGTTCAAAATGACGTCAACAAGGTTGCACTTCTTAGATGCATCAGCCGTACCTTGTCCGGCTTTCCCTGTCATAAAATTTAACGATATACTACATACATGAATTTGATAAATAATACTAATATTTATTTCCGTTAAACCATTAGTATACATCATAAAAAGGTATACATTAAGATAGCTTATAAATTAGATACATACAACAGATAATTAACTCTTAGGGTCGGACACTCATTAGTTATAACAATAATAGGTAGTAGACAATAAAATGAATAAATAAGTACCAACTAGAAAATAAATTACTACAAAAATATCAATATTAATAAATACAGTAGATACAGTTTTTTATTTAATTTAAAACATGATACATTCCTTAGATCATATCGTGCGAAATATATAAAAGGAAGGAGAAAAAAACAAATAAATATTAAAAAAAAAAAAAATAAGAATACATAAAAAAATAAAAAAAATAAAATGATAGATAAAACACTTTTTTTTAAACAGTTACATTGTCTTATTCCACAAATGTGGAATTAAACAATATAAGTATTTAAAAAAAAAAGTGTTTTATCTATCATTTTATTTTAGTTATTAGTATATCCACTATATCAATAACACAAAAAATGTATTCGGACATTAAAAAAATAAAGCAAGAAAAATAAAATAAATTAGTAGGTATATAAGAAATAATTATATTGGCCATGAAAATATGGATAATATATTTGGAGAAAATAAAACTGAAATTTATATATCAAATAAAGTTTTTATATATGAAACACGATTTTTATATCATGGTTTTTTGGTTTTTTTTTTCGAAAAAAATGCGTTTCTGAAGGGAGGGTTTTTCTCTAACATAAATATTTTTAAGTTTAAATTCTTGTATTGTTTTCAAGAAGTTATGATGGGTATTAAAAAAATTAATTCCGTTTGAGTTAATTATTCATTTATCATCCTCCTTGGTTTTCCTTTTTGTTACGATTTTTGGAAGCCTGATAATAAGCTTTTTAAAAGCCTTTAAATTTCATTAAAATCTACATTGAATTTGATTTATGTGCCAGTGATGCTGTATCTTATGTATTTGTTGGGTGAATATATCTATAAATTAAACTTTATTGAAGAACTACATGAATATGTATTTACTGCCTTATTCATGTAGCTAGTTAAACAGTATAACAGGCCATTTTGTTAATGTTTCCAGTATGGACTGCTAACATTTTGCCGATATATTGTTAGTCTGTTTCGCTAATTTAAATGAGGCAGTGAGGCACTATTCTAATTGGGATGCATTGAGAAGTTGCGAAATTTCCCCTTTGAAATTGGAGATTCAAAGCACACCAGTCGGAAAAAATGTTTTATTTTAGTTTTAAGACAAATAAACCACTAGGGGTGTGTCATGCAGATCTATCAGAACAGACAATTTTCCACAGCCGGTAGTTTGGGCTCTGGAGAAGTGCCAGACACATTCTTTAAGCCCCGAACAGATTCAGATCAGAAGCCCGGAGGAGCCCCTTGATGTTTCAACGAAACAATATTATACTCGTACTTGTGAATAAAGTAAAAAAAGTCTGGAGTAACTGCTGTGTTCTGAATTTTCTAACAATATTTTGTATTTAATATAATCTTTTCAGCTATTTATTATTTTAATTGTGATTTTTCTTTCCTGAGAAAAATTATTATTTTTATTTAATTTTTTTTTTTATATTGTTTGGTTTGTCAGTATATTCCAAGGATCCTGTTGCACAGAGTGACAGTTTTGTTATATGATGATAGTTGTGAGATGATGATGATGTGGGTTCCCTTTTGGTTGATGCCTTCTGACTCAGGTCTAATGCTGGAAAGTGAGAAGAAGATCGTTGAGATGATGGACGAACGATCGCCAATGGCCAAGTACTGGATGCCATTGGTCTGGGCGACGAACATCATCAACCGAGCTCGGAAGGAGTCCCTCATCAGCTCGGACCAGTTGGTGCAGACCTTGCTGACTGAGTTGTCCGAGCATCGACGTCGACTTGGTTCCATCATCAGCTATGACACTGTCTGCATTCCCCTCGTCTACACCCAGGTCCTCTACCTCGCCTTTCACATTGTACCTTCCCTCAACACTGTTCCTTCCTTCATTCAACACTACTCGAACATTAACTACCTAACCACTCACTATGTTATGTGGTGTTTTATGTTGTTGTCAATTAACCTTAACTTCATGTCGTCATCGTACTCATTCTCATATAGACGTAGATATAATAGACATTGGGAAAGCGCTCTTATCTCTTCTCAAATCGCTAGATTTTCCTCTTGCTATCCCTTGTCCTCTGGAACCGAAATTTTTAATTCAATTAATCTCTTGATTTCCGTCACACATCAACTTATTATCCACATAGGAATCTTTATCCCGCATCTTCTCGATTTTCCCTTTCAGATTGGAAATTCGCAATCGCTGTAAATTAATTTCTATCCCCCCACCCATCCTATTCAAAAATATGTTTGTGAAACAACTTCCGTTATAATGGAATTACATTATCTTCCATAAGTTTTTCCCATATTTCTTTAAAGGATTTGTTATACGCGAAAATAGGCGACATGACGTTAACTATAGCTTTGCACTAACCCTAACAAAAAGCATGCTGCTTGAGGAGGTGCGGTAAGGGAGAGCAAGCACCCTTGGACGGGATGCTCTCAGGTAAACCTGAGTTATGGAAGTGTAACCCAGCGTCAACATGGTAAGAAGAGTTCCTAGTGGCTGTACGCATTGCGCTGAGATGAACAAAGCAGTCCTGAACCTGCAATCATTCTCCTTGTAAGCTTTTCTCTTAAGATTTTTTTTATTAAAAAAAAATATATATATTTTTATTTTGATTGTATGTGGTGTTGTTATATGGTGTATTTGTATAAATGAGTGAGCAGTAACAGTAAAAATTTATGCATAACATTTATATTGAAAACAAACTTTACGTCAATGGATCAGTATCATAGGTACAAAAATAGATCGGCTACACATGCCAAAATAGTTAGTCATCCATTATTTCCTTTCTTGTAGGTTTTTAGATTTTTTTTAGACTTCTTCCCTTGTTGATATAAAATATGTATGGGAAAAAAAAACACAAATAAAGGTCACAGGTTCGTGGTCATAAAATATACGTGGTAGACAACATGAAGAGAGACACACTCACGGGACACACCTGAGTAATTTCACAATCCAACTTTGTGTTAAGCCTGAAATTCCCCACTTCAGACAGGCAGCTTCTTCTTCTCCATGTATGGAGAGGCAAATAGAAGGATCATGAAGTTGTTTTAAAATCAGATCATAAGGATTATAATAATATTTATTTCCGTTAAACTATAACATGATCCGTCATAATAATGTATACGTAAAGATATCTTATAAATTAGGTAAATAAACAGATATTAACTCTTAAAGTCTTTTCTAAGTCATAGGGATGGCAGGGGTTATATGCATAAAATGTAGTATTTTTAAGTTGTACCTGCTGCACAAAATAATTCGAAAACACAAATTCCTCTTGAAAGCCTGATTGCAGGTGTCTACGCCACCTAATGAGGTGACTACCTTGGTTAATGAGTGTCGTAGTTTAGTTGAAATTTGAATTTAATTAAGGCCAACCTCACATTAGGCAATTCCGAAGCGAATGTACTCAGAAGTATCTTGAGGGTATCTTAGAAGTGACTTCCTATGTTGAGTGGTGGGGAGACACAAATGACGCCACTCCCAGGAGACGCGTATCCTACCAGTCTCAAGCGACCTGCTAGGAAGGTCGCCCGTCCCTTGAGTCTTCTCCGTCGCCTCGCCATGGCTAGTGAACACACTCTTCTGCACTCACACATTCCAGCATTTGTGTGTTCCTCTGTCTTATGGATGGAGAAACAATGCCAATCAAGTATACGAATGATTCTTTCGTCATTCGGTAGAATGCTACGAACTTGGAATCCGACTTTTCCAGCTCTTTAGCACCAACAAATAATCTGCAGTTAACATTCCTTTCGATGTAAGGATGGCGCCATAATCTTCGGATTTTCCTTTTTCTATAATAATAATAATAAGACACAACGACATCTTCATCACTTGAAGAATCTTCACTTGACATGGTGAACAACTCAGCTTCTTGCCACGGCTAGATGGAGACTGAAGAGATCCTAGTCGCTGCACAGTATCCTCAGTGTGATGAGAAAGGTTGCCTACGGGTACCATACCCACAGGCAACTCAAATGGCTGATACTTGAGTATCAGTCGCGTCGCTTCGGAATTGCCTAATGTGAGGTTGGTCTAACTGATTGTGATGTGCTTGACATTGTATTGTATTTTGTATTATCAAACTAACACTCGTGTTTGTACTTTTGAAATGTTTCAACAGCTTTGATACATTGTTTTAGTACCACGTAAAATTCACTGTTTACTGCTCGTATTAAAGTGCTTTAGTAGTTTTTGAAATGGTGGAGCTCAAATCCCTCCTGTCAGGGAGAGGTTCCGTCTAATGTAACCATGCCAACCCCTAAGGTAATACATCCATTTAATTCACATCCCTCAAACTCTCCTGTAATTCTTACTTATTTCTGCAATCTCGGCATTTGGTTTGAGTTCTGCAGAGAGTTACTTTTTTCTGTCCGCATTAACATAGTTATTGAAGGAGTCACATGTTTCCTGACTTGAATAGTCATTCCTTGTGTTTTTCATCAAGTACTATTTGTACTAAAGGATTTTATTTGTTTTATAGAAACCAGAGATCAAATCCCCTTTGGTCAGGGATAGCCTCGACCCAGTCACTGTCTTCATTGACCTATCGCATAACGCATCCTTAGCTGCTTCATTGGTGTGAGAAGATATCGGAGTCTAAATCCCTCCTGACAGGGACAGGCTCGATTTAATATCATGTCTCCCAGTTCCTATTGCAGTATCACACACACTTCATCCACACTCAAAGCTCCAGTGAAATTCTGCATCCACAGCGGTTAGATTCAGTTTCGCATGAAGTTAACTGATTGCATTTTTAAGTGCAATTCTCCTGATGTTATCTGAGAGCAAAAGGCAGACTTCATTCGAATTAAACTGTTAATTCTCATCACGTTCATTGAATCCACACTCCATTTACCTTTCTTGTTTACTTTTGTAGTTTTAAGAACTGCAGACTATGCAGTTGCATTCGTCCTTCGATGCTGTTTGTTGGAACGTCAGTTGTATTGAAGTTACCTGCGCCTGCTTCTTAAAAGTCCATCTTATAAACCTCCCAATTCCTTTTGCAGTCTTACTTCCCTTCCCCGTAGACTCTGGTGCGACACACACACTTAGCAGTTTAAGCACTTACATTCAGTCTCGTATAAAGTTTGCTGCTCGTAGGAAAATAAACATCAGTCTTCTTTAACAATCTGCTAACTCTCCTTGCAGCGTCTTAGTGGGCCTTTAAACTGATTAACTTCGTCCTCCACCGTATTGCGAGTACTACATCGTATTGCGTGTGATCCACCTTATTTCGTGTGCTCCACCGTATTGCGTGTGCTCCACCGTATTGGTTCCCCCTCACAACAATACATATTAATGGGATTTTGAATGTTTTCCAGATATATTAGCCGCGAAGCTTTGTGGCTACTCAATAAAGCAGTTCTTGATTGTGTACATTTTATTTAAGAAATGTTTTTTTTGTATCTGAAAAGAAGCAATTTCACTCGCAATTATTTCTTAAAATGAACTTTCTAGTTTTTTTCAAGGTTTCTCCATTAATAACTGAAAAGGGCGAGTGCAGTGATTTCAGAAGCCGTATACTCGTATTTATGAAACCGTATTACATACAAACTGTGATTTACGTCGCACCTCACTTCTAATTATTTTTACCCATATATTTACTTTCTTCTGCCTGATTTTTATGTTATCTTCTTTGCTACTTTTACTAGGAAAAGTTTTGATTGACTTTTGTATCCATATTAAATTTTCACTTGTGATTTGTAGTCGTGTTTAGTAGGTCAACAATCTCCGGTTAAGGCGCAAATTTCTTAAATTAAAAATGTTCAGATAGTTACGTTAAAACTTACAAAACAATAATAATACCACACTCAGATAAAGTTTTGTTTTTGCGTTTTTATTAATACCGAAAATGTAATTCGAACCCAAAGTGCCTGGATTCGAATCCCAATGTTCGTAGGAAAGGCCATCGATACCCTTAATATTGATCATTGAAGAGGTTGTCGTAGAGCAGGGACCAGGAAATCGAAAAATCAGATTTGAATGCGAAAAAAAACCTAGTTAAGATGCTGGATATGTGTGAATGAAATTATGTAGTCGGTCAAAAATTCGATGCGGAGTTTTCAACAAAAAATTCATATTTTCTGACCTCTTGATTCCGAAAATGAATAAAAAATGTCTGTCTGTGGACACGATAACTCCCAATAGAATGAATAGATCGACACGAAATTTTATATGTGTATCTAGAATATTCCAAGGACGAATCCTATTGGTTTTCAGCTAAATCGGCCTGAGGGAAGGGGGGATTAGGGGGGAGGCTTAACACTGTAGTGCCATTGTATTGAATGTATTGACCCATAAGGAATTTTCTGTGTAATTAAAGGGAAGGGTGGAACAGAGATGGGTGACTCGACTTAAACAAAATTTTGTATGATTCATGAGCTCTATGTACGTCAAATATTGAGTTTTAGCCAAAACGGTTGAATGGATTTTTGGAGGGAATGCGAAAGTGTAACTGATTAATTTGTGCTGAGGAAGTGCATAGTCGGTGATTCACTTACTACTTTTTTTTTGTTATGCAACCCGCGCTTACAAATTTAATGCATTATGCAGCCCGCAACAGCAAAAAGAGTATAGAGGAATAGTACAGAATAGCGAAGATGATATACTAATAACGTTCTCACCTCACTGACTGCGAATATCGTACTTAGTGCACGATAATTGAAAAACACAATTTAACGTGTTAAGTATTAAATAATTCAAGTAATTTATATTATAGTTTTCAGTTGATTTAATAATAATTTAATTAACGAAGTGCTGCAGAAGTAAGTGTGCTTAATATGTCCACCAAATTCCTAAATTCTTTTCCCAGACTTCCTAAATCCCTTCCTCAGTTTTTATCACCTCAATAACATCATCCTTGTTCTCAATTCTTATCAATATACGCTTTCTTATCACTTTTTCAATTGATATTTGGACGAATATTTAAGAAGTTGGCATTTTCAAAGGATGGTTTTTGTCACCTATAAAAAAAAACTGTAACACAGAACTACAAACTTGTCAACAACAGATAGGTCCATGTTTGATTCCTTGTTCGCTTTTTGTAGAATTTTTGTCATTCATGATGTGTATATTACAGTGGAGATATAGACAGACAGTGATCGCGGGATAGAAATCCGGCCGAGTTTTTTATATCTGGGAGGTAGAAAAACTTTAAGCGATGGTCCCGAGCCTGTGCGATGTCTGGTACTCGTTAAAGACCCCTATCCTAGATGAATAAACCTGGGAAGGCAAAGTCCACCAGAGCGACTAAAGAGCGCTCTGGTTATAAGCATCATGACCTCGTAGTTAAAGCCCGGGCATGAATCACAATAACTAACTATAGAAAGATCAATAGAATGAGGTTTGATTTGATATAAATGCGAAGAACGCCTCGTTCGGTAGCACGTACTGAATATGACGCTCTTGAACTAGATTCTCCGATCCCGACCTCACACCAGTCAGATGTGTCTCTGTTAGTTCAGTTTGCGTTTGAATAACCTCGACCCTTCTCTGTTGTTGTGTTGTTCCTCCTATAAATGACTATTTTATGATGATTTGTCAAAATGTCATGAGGAAAGAAATCACCCAGTGGTGACACTCCCTAAACACTGAGTTGCACTGATTTATAAATCACTGTCACTGCTGCTAACAAGGAGGTCTCTATGCCATTGGCGCTTAAGGTGTCGTTGAGGAAGTGTGACAGAATGAAGGGCACGGACTCGAGGAGTACTATGGGAACTCAGGGACGAAAATAACATTTTGTGCTTGGATTTACCTACTTTGGCGAATGAAATGTGTGCAAAATCGGAATAAATTACTACTTCATGTTTCATTTTTTCTGCACCTTTACAGTTGCGTCCCTGAGAGCTTAGTGTTGGATGCAGTTCCGTTATTTGACTTTTAAGATGATTAGTATGCTGGGGTTTCCAGGGATGATATTGCAGTAGCAAGATATTGCAATAACTTCGTGATATTTTACACCTGCAATTCTTAACAGATGAAATCTTCTATCAGATTAAATCCTAATAGGAAATGTAAATTCGCTTGATGCAGTATAAATATGTATAATATATATAGAGGGGGGAGCTTGCAGCTCAGAGGGGACGTGTTTGCTTTCTAAGATCAAGATTACGGGTTCGAAACCCGGCAGAGATTCTATGATTTTTATTTGGGCTGGCACGCTGTCCTTCGGATGGGACATTAAGCGACGGTCCTGATCTTGTACGATGTCAGTTACTCCTTAGAGGCTAGGGTAACTAAACCAGTGTAGGCATTTAGGACCCACAATAGAGTCGGGCTCGTGTCCACGATTGTAACGAAAGAGCGCTTTGGTAGTAGGCGATATGATCTTGTAATTAAAGCCGGGGCATGAGTCACATAATTAACTATTAATTAATATTAATAGTTATTTATTGTGACTCATGCCCGGGCTTTAATTACAAGATCATATCGCCTACTACCAAAGCGCTCTTTCGTTGCAATGGTGGACATGAGCCCGACTCTATTGTTTTTGTTTGACTTCTCAGAAAATAACAATTACTAACGTTTCGGGAAGCACTCCCATCATCAGTATCTATAATCCATGTGTTCTTTAAGTTAACTATTTCTGTCTATCAGAATCTTTTATAGAACATATTTATTGAATCGACATCTATATTTAAACACCTAAACTGTTATAACTAACTAGGAAGATTCTGATTGACAGAAGGAATAGTTAACCTAAAGAACACATGTATTATTTATACTGACGATGGGAGTGCCTCCCGATACATTTGTGAATGATATTTTTTGAGAGGGCAAAAAATAAATTGGACAAGTGATGCTTTAATAATATATTCTATATAATTAAATATATATATATATTAAGAAATTTATGGATTTCCGAAAATAGATCCTTGAATAAATTCGATCCTTGTTTTTTTTTTTAACGAAGAAAACAACTGAGTGGAACAACATCAACAATTATCTGTCATCTAGTATAGCTATCAATTTTCTACTTTTTATAACTCTAGGCTTGATTTCTCTTTCGAATAATTGTAGTTTGTGGTTGGCTATTAATGGGGATAGGATTGGTTCTTCGTTTGTGGCCTTGAATCTGTACGTCATCAGGTAGCAGTGGTTCGAGCCGGTAGGAAGCAAGTTAAAACCAACCCCTATATTCCTGCAGTGACTTGGACAGATACGAATTTGTTTCATTGATCCTGATTCCTCTCATTCAGAAAACTTTTAAACTTTTTTACTGTACTTTCTACTTTGTAGTGTAAAGAGTTGACAAAGACATCGTATGGTTCTTTCTATCTATCGGTTCCAGGTGATTCCTCTCTTCTCGTCTTCTTCAACATCTTTGCAACACCTTGGTAACCGATGAGTATTCTTTCTTTCGAGATGGTCGGAAGTGCATTTTGTCAGATCTCTTCACAATCCTCTCCATCTATTTTACTTTGAGATCCAGTCCGAAGGTAGTGTTTCTACCAGTTCCCTTCGCATGTTGTTCGCACCTGTCTTGATTAGAGGTCGAAATTCGTTCAGGGTGTGGACAAAAAACGCCCATCTAGATGGCTGGCTACCTCATCTTTACCCAGGATATCCAGGGAATCCTGGTTTAGTTTTATCTTCTTTGGGGTATTCTCCTTTTTTCCTAGATCATGGAAATAAGATTTCAGAAGTAATATTTCAATTACTTAGTTTGCATTGCAATTCTTTTGTGTCCTTGTGAAAGTTTGAAATATTTATTTATTTTTTATTATTTTTTTCAACATAACGATCATTATTAAATTGAACCAAATTACAATATTATCACCAAAAAGGGAAAACAGATAATAAAATGTATTTTTTCAGTGAATCGTTTATATAAAAAAAAGAGTTTCGTTACTTGGCATAATAGCTGGATTACCTGGAGAACTAAGTAGTTCTGACATGGTATATTTTGATATGTTGTATGTTATTTATGGATATAATGTGTTAAATTGAGAGAATGTCAGATAGAATTGAAAATAAAGGACGGATCAATAGGTCTTATGATGGAGAGCGAGAAAAAGATATTCGAAATGTTGGACGAACGACATCCAATGGCGAAGTACTGGTTGCCTCTCACCTGGGCGACGAACATCATCAACCGAGCGAGGAAGGAATCGTTGATCGTGAGCGATCATATGGTGCAAACACTTCTAATGGAGATGTCGGACATCCGATGGCGGCTTGGGAGTCTGATCGGTTACGACAACGTGACCGTCCCACTCGTCTATACACAGGTGAGTGACGGCTGGAGGTATTGGGTATAGGGGAGTCGAGTTGAGTCAGCCGCGAGAGTGCTATTGTCAAGAGTTGATAGTTATCCTATCCTAGTTAGCGGGGGGGTTCAAGGAACTTCCTGGAAGGAGAAGAGAGACTCAGCCAGGGCTGTTCATGAAGTTCCTCAGATCAGTGAAAATTATGGGAGGGTCTCTAATATATTTTGGGAGGTTATTCTCCAGCTATGCGCTTTAAAACTACGTTTGTTGAAGCGTAGAGTACTATTTTCTGTCCACTTCTAAACAATATTTCGGGGCGATTTATTGTTCAGGCCCCAACGGATTGGATAACAATTTGGGATTTGAAGAAGGCTGATATATTGCCACATCGAGAGGTTTATTTGAATTACTGATCCGGATCACTTTATGAACTTGTCTATTCCTCCGTCGAAAGCACCCTGACTCTGTCCTTCAGAGGCATATCTTGTGCTTCTTTGATGGTTTGACTTTCTTTGTGATCATGAAAGGAGTATTAAGATAAGTCCAACCCTCCTTTGGCACGTCGTGATCAAGATTCATGTTTCAACCCCTTAGAGAGAGCCACGAATGTATAATATTTTGTTTTATAAACACTCGTTTGCATAATTATTGTACCCAGCCACTTCGTATATTCATTTACATTAAAAGACCTTCTATACTTCTCAGTGAGATACCATGTCACTGAGCTCAATATCACGGGTTCGAAATCCGGCCGAGGCCTTTAGTTTATTTTATCTGGGAAATAAAAAAAAAACTTAAGCATGCCGTCCTTCGTATGGGACGTTAGCGATGGTCCCGAGCCTGTACGATGTCAGGTACTCGTTAAAGACCCTTACCCGTGGTGAATAAATATTTAGAGTAAGGAAATTTAGGATTCCCATAGTAGAGTCAGTCTCATGTTTATCAGTGTGACGAAAGAGTGCTCCGGTAGTACTCTCAACTATCAACTCTCGAAAATAGTCCTCAAGCGGTTGGCGTCTCTTCTCGTTCTTCCCCATTTCCACCATCGCTTTAGACAATTTAAATAGGTCATCTCTCACCCATCTTTCATAGGTATGAGCATGCACAATTATATACAGAAATATATGCATGTATCTCTCATGTGTACTACCATGACGCATGTACATTAAATTTTTCTATTTCTTATTATTTTAAGCACAATTTCATGTTTTTCGTGTGTATGTTTGTGTTTTTACTGTATTTCAGAAATTTACATTAAAATGTGTTTATCGATTACCTATATAGAATTATTTGACGATAATACAAAGCCAGATATTTTAAGTAGTGTCAATAATGTACACAGAGTGTTGTACATTTTCAGTTGTTTGTCAACATTCTATCTTGGAATATTTTTTTTAAATTTATGTATTTATATAATTTAAGTTAATTAAATTTATTTATTCGAATGATACTAATTATATTAATTATGTTTTATATGTTATTAAAGGGTCCTGCATAAACTAGGTACGTAACGCAATTTTCGATTTTTTGTTGTTGTTGTTGTTTTGATTCCCTTTGTTGTGATACGATTAATTGTATACATTTATTTTTGTTTTGTTTTTATTATTTTTACAACAGGAATGTTAAATTGATTATCAGCTTTGAATAAGGTAAGATAGGATTAATTTTATTTGATTATAATAATACGGTGAATGAGTGTCATCATTGAGTGTTATGTATTATTATTTGTCACATCTTTCGTCCACACAATAAACTTTAAATTAAATATTCAAATTGTGAAACTTGGCGAAAAGCGGAAATAATCGTCATAAGCCTTAAAAGCTTAGATTAGTTTGAATGTATCTTTGAAAGGGAGAACTGCTAACAAAACATTTACCTGCATCAATCACTCGCACTTTATTGTTGAGAAACGTGGGCATATTGTGGAAACTTACAGGTAATAAATAAATAAAACATAATTTTTTTGAAATATTGTCTGTTCTACAAGAAATTAATACATTAACAACCTGTTTCAGCATTAAACTATCGTCAGGTTTAGTTATAATCTAAGACTAGTAGGTGTCAAGCATAAACTGGTAGTTTATGTATAGATTTGTTGTAGAATAGACAATAACATGTCAATAAAAGAAGTTTGTATTATTTATTTATCGTAGCATATATGATTGGTGTAATGTATTCGACAGAAAAAAATGCTGACTCTTCCTTTGATCCTTTATGTAAAGCAATATAGATTCTCCAAGCCTTTCAACTAAAAGCTACGGGGGTCGTCCAATAAGTCTTTAGAAACGAACGATCTTTTGTTGATGTACGGCCACGTTTAAACTCATTTACCCAATTATAAACAGTGGCAAACGCAGGGGCAGATGTGTCATGAACTTGATCCAACTCGGCTTTGATCTCTTTCGGTGTTAAGCCTTTTAAATATAAATGTTTTATCACCACTCGAAACTCACTTTTTTCCATTTTTTTAAAATAAACAAAAGTTCTCTGCTTCAATCGACGATAAAAATAAAACCACATGATCGATATAGCTAAAAATTTAACAGCTGTCTACAGAGTAATGATGCTTCCGAAAAACAAACGATTTTCAGTGAGCCGCGCGCCATTCTCTTGGATTTTCTAAGGACTTATTGAACGACCCTCGTAGATGCACAATTATTTAGATAAAAACTTGCTTCTATTAAAATAACCAAGAGTTCAGTTAGAGGACAATAATTGGAGACATACTCGTATATCTGGAGAACTATCCTGTTAGTTTTTAAACTAGCTATAACGTTTAAAGTTGCACGTTTTTCTTGTTCTGAAGTTATTAAATTCCAACTAACTTCAGAATAAGAAAAACGTGAAACTTTAAACGTTTTTGTTCCGAGAACTACTTGTCGTATCAAAAATCTGTTTGCACAGTTCTTCCTTGTTTCTTTAGTACTTTAATAAAATGTAATGAAACTTAAGGGTCAAAAGGGAACCCCGCCCTTCAAAGGGCTATTTGAGCCATTAAAAGGGTAATTTTTGTCTTTTCGAGGACGCTAAACTATAGCTCTTGGCGAGTGCTACAACTTTAGTCCTATGCACAATTTTGATATATCTAACCGTTTAGGAGTTATTTCACTTGTGGCCCGCTTATCTGGGCCACTCTGTATATTATCGTAGTAATTTTAACTGTTAGCTGTGTATATATTGTGTAGATGTAGATTACTTCCCCAGGATTATGAAGTATGGAGGAAGTAATGTAAATCGGTCAGAAATTCAATATTGAGTTTTCAGCAGAATTTCAAGTTTTATGACCCCCTGATTCCAAAAGTTTACTTTCTGTGTGTGTATCTGTGAGCATGATAACTCTTGATGGTATGAAAATATTGAAATTGTATATGTTTACCCAGAAACTCATTGATCATAAAGGACTAATGATTTTCAGGCAAAGAGAAGGGGGTTCAACTTCAAAAAACCTAACAACTGTTGATGTAATGACTGTATTGACACAGAATTTTGGTTCCATAGGGAGACGACAATTTAATTGATTATTTCACACTGGGGAAGTACGTTGCCGGTGATCGAGGCCGGGCATGATTTACGAAAACAAACAAACAGGTATGAGGGCGCCGGTAACTCGCCTTTTAAGCTCAAGTTCTCAGCTCGAAACTCGACGAGGCCCTTGGTTTATTTTATCTGGGAGGGGAAAAATGTTTGAGCACGCCGTCCTTCGGATGAGACGTTGAGTGATGGACTCGAGCCTGTGCGATGTCAAGTACTCGTTAAAGACCCCTTACCCTAATTGAAGAAACCTGGATAGCCAACATTTAGCACTCCCATTGTAGAATCGGACTCAAGTCCACCAGAGCGACGAAAGAGCGCCCTGGTAGTAAAAGATATGACCTCGTTCTAAAACGTTTTCATTTCTCATGTGGCCTCAATTAGAGTTTAGACGATCGCTGTTTAGCGTCCTTTTCCAGCTTTTTTCGTATTTTGTGATTTTTTATGTTTTCTTTATTTGAGATACAAACGTCCACATTAGATTCTCTATATAATGAATATTTTTGGAAAGTTTATATTTAATTTGCAATAGGCGAAAACGGCGTTTGAATTTGCAAACCACGTGTTTTTGCGAGCATGCCGTCTTTGACTCTGCCGTATTTTTTAGCCCATTTCCGGTTTTAGCAGAATTCTTATTTTTTCTCATAAACCTTATTTTTTGTCTGTTGTTGGGTCAATTTTTGATTAATATTATGGCGATTAGGTCAGTTTTCTCTCCAATTAAACGCTATCTGTAGCCAATTTCTTTCGGACGCTATATCTTTTTTTTTGGTTGAGGTACAAAGGAAAATTTGTTTGATACAAACGAAGTTCTATCGAAATAAAAAATAAAATAAATCAAAATTTTTGAATGTTGAGTGCTAATTTCACATAGGTGAAAGGTAGACTTGTCAGTGTCTTCTTTTGTGTTTATTATTCTGGAGTTTTGAAGTGAACACACTGCAGTGGGGCTCGTGGAGCAACGAAATACCGGGAAAATATTGTGTTCAATCTGCCCCGCGCCCGGACCCCCAGTACATAGTTTGTATTTTTCCGTTTCCGTTTCGTCTGTTCATTCAATTTTGATTCTGAAAAATGATTTGAACTCTTTGAACCGTCTAGTTTCATTGCCCTACCTGTAATTTTTAAAAAGGAAAAAGATAATATGAATATGAAAAAAAAAAATGTAATTCAAAATTTAAAATTTTTCAAAAAAACAAAACAAAAACGGAGTGTCATATAAATTCTACATTAATTTCGAGTACAAAGGAAGAAAAAAAATTAAAAAAGTTTAGCCAAAATACCTTTAATACTTTTCATTAAATTTAGAACGTAACGTGGTGGCCAAGCTGAGAACTAAAACAGGGACAGTCACAAAAACAAACGTAGGTGTATAACATAGTCTGATAACAAATGATATCATTTTCATTTTCTGTTATATTTTTGAAGGTTACTTTTGCTGTGTTATAATATTTACAAATACACAAATAGATACCTAAGCACCTTTTGTTTATGGTTGTAAATCAATACAGAGTTACCTTGAATGGCTTATTTAGTTTAAACTATTTCATTTTATTTTTACTGTTAAAGCTATGATTTCATCTCTTTAAGTGTTTACTCGTGTTCCGTTCTATTTATTTTTATTAGTTAGTTCATATGACTCATGCTCAGGCTTTAACGAGGTCATATCGCCTACTACCAGAGGACGTGAACCCGTTTCTACTATGGGATATTTTGCCAACCCTAAATTTATATTTACCTACCTAGGGTAACGAATACCTGACATCGAACAGGCTCAGGAACATCGTTTAACATTATAATACAGGCTCGGGACCATCGCTCAACGTCCCATCCGATGGACGGTGTGCTCAAGGTTTTTTCACTTACCAGATTAAATAAACTAAGGGCCTCGACCGGGTTTTGAACCCACGATCTTGAGCTCAGTAAGCAAACACTGAGCTACCGGCGCCCTCTACATTTGTATTATCTTCTAGTCTTCATTTATCATTAGTATAATAATTATACTATACTTGCGGTATTGGTACCAACTTTAGTGTATGTTAAGTCGAGGTTGAAGATGATAGCAACACCGCAAGTACTTCCATATTTTGTGAAATAGACAATATTTTAAAAAAACATACGTTTTCTTTAATTTTTAAGAATAATTTATACGTAGGAACTGTATCTTTTGAATAAAAATACCTTAAAAATGGTTCGCCGTTCATTAGCTAACCTATGCTGTTTTTTAAAAATGTTTATTATTCAAGCAGGACATAGATTTACTTTGAAATATGGATATTCTAAGGGCGGTGACTGACATAATATTCACTAGTCAGTGCATGGTAGCGAGTAGCGAGCGGAACGATTGTATCGACACGAAATTTTATAAAAACAAAAAACCCATAACTCGATACTCATCAATTTTCAGCCGAATCGGGGAATGAGACGGGGGGCCACGTCAAAAACTCTAATAATTATCGATGTAACTAATTTATCATCTCGACATTTAGTTTGATAATTCAGAATTCCCTGAGTAAAAGGTATCTATATATTTTCATAGTTGTGTAGATTGGTCTTAGAGGAAGAGCGAAAACTTACATGATTAATTCGCGCTGGGGAAGTACATTGCCAGTGATTCACCTGTGACTTTTTTTTCTTTTAATGCGTCTTTTTGTTGCTATATTACTCGCATTCTTGTTCAATGTTTTACATTCTTATCGTCGTTGAAAAATATTTTCTTCCTCAGACTAATAGAGAAAAAAAAACCTTCGTATGTATTAATATAAATAACCAATGTTTTACCAAAAACCACTTCAAGTATGCACTTTATTTATGCAAACTGCAAAAAAAAACTTTCCTTTTTAACTAAATTGCTGTCTTGGTAAATTGCACCAAGAAACTGCTTGGAATGGTAAGCATGCTCAGAAATATTGCATTTTCTCACAAGACAGAACCTGTTATGGATCAGAACATCTAGTATTTAGTTTATATCTTCTGGAATTTATTTTATTTACATAATCTTCCATCGGAACTCAGTTCTACACGGATTACTTTGTCGGATAGAAAAAAAGTAATGTCTGAAGGAATTTATTTCAAGCTTTAGTGGAGGAGCATTCACATTTTTAAGAAACATTCTAAAGCTTTAGTGGAGGAGCATTCACATTTTTAAGAAACATTCTAAAGCTTTAAAAATGTCTGATTGCCAATGACTAGTTTAATATGTTTTTGCAGTTTTTATTATTATTAAAACATTTTTTTTCATGAGTCCATAATAACTAACTACAGTATCAGATTCATCAGTTAATCTATGGACTAAGCAGTGCAATGTGATCGGTTAGTATAGTCTCTTTCGGTGTTTATTTGATCGAATTTTTATATTTGTTTGTAAATTAACTTTTTTAAATGTAAATAATGTTGTTTCTCTTGGACTAGAATGTCACAGTATCATTTATGTGAGTAGTTCGTCTACATATTATATTAATGAAATTTCCAGCAGTTTCAGACATATCCCAGATTATTTTTCATCAGCTAAATTCTTCAAAATTCCTGGGTCCATCATTAGCCCTTCCAAACGTTATTAGAAGCCTACTTATAGAAAGTGGGTGGAACCGACCGTTAGACTGTAAGATTAACTGACAGGTACTAAAATAGTCTGTTACTATGCTAACAGTGTACTCTACCGTGATTTAGCAGACAAGTACTAAGTGAGACCTATTACTAGATAATCTGTTATAAGAAGCCTACTTATAGAAAGTGTGTGGAACAGACTGTTAACTGACACGTACTAAAATAGCCTGTTACTATGCTTACAGTGATTTAGCAGACAAGTACTAAGTGAGACCTGTTACTAGATAATCTGTTATAAGAAGCCTACTTATAGAAAGTGGGTGGAACAGACCGTTAGACTCTAACATTAACTGACACGTACTAAAATAGTCTGTTACAATGTAATCTACCGTGATTTAGCAGACAAGTACTAAGTGAGACCTGTTACTAGATAATCTGTTATGATTCGTTCACGTATCGTTCGTCTGGAGTCGTTCCTAATTGTTAATATGCAAAACTGGAACCAGGGGCTTTTAGTATGAGGATTTAGAAGCCGCTATGTAAATAAATTATTGATTTTTAGCCCTTAGGTCGATTGGTTTTGGAGGGAAAGCAAACACTTAAATGGTTAGGTGCATTGCTAATGATTCACCGACGACTCATTTTCTATCGGATAGATGTTACCTAATTACTTCTGATCGAATTCTGATTTTTATTTTGTAATAGAGTAAATTAAGTCATTATTATCCGACATAGACTATGAACAAAGTTGCAATGATAATAATGTGAAAAGCCGATGGGGCACGATACTTCCCGAACGGGTTCCTCCCTCGGGTCCCAAGGCACTTGTCTTCGTGGACGGTGGTCTGTGGACGCTCCCCCTCCATTCCTCGACCTTGGCTCTCCTCTCACAAGGTCATTGCCATCGTCCATCGCCTCTCTCCTCTCCTCAGTTATCATCATTCATCTGAGTCCAATCACAACACTCCTCTTCTTCGTCTTCATCACAACAACAATGATGAATTGATGAGTACCGGAGTACGTCTCAATATTGTAGCTTCTTGATGCCCTGATCAACTCGCAACTAGAGTAGAAGTGGTGGTTCGTCTGTAATCAACTCGCTACTTCACCGAAGACCAAATTCCCATCTCTGATCCACATCATCAGTAGTATTAGTACATTTTGAGCAATTCAATTACAAAAATCGGCTTTCGGATTAAAACCTGTGTTAGTTAGTAACAAAAACCTGGGATTTCCATGTTACAATTTACTACTTTTTCAAATGGGGGACGGCTCATTTGAGTTTTTGGGGCCCCGTAGGTATTTACTACAATTTTCAAATGGATTATCATCATCATGTTTTGTAGGCAAATCCCATTTTGCATAACATAAATAAACATTGACAATACCAACTCATTTTGTATAATTATACACAAACATTAGATTGGTAATTAGGTCAAAAAAAAAAAAAAATACTAAAATTCCCAAAGAGACTTTTTTAAATTGATTATTGAAACCCAAAAATTATGTGAGTAAATTAAAAATATTGACAATATACTTCATTTTCAAAATAAACAAATACCCTATGTTGTTATTTAATACATTATTTTTATAGAAACAGATTAAATTAACTAAAAATACCATTTTCTCCCCCTAACTGTAGATACAATAACATATTGATAAATATGAATAAAATACCCATTCACATCGTGATAATAGTATACTGAATAGATTATAATAAAGTAATAATAAAGTAATAATAATAATTAATATCTACAATGGCAGACGTAAGATATAGAATGCGAAATATGCAACATTTTTATGAGAAACGAAAACTATTATTTTGATTTTTCCGAATTGAGGAACCTTATAACAGAAAAAAAAAAAACTACATTTTTTTATACTTCATGAGAAGATTATCATGTGCGGTCCAAGAAATACATTTCTTATTTGAACTTTTATTAAGAAGAGGGGGTCATGGTGGCCGTGCGGGCTAGAGCGTAGGGCTTTGGTCACATGGTCTCACCATAGTTTGCTGGTTCGAATCCCGTCCGGGAGTGAGTTTTATTACGTAGATAGAACTCCCTCTCGGGGCCTTGGATGTCGTAAAAAAAAAAAAAAAAAAAAAAAAAAGTATAAAAGCGTGTCTAAAAAAAACATATTTTAATCACTGAATGAAATTATGTTGACATTATTTACATTATTTTACAAATATTTCTCTTTGTTAAAAAATGTACTAATGTACTAAATTTTGTGTCGATAAATTCAGTACATCGGAAGTTATTAGGGTATTTAAGTCGAGTCCCCTTCGTCTAATCCCGCTGAAAGTCAATTGGTGTTGTCTTTATTATGCTTTGAATTTACATATGAAATCTCGTGTTAATTACAACTGCAGTTATTGTTTTTGTGTTATGCCTTCATCCTAAACGCCCCCTTTCCTTTGGGCGATTTCGCTGAAAATTAATAGGTGTTGTCCTTGGAGGTTTTTCGATACACATAAAAAATTTCGTATCGATAAATTCATTCTATCGGTTGTTATCGTGTTCACAGATACACAAGTACACAGACAGATTTTTTGTTTCAGTTTTGGATTCAGGAGTTAAGAAAATATGAAATTCTGTTGAAATCGCATCGAATTTCTGTCCGATTACATAACTTCCTCTATACTTCGTACAGCTGAAAAAGTAAAACTTATTATTAGTCAAACTTTATTGGAATCCACCAAAATAAAAATGGAAATGTCAGACACCTTGTCGGAATACTGGACAAATTAGCACTTTCTCCATGTTAAAAACCTCTGGAAACTGGAAATTTGCATTTGATCAGACAGTTTTTTATGTTGTCGTTTGTTCCTGGATGGTGGTTGTTGAGCCGTGAGACCTTAACAAACTTTCCAGTCTGTTTTCCTCATTAAAAAAAAAAAAAAAAAAAATGAAAACAAAACCTGTCAGATCTAGACGTCTTCAGTCTCTATCCAACGTCATCCCACGTAGTTGGCACGTGTTGTATTGCGTATGTACGCCAATTATACAGATATTTATTTATTTTATTTATTGCAAATCCTCCCACACAGAGGCTATTTTCCCCATGACAGGTGGTCACAATACAGAACAAAGATTACATCTCCCGTATACATAGATACATATATTACTTGATACCGCTTTAAAAAAAATCTTTTCAAATAAAAGATGCAAAGAAAATTGAAAGGCACACTTTATATGGGATACATTTTTTTGAAGGCCACCCGGTTTGTAAGATAAACGCCGTCTAAAAATGACAGCTCGAAACTTAGTGGTTGTCTTTGAATTTTTGAAAAAAAAGATTGGTCCCATGGAAAATTTGGTTTTGAAGTAGAACCAATACGAACCATGTTATATCTCTTCAAAAAGTGTACAATCAATTGCTATGGCTCAAAGTAATTTTTAATGTTTTACTTCTGCTGCTATACGAAGTATAGAGGGAGTTATTTAATCATCATCAGTCATTTAATCATCATCAGTCATGTTATATCTCTTCAAAAAGTGTACAATCAATTGCTATGGCTCAAAGTAATTTTTAATGTTTTACTTCTGCTGGTTGGTATACGAAGTATAGAGGAAGTTATTTAATCATCATCAGTCATTTAATCATCATCAGTCATGTTATATCTCTTCAAAAAGTGTACAATCAATTGCTATGGCTCAAAGTAATTTTTAATGTTTTACTTCTGCTGCTATACGAAGTATAGAGGGAGTTATTTAATCATCATCAGTCATTTAATCATCATCAGTCATGTTATATCTCTTCAAAAAGTGTACAATCAATTGCTATGGCTCAAAGTAATTTTTAATGTTTTACTTCTGCTGCTATACGAAGTATAGAGGAAGTTATTTAATCATCATCAGTCATTTAATCATCATCAGTCATGTTATATCTCTTCAAAAAGTGTACAATCAATTGCTATGGCTCAAAGTAATTTTTAATGTTTTACTTCTGCTGCTATACGAAGTATAGAGGGAGTTATTTAATCATCATCAGTCATTTAATCATCATCAGTCATGTTATATCTCTTCAAAAAGTGTACAATCAATTGCTATGGCTCAAAGTAATTTTTAATGTTTTACTTCTGCTGCTATACGAAGTATAGAGGAAGTTATTTAATCATCATCAGTCATTTAATCATCATCAGTCATGTTATATCTCTTCAGAAAGTGTACAATCAATTGCTATGGCTCAAAGTAATTTTTAATGTTTTACTTCTGCTGCTATACGAAGTATAGAGGGAGTTATTTAATCATCATCAGTCATTTAATCATCATCAGTCATGTTATATCTCTTCAAAAAGTGTACAATCAATTGCTATGGCTCAAAGTAATTTTTAATGTTTTACTTCTGCTGCTATACGAAGTATAGAGGGAGTTATTTAATCATCATCAGTCATGTTATATCTCTTCAAAAAGTGTACAATCAATTGCTATGGCTCAAAGTAATTTTTAATGTTTTACTTCTGCTGCTATACGAAGTATAGAGGAAGTTATTTAATCATCATCAGTCATTTAATCATCATCAGTCATTTAATCATCATCAGTCATTTAATCGGAACTTCGATGTGGAGGTTTCAATGGAATTTCATGTTTTCCGACCTCAAGATTCCCAATCTGAGGAAAAATAAATGTCTGTGTGTCTCTGTGAACACGATAATGATGGAATTAATGTATCGATGAGAAATTTTATATGTGAATTCAGAACCCTCATGGTGATGAGAGCCATTTCGAAAGCCGACTAGCATAAAGTAAAATAATCCAATTTGTGAGTGGTCAGACTATATTTTTATTTTGCAACCTTCGAAATTTATTTGATGTATCCCCAAAGATTAATTTGCATTAATTTCACAAATGTTTGTTCCTTGCAAACAGTTTGGGTTTGACACACCTTATTGTAAGTTATACATGATATTTGCACTTTTAGTAATTCATTACTATTTGTAAATGTTGTAAAAACGTTTTATTGACCCCTATAACAAATTTGAGGTATGGTGTTATATGTTCCAATTTGCATAATGACTAATTTTCTGAAAAACAATTTTCGCAAGTCATTTATTGATTAATTTTATGTTAACTTTCAAGTAAATCAAAACAGTCTTTACCTATATTCTATACTGTATATCCACATTTAGGGGTAGAGTCGCTACTGATAGGTAGGGTTTCGAGTTTCGAATTAAACATTTTTTTTTTTTTTTGGTCTCGTATAATATAAGATAATACGTTTATTTCCATTAACCATAACATGGCATTAAATCATAGGATAACTTTTCCGTAAGTGTTTTTTTCACGACAACATTTCGGACCGTTCTTATGCCCCTTCCTCAGGTCATACATATATATACATTAAAAAAAAAAAAAAAGGAATACAATAGTAATAAAATACATGAAAGAGAAAAACAAGAAAAATAAATTAGTATATAAATAATAAAAAAATGTTGATTAAAACGTATTCGACAGATTAGAGATTCATTCCCCCCTCGTCAATTTGAAACTGCCAAGATAGACTTGGCTAACTATTATTATGCTCGGTTCATATTTAATAGGTTTATATTGTGATATGTTTAATTAGGTTAATATTGAGATTTATTATTTTTAATTTTTTCTGACTTAATTTTGGTATAGTATGTTAGCCCCCCCCCCCCCCCCCCCCCCCCTCCTGTTCTGTCACCCTCCCTCACTCTTCCCCTCCTACCCCTCCACGCCCCCCCTAGTCATTAGTCTGTATCTGTCTGTACACTTGAGAATGCTCTAACGAG
Organism: Aradus depressus; assembly: GCA_963662175.1. Classification (NCBI taxonomy): domain Eukaryota; kingdom Metazoa; phylum Arthropoda; class Insecta; order Hemiptera; family Aradidae; genus Aradus; species Aradus depressus. The sequence goes on along the minus strand of OY759216.1, from coordinate 46,162,148 downwards.
TGAAATATATTGTGTTCATATAAATAAAGTGGGATTTTTTGACTTGTTTTTAAGTTTTTTATTCATGTGTATTCGACAGACTTTAGAGAGGATATCTATGGAGAAACTCAGCCCAAAAAAAAAAAAAAATGAAAGCTATCTATCAAATAAGGTTTTTGAATATGAAACACGATTTTTTTTATGCTTATTTCATTATTATTGGACAATGAGAAAAAAAAATTCTTAATCTCGGATTTTTAGTTTCTTAAATATTTCTCTGCAGCTTGTTCTTTGAGTAATATTATTTGTTATTATTAGTGCTTTCTTTTGAAGTCTGAAAATATTAACAGTAGAGCTTCAAGCTTCCCAATGTATTAGAGTAGAACATCGTGCAATTGTGCTCAGTGTACTGAGTAGAACATCGTTTTAAACATCTTACTTAAGCCTTGAGGCATCAGAAATTTCCATTTCCTCCAAATCATTGAAAATATCAACTTATTTTTCAAATTATGTGAGTTTCAGTTACTAATCGTTGATATAACGTTATTAAGGACCGGGCAAAGTCATTGATGTATCGCGTATCGATATGCTATCCCTACTATGAATGTAACACATTCTCACCTGCCAATTTAAAATGAAGGAACCTTACGTCAACATACCTATCCTCAGGGGTTTAGCCAGGATTTTGCGTAGGGCGGGGGGGGGGGGGGGGAGGGGGGGTATAGACTCCAGGGGGCACAGCCCGCGTTTCCGTGGTTAGCGTTGCAGACTTTTTGTTATTAATTTGGGAGACTCGAACCTATAGGAGCTCCCCCTGAGGTAACCACTGACTGTAATACTTAAGTTGACTTTACATGAGCAGCGAAAATGCAAAGCGCAGCAGCAGCAAATGCACGCTGTGGTTTCTGTGCTTTTAGAATTAAATGACTCACTGCCAATAGCGTGCATTTGCTGCTGCTGCGCTTTGCATTTTTACTGCGCATGTAAAAGTAGCTTTAAGAGTATAAAGTATAACATAAATGAAGATTTTGAGCGAGTAAATGAAATGATCGAATTCATATATATTTAAATAAATGTAATATGACTTGTTTTGTACATGTACATTTACGTAACAGCTGATTGCTGATTTACGAATCAGACGCACGGGAAATTTGAAGATCCTATTGGTAACTTGCAAGCAATCCATTTTTAATAAAAACTATTTTTTTAGTTTATTTAATTTTTATCTTGGTTTTTTGCTCTGGCCAGGGGGGGGGGGGGGGGGGGCACGCGCCTGTAACGTATTGACGTCTAATGTATTGTCAGTGTATGTTTATTAGAGGATTTGTACTTTATCTTGTGATAACCACCCAATCCCTCCTGTACCCCAGGCCCTATCTGAGGTAGTTACTATTTTCGTATTTATGTCAGTTCTAGGAGATGGATGTGGGAATGTTAATGACGTAATCTGTAGTAGAAAACCCTCAATACTTTCTCCACTCGTTAAAGTTGTCATAATTTGCCATGTTCAGTTTCAGCCTCAGCTTCCCACTCTATTACGGTTCATACAAAAAAAAAAAATCAGCAGCAATGTACTTCCCCAGCTCGAATAAATCAACGAAATTTTCGCTCTCCCTCTGAAAACAATCGACCGATTTGGGTGAAAATCATTAGATATGTTACTTAATTCTCAGGGGTTTCTTAATCCTCTGTGGTATAAATTAAAGTGTTAATCTTAAATAAATGATAAATAAATAAAAATATAAATAATAATGTTAAATTACCACATTTCGTGTAGAAATTTTGTAACTGGTCTTCTATTCAATTTTGTAGTTTTGCGAAAAGGGCCCTAAAAAATATCAAAAGTTCAAAACGTGCATTTTTTAAGAAAGTGCACATGTATTTAAAAAATTTCAATTAACAAACTTTTCATTTGGATTTCTAAAGAATGCCATGTTTTTCTAAATTTTTCAAATATATTTAAATCTAATCCAAAGGTTTTCAAATTATCTTACTGGGTCAACAAGGAAAAGAATAGAATATAATTTACGAGAACAAATAATTTGGGATTATTTTTTTTAAGTCATCTACATTAATAAATAAAAAAACTAAACATTGAAACAAAGAAAAATCTTTAAAACTAAATTCTTAAAACTAATTCAATCTTTTTTTTTATATATATTTTTGCCAATTTTTTTAATTTAAGTTATATATTTCTAGGCATATATCCTGTACATATAAACAAACAACAGTACCTTCTTTGCGGATCAATTTCACCGTCAATTTACTTCTATTTAGTTCATTACATATTAAGTCTAAACACCACTGTCTATCTTCACTCAGACCGTCTCCATTCAACCCAGGCCTCGACTCGTTTCTACACACACGAAAAAAAACAGCTGATGGCCGTGTTTTGTTTATTTTACTGGCATTTGTTTTAAAAGAAATGTTTTCTTATTATTTACTAATTCAGTTTCTTTTTATAGAAAAATAAATATAATTATTTTTTTTTAATTTACTAATTTAATATGTGTATTATTTTTATACATCACACTTCATACTAAATTTCATGTCGATAGATTCATTACAATGGTTGTAATTAACGTTTTTGGATTTTCGCCCCCCCCCCTCCCCCTGCTCTGAAATCCCTTCCCTTTAACCGGTTTGACTAAACATTTTTTGTCGATTCGTGCATTGTATCGGTACATTCTTGTTTCTGAATGTAATTTACTATAGGTTCCTATTTTTTTTCACCAGAGTAGGACACGTATAAAATTTCATATCGATACATTCATTACATTAATATTCAAAAAAGTTTTTGAGTTGTACCGTCCCCTCTCTGTTTCCTGTGAGTCTACTGCTCAATATAAATCATTATCATAAACAAAATGGACGGTTTTAAGAACATATAAAAAAGAAATTATCTATCAAAATAAATAAACAAATAAAATAAATTAAATGGGAAGATGTTCGTTATATTGTAATTTTAGTACACAGAAAAGGAGTAATTGAACTTTTTCTTTCCTCAAGCGATCCGTCTTGAGTGGGATTATAACTAATAAACATTAAAAAATGTAATACTAACATAATATGTCGCATTTTATGTTGCATTGGTAATTTGGTCTACTGCTGTCTCTACAACATAAAATACGATCTTATATTATGTTAAATCGTATTTTTTAAATGTATATTATTCACATTCTCACCGAAATCTATCGCCTGCGGAAAAAAAATATATATATTTTCTACTTTTCAATGTACAATAATTGAAATACATGGTATTGAATAACTTTTTTGTTATATATATATTTTTTTTCAACTGTTTTTTAGAATAATTTTAATTTTCGGTATCATCCTGCTAATTCCTATGATTAACGGATTTTCTACCGAAGTCTTTGGCAAATTGCCGGTTGATTGAATTAGACAACAGTTACGGATGGATTTGTAAGTTATCAACTTGAGGTGGAGGTAGGTCGTCCGTCGGATCATTAATCAGTATTAGACAGGTAACAGGAAGGTTGAAGGTCTGATGGAGCTGGCTCACTTCCTGACATATCTGTGACAACACGGCCGCTACTTGACTACCTCACCGCGGGGCCGCGCCCTACTGGGACAGTATCGTGTCGGCGTCGTGTCAGTACAGGGACGATTTGCGCCCACCATGACAGTACAGTAGCGGCTCGGTTGCTCAACTAGACAAAAACACTGAACTATCATGACCGATATTCTTCACTCCCCGCCACAAATCAATTTATTGTGTGTTAAATGTATTGTACAAGTATCAAACTGTCAATATGTCTTTTGAAGAGCGACTCATCCAGGCAGTGCACAATTGTAGTATTATTTATGACAACATCCTAATTATTACTATGATAGCATCAGAAGGGAGAACACCCACATAGAGATGATACATTGCAGAAATTAGGTAATAACTATTGTCCAATTAATTAATTTGCAATAAAAAATATCTCTTAGTTCATCAATAAATTAGGTTTTTTATCTGGGAGGTAAAAAAAACCTTGAGCAGGCGGTTCTTAGTCGATGGACCCGAGCCTGAACGATGTCAGATCCTCATTAAAGACCCTTAATCTATACCCTGCGAAACGAAATAAGGCGGTTCGGGGAAAATGCCATGTTGCCGCACTTGGAACCAGGGATCGAGGAAAGGAGGCGTGGCCGGCCCCGAAAGCACCATATGTGACAACGCTGTGAAAGCCACGTTGCCTACCCCCCGCGTCACGCCTTTCCTACCTATGTAAAGTTAGCACCCAACCCAGTTAGCAGACTACGCCGCATTTCCATCCGCCTTATTTCATGTCGCTGAGTATAGGTTTAGTTACCTATTATTACATTACCGAGCATTATTACATTTATTGGTGTTGTACACACGACTGCATGGGAATAATATTTGGTTTGTCGTAAACGCGGGAAGTTGAACAACTTTTGGGGGAATGTGGTTGAGGTCCCGCGTCTGAAGCTTTACTGCTCCAGACATGTCTGCATAGAAACGGTCTTACACTACTACGATACTCTGTCAGTGTGTGAAGAGCTTAACGGGGGTGCAACGCGTACATTGTACGCGGGAGGACAAGAAGCGCACCTCCTTATGGACCATGAAACTAATAACTACCTTGAGCGCGGCCCTGCCTCTCAGAGAGATGTTTTTGTTCCATCACATAGAATAGAATGAAGCGTTCCTAATAGAGGGAATTACTTCATTATAATATATTAATGTAGTATTGGTTTATTACAGTTTTTATTTGCGATATTTCTATGAATAATTTAAACAATGATCTCAGCGTGTACATTGCAATCCTCTCATTATCGGAACGATCTTATCCTCGTCTCCAAGAATTTATACTTGGGAACGTAGGAGGAGAGGGATGTAGGAATAAGGAGTTCTCCAGAAAAAGTATGGACATTAATATTGTTAAGAGCAAAGTAATGTCTGTGAGGAAAGAGGGCGAGATAGTTCACATAACTTGCGGTCAGGAGTTAGAGCAGATGGAGGAATACGAGTCCCTGGGAGTGAAGATCTGCAGGGACGGAAGGATAGAGGAGGGACTGAAAAGGGCGAGGAAGGGAAGCGGAGTCTACTAGCAGCTCAGCAACACTCCCCTAGGAAAAGAGAGGTCAGCAACCAGACCAAACTGCAGGTCTACAGGTCCGTCTTCCTCATCAGCATCCTTTAAGGCGCCGAGCGTACAGAGCCGGAAGACAAAACGGATGCTGGAAGCAAGGCCTGAAGGAAGTTGACCCAGAGGCAGACCCAGTTTTTCACAACGACGAAAAAGAAATATGCTGGACGAACTGAGGAGGTTGGCAAGAGAGAGATCGGAATGGAGGAAGTGGATCCGAGGCAATCCTACGACGTAAGGCACTACAGGAAAAGGAAAAGAAGAAGAAGTTCCCGTCAAGCGCAATTTCTACTTTCACACGCTGAAAAACAACTACACTTCGATGTGAAATTGGTAAATCACTAGTAAATATGAAGTTAGTTCTTCGTTTCATCTATATCAAAATCAGAGCGCTTAAAGAACTAAAAAGTGTTTACAGTTCTCTAGCTCAAAGTTAATAATACTACGTCACGTGGGCCACCTTGGTAACAAGTCAATGAATCACCGGCGATGTACCCTGGACTTCTAAATTATCGTACTAAATTTCGTGTTGATCCATTCGTTACGTAGGTAGTTATTAGGCTTTTTTGAGTACGATTTCCCTAATTTGGTCCTCCACTTCCCTTTGGCCGATTGTGTGTCGGTACACTTTGGCAATTATGAGAGGACACACACAAAATTTCTTGTCGATATATTCAACATAGAATTTCTGACCGATTACATAACTTCTTCTATATTTCGTATAGCAAACTTTGAAGGATTATATAAAAAATTATTTTGTGAAGCCCCCAGATTGCGATGTCTGGTGAAAAACGTAACAGATGGTGTTTCGCTGATTTTTGGCACATCTTATTATCCCATCACTGTTTACATCAAATAAGACAATCATGTTTTCCATTTTCAGGATTACAATGAAACAAGAACAAAACACAATTTAATATACACATCGGTCAGATAATCATTATTATCCCAGGCGGATGAGCCCTTGGTATCTGTTGATATTATTATCATGAAATTACGGCCTGCACGATGCTATCTATCATGATAAATTAGCTAGCACTCTTCGAAAGTCGTGCCTCAAATAAAACCTAGAGTTAACAAAACAAAAGTAATTCATGGAAATAGTTGCGCAATTTTAGAATCATTCCTATAATTTTTCAGTAAATCTAATAAGAAAAATTAATTTCTCTCAGCAGGATTTCCTCATGGCTATTTATCAAAAATAATATGATAAATGAAAATTTCCATAGTTTTTTTTTATGTTGTTTGCATAAGTAATTATTTCAGGTTGTATATTGACAAAGCGTGTTGACAATGGTCGTGACAGGATTGTCAACTGAATTTTTATTGTTTTTGTATGTTTAATATAATTGGCGAGGCATGAAGGTCTCGAACCTCGGCTATAAATGTACCACCATACTCCATGGGGAAGATTTACTAGATCAGCCAGGGAGCCCAAATTTATTGAATTATACATGGATGGGAAGGTTCCTTGGATTATATACTGATCGCAAGATTTATTGTAGTATCCATGGATATAAAGTTTTATTGACTTATCAATGGATGGGAGGGTTTGTAGAAATATCCATGGATGGGAAGGTTCCTTCGATTATACACTGAAGGCAAGAACTTTTGAGTATCCAAGGATGTAAAGTTTTATTGGCGTATCAATGGGTGGAAGGGTTTATGGAAATATCCATGAACGGCAAGATTTATAGGAGTATCTACGGAGGAGGGGGGAGGGCTTATAGGAAAATCCATGAATGGGTTGACTTGGCTAAGAAATAGCCATTTCGAAAGTTAGAAAAATGGCTATCCTTAAGAAAATATGTTATTATTGACCATCCACACAATTCCTGATTACTGTCTCAGCACATCGCTTAGATATCACCAAGGGCGGATCTGGACTCGCTTCAGGGGCTGCTTCAATCATAATAAATTTATAAATTTACTGTAAATACTAGTTCATATAATTCATGGTATTGAAAAACAGTGTATGAACAAATTGTATCCTCTGTTGAAGTCTGATTGAGATGGAAGAAGGAGCCATTATTCAAGATCCATAGTTGACAGACTGATGTTCACCTCAGCTCAGAGAGAATGGTCTCTGACTATCCCTCATCTGAAGATTTGCCACTGGTTGTAGCTTTTAGATATCGCCTTGTCATGGCTGAGTGGTCCACCTGCCTTCTTGAAACAACCTATTAAATTTCATTGAATTACACTCTTCTGAATACGCATATAAACTTTCGTGTCGATGAATTCATTCTATCAGGATAAGTCCTGATGTTACTGTAAGCAGTGTTCATAAGCAGTCAATAATTTTTATTTTTTTATTTTTGGTATCAGGGGGGGTTGAAAAACTTGAAATTCCAATGAGAACTTTTACCGATTACAGAACTTTCTCTATACTGCGTCCACTTGGGGAAGTGTGCCCCCATTGTCGAATTTGGGTACTATTGATTTTATAATATAAAAGTAATATATTACCTATATTATTTGTAGGAATATTGAGGGTCAGTCAAAGATGAAAGAAAACAGGCAACACTATTCAAACGCCAACGTCTCGATATATTTTATATCATCATCAGGGCCTACAAACATGGGGGGGAATCAAGATTAGAATCACAATTAAACAAAATTAGTGTGTTGATAAACATTATTGAACGTTAAAATAGACATTATAAAGAGTTAAAAATTGAACCTGACTTACTATGAATACATTACTAAACATTAAAATTAAATATAGATACATTGTTAACCATAAACATGAATGTACACTAATACAAATTAAAATTAAATATGAATACATCACTAAAATTAATGTTTATGTTTTAGTAATGTATTCATATTTAATAATTATAATAATACATATTATATTATAATAATTAATATATTATATTATATGAATTCCATAGAGTTGGACGTTAAACTGTAAACAACGTCAATAATTACATTTCTTAAAGAATTCTGCAATGAAAGAAAGTGTGTAGGAAGGTTAGTATGGGTTAGTTGGGGTGTTGTCCGCTAGAGTTAGTTTTAAAATACATTCCACACCCGTTGCTGGTTCTGAATTGTGAATTTATATCACCCATTTCTAAATTATAGTTAAATTAATTAGGAACAGCCGAACCATAATTAAACTAATGTTTTAATTAATTAGTTCATTAGTTTAGTGTAAAACTATCATGTTAGTATATAAATTATATTTCTTCAATGTCTTCCTCTGGCCTTCTTCTTGGAGGTCAACACGAATGTAAAATGATTAGTTTTAGTACTTTACTCTATCTCCTTTTTTTAAACTAATTATTTATTTGAATTTTGTGTTAATTGTTAAAATACACAAAATCTGTTGGCAAAGAATTGATCAACCTTGAAATAATTTCTATTTTTTTTTGTTGTTTTTGATTTTTTTAAATATCCAAGATAGAATTGTGGACAAATATGAAAAAAAGAGTAATAAAAAACAGTAAAAGAAATTTAAAGACAGAAACTGGATTTTAAATGTCAACTGGCCATTGTAGATTTATTTTATTTTGTTTTGTATTGTCTTAACGAAATGTTTTATACAAATTTATTATTCACTCTCTCGTTAAAACAAATTCTCTAAATGTTGGGGTGAACGAAAATGTATTGATTTTCGAATTAATTTATATATACATATAAATATTTAAAAAAATATTTTCATCAGTTAAATTGTTTCTGAATTCGTATATTTCTTTCAGTACCTAGATATACGATGTGCAGCTAAAAAATTTAATGTCAAGGATTGAAAAGGTGCATTGCACTCTTTACAAAATTATTAATTCATACATAGATTTTATCTGTGCAAGACTACTTAATACATAATTCATTTTGTTTATAAGAAATTTCAATCTATTTTTGAATAAATTAATAATTTGTGAAGTGTAACTTTTTTTCTTTGAAATTATTTATTTTTACTCCTTCATGTGGCACTGAAAAAACTTTTCAGTGAGAAATAATTATTTATTTGTGGTGTATTTAGATGTACGAAAGGAAAAGTTAAAGTAATTTTCAAAAATTAAATTATCTTTCTAATTAAATTTTTTACATCTTTTTGTTACTTCAAGATAGTATTAGAATTGGAATCTTTTTAAGATAACTAATGACAGGTAGCATGCTTTTTAAACTAAAGAAATAAAAAAAAAGATAGTTGGTTGGTCGTGACACTGAATGTTCACAAGCTGTGACAGTACGTCACCAGAGCTAATCAACTGGAACTTTATATAAATATGTGTCACTCTTAAAATTATCTTCTAAATTGTATCATATTGTTTTTATTATATAAATTATTATATATTATTAATATATATATATATAATAAAATCAATATGATACAATTTAGAAGATATTATTTATTATTAATAGAGAGGGCGCCGGTAGCTCAGTGGTATGCGTGCTTGCCATCTGAGCTCAAGATCGTGGGTTCGAAACCCGACCAAGGCCCTTAGTTTATTTTATCTGGGTGGTAAAATAAACTTAAGCACGCCGTCCTTCGGATGGGACGTTAAGCGAGGGTCCCGAGCCTGTAGCGATGTCAGGTAGGTACTCGTTAAAGGCCCCTGCCCTAGGTGAATAAAAATTTAGGGTAGGCAAAATTTAGGACTCCCACAACAGTAGAGTCGGACTCCTGTCCACCAGAGTGACGAAAGAGCGCTCTGGTAGTAGGCGATATGACCTCGTAGTTAAAGCCCGGGCATGATTCATAATAACTTGGATTTTTTGATTGGTCATTACTTGTAGGCCTATCACTTAACTGTACACTGCACTGTGTTTAAACGACACTTGGAAAAAAAATCATTATTTATATATAATTATTCAATAAAAAATCAATATCTAATTATTCTTACTAAAACTAACATATAAAATTCGTCGACGGCATGCTCTAAAAGCGAAATAATTTATTTTTATAGATTAACTCGTTATTATTGAAGAAATATTTATTTACAATGTATTCTTTTATCGTGCAGTAAACAAACATTTTGTTCTCCTGCTTCTGACAGAACAAAAGTTAGCGGTGATGTCACTTTTCAAGTTGGGACTGGTCGGCCACACGGTCGGTCATACCGAGGAGTAAATTAAATTTTGAATCAGTTGATGATTCGTTTCTCATTTTCTCAAAGCTGAGATGGTTCCAATTATTTCGTACTTCTTGTTCCAGAAGTCGAATTTAAATCGCGTGATCATGAGGCTAACACTAGCACGCATTATATAAGACAAGATGGGTTAATTTTTGTTCACACAGCTAGCTAGGGATCAGGGTCCAAAAAATAGATGCTTATTCTGAGACATTTAATATTGTTTTATTCATGTATAACGTTTGAATCTAGGTTGTGACGCTGTCTGTGTATATCTACTTTCTGGCTGCTCTGATCGGCCGTCAGTTCATCACACCTCCTGAGGGGGCTCACAACTATGAGAACATTGACATCTACTTCCCCATCGTCACAGTCCTTCAGGTAACCATTCTCATTCATTTAGACTATTAGCCTAATGAATTGTCACCCCAGTACTCACATTATCAGTTCTTTATTTTAACATTTTTTCTTGACAATCAGAATCTTCGTTTTATAGAATATATTTATTAGAAATGTTAATATAAATTATAGATACTGATAATGGGAGTACTTCCTGAAACAATAATATTTATACAATAATAATTGGTAATTTTAAAAATAAATTGGAAGAAGTAATGCAGTGATTAAGTCTTTTTTGTAAGTGTTGTATGTCTTATCTTCTGTAGCATTTGGCCTTACGAAAATTATTATATTTTAGATGGGTTTTAAAACAACATAAACCAAAAGATTGGCTTCAAAGTTCATGATCAACCTTTATTTATTTTTGTTCACTTTTTATATTTCAAGTGTTATTGAATGAATTAAGTTGTCAGTGAGTACACGATTTTTTATGTACAAGGAAAATAGCGAAGGATACACACAAAATTCTTCTTTTTGTTTCTTTCAGAAAAAAAAAACTATGTGATCATCGCCAAAAATAGGAGTTAAGTCGTGTCAAGGAAACTTCATTTTAGTTTAAGTTTTTTCTAAAGTCCATCTTAAAAACGAGACAAAGTACTCGTGACTGAAGGAAACAGCAAAAAGAAAGACTGTTAACTCTGTGGATATTTAGAATTGATATAATTATTAATGAGTCAGGCTATGTCATTTCTTTGACAACCAATATGCAGAAAATCACGGAGTTTTATTTGATGATAATAGCGATATATCTCAAATTTTCCTTCAATTTTATGAGGTGAAGCTATGATATTCACTTTTATTGTATAGTTATAGTGTATGGCCGGGCTTTAACTACGAGGTCAGATACTCGTTAATGAGTCCTATCCTAGGTGAATAAAAATTTAGGATAGGCAAAATTTTTATTTACCTAGGATAGGAGTCATTAACCAGTATCTGACATCGTAGAGACTCGGGATCATCGCTTAACGTTCCATTCGAAGGACGGCGTACTCAAGGTTTTTTCACCCAGATAAAAAACCTAAGGGCTTCGACCGGGTTTCGAACCCTCTATCTTGAGCTCATTAATTTATTGAGTACTTAATAGGAAGTCCATCGCGGCTCCCGCTGTTTTCGTTGTCAATTTATTTACGGTAATTTCATTTTAAAATTATATTTGATTTATATTAAGACATAACCCGAAAATAAAAAACAACATAAGTTATATTATTGACTAATTATTGCTAACAATATTTTACTGCTGTAAAAATAAATTCAGGATGCTAACCAGAGCCCTCGAGCTTTGCAGGAAATGTTTCCCCACTCATCTATTCTGTTGACACTGATCTGGTTTTTGTTTATTTATTTTTTTCACTGGCTATTAAAACCATCCTCGGCGAAGGCAAATTTTAAATGTTCACAAAAAATAAATAACGTTACATTAAATATTTATATCCAAATAGGTAAAATGCCCTCGTTTGGGTCATTAAAAGATTTAAAATTGAGATGGAAATTTGTTAGGTCAGCTATATCTTGGTCCTTGTCCCCAAGGCATCTTAACTAATAAAACTTTTTTTTTACTGTTATTTTTTCTCATCATTATAGAAAATTAATTTGTATACTAAATTATGTTATTTAAATTTCTTAGATTAACTATATAATTGCCTTGAGAAAAATAATCTTTTTCCGTCCTAGTGAACGGACGTAAACCGACTATATTTTATTTATTTGTATTTTAAAGATAACTCTACTTCCGAAAAATGACGTTTTTGTAAAACATTATTTTTTTTTCTTTTTAAGATTTTTACATGTCTTAATTTGGAGTGATATGGTAGCCACCTAATTTTCTATAGGTTGTCACCACATTCTTCACTATGTTTACCAGTTTCAGTGTCAATTATTATTGAGTTCGGGATTCGTACCGTAGCCTCTCTTTAGTAGCTAGTCTCTGTAACCCCCTGCTATCTCTTTGGGGCTTTTCTCTGACTGGATCTTTACTAGGTTACTATGCTAAGTAACTCTGCTGGAGGGATTAAGGGAGGCAAAAGGGGGTGAGGAAAACTGCAGAAATGTTTACTTAAAAAAATTATTATATTTTAAAATCGGTTCCATTTTTTTTTATTTTTCCGTTCGAATCACAAATTTGTATCTATTCTTAGTGTACCAAAAAATAGGTTGTGAGGGGAGTAGGGAAGAATCATTTTTGGGGGTTTGTGGTTGCTGATTTTACTAACAAAGATATCCCAGATAATCTCCCTTACTGCTGCTTGAAATGTCCCTCTTTTATCCCTTCATAACGGGATAAATCCCTTCCTTGTTACTTGCTTGCGAATAGTGAGTAATTATAGGGGGTGAGGAAAACTGCAGAAATGTTTACTTAAAAAAATTATTATATTTTAAAATCGGTTCCATTTTTTTTTATGGTATTTTTTTTTTTATTTTTCCGTTCGAATCAAAAATTTGTATCTATTCTTAGTGTACCAAAAAATAGGTTGTGAGGGGAGTAGGTTATGAAGGGATAAAAGAGGGACATTTCAAGCGGCAGTAAGGGAGATTATCTGGGATATCTTTGTTAGTAAAATCAGCAACCACAAACCCCCAAAAATGATTCTTCCCTACTCCCCTCACAACCTATTTTTTGGTACACTAAGAATAGATACAAATTTGTGATTCGAACGGAAAAATAAAAAAAAAAATACCATAAAAAAAAATGGAACCGATTTTAAAATATAATAATTTTTTTAAGTAAACATTTCTGCAGTTTTCCTCACCCCCTATAATTACTCACTATTCGCACTTCGGATGTAACGTTAAGCGATGTTCCCGAGCTCCTGCGATGTCAGATAAAGACCTGTTGAAGTCTTCTAACATTGGTGACTATTAAACTGGGTAGGCAATATTTACGAGTTCCACTGTACTCATGTCCATCAGAGCGACAAAAGAGCTCGTTGGTAACAGGCGATATGACCTCATAGTTAAAGCCGTTCGTACTACACGTTGGCGCTTACTTTCCTAAAGTATGGACTGAAATTCCCAAGATTTCGAATTTTTGGCATAGAGTAAAAAGTTCACAATAAAGTTAAGCTCATCAAAATTAAAAAAATAAATAACTATATTACTAACCGTTTAAATAAAATGTGTATTATTGGATAAAAAAAAAGAGGTTAGTAATCAAGAAAATAAATAAAACTAAGAAATCGATATAACGACGTGCTTAATTCGGTGGCTTGGCAGTAGATACAGAAACGTCGGCCCATACATAATTTTAAAAATGGACTTAATGACTTTTCGTCACAACACGATGATATTTATACACTTTAGTACATTATTATTTGCGACACTGTACTATGAAGAATCAAACCTTAAGTCAGAAAAATAAATTCTACATGAGAGAAAAATAATGTAAATTAAACCTTAAAATTATCGAATTTTTTGGATCTTTATAGAGTTTATCGTTGCTCAAAACAATTTTTTTTGTCGAGCAATAAACAGTAAAATGTAAAAATAGATTTTTCCGATTTGAGGTATGGTTTCAGATACAGTATATCCTTAAATATATTCTGTTATATTATTATTTTTATTTATGTGTTCATTTACGATATTGAACGTGTTTAAAACTACATACAATGTTCGTTTGTTTCAAGTAGAGTGGCCTGTTTCAGTTCTTCTTCTACATCGGGTGGCTGAAAGTGGCCGAGATCCTCATTGGCCCATTTGGTGAAGATGATGATGATATTGAACTCAATTGGCTCATTGATCGACACATCAAGGTAACCCAAACGACAAACAACAACAAAAATCTATTATTGTTTGTCTTTCGTCTGTTTGTTTGTCTTTTTCAATCCTTAGTTTAGTTGTTTGGAATATGGAAGCGTCAATCAGCTACACTTTCTGCAGTTAATTGGGAAGAAATAAACATTTGTTGGTGCATTTTAGATGCACTAGTTTTAAACACAACAAGATTTCATGTTTTTCGAACCTCCTGATTCCAAAAATGAGAGAAAAAATATGTCTGAGAAGACATTAACTTGCGATAGATTGAATGTGTCAACACGAAATTCTATATGTGAATCCAGAACCGCCCAAGGACGTCACCTTTTGATTTTCTGTCACATCGGCCAAAGGGATTAGGGGGAGGCTTAACACAAGAACATAAATATCCAGAAGCCTCGAAGGACGACACTTATTAAGCGGAATCAGCCGAAGAGGGATAGGATCAAAGGAGGCCTCAACTCAAACATCCCAATAACTGTCGATCTAATGAAAGTATCGATATGAAATTTTATATTTAAATTTAAAACCCCATATGGATGGAACCTATAATATTTTCCGCGAAATCGGTTGAAGTAAAGGCCAGAGAAGCTATATGTAAGTCAAATATTGAGTTTTAGCCCAAACGGTCGATTGGTTTTGGAAAAAGAGAGAAAGCGTAATTGATTATTTTGTGCTGAGGAAGTACATAGCTGGTGATTCCCCGAAGACGTTTTTTGTTTTTATGCTGTTGATAAATGTGCAATAATGACGTGAGTTATATTAATGTCAGATACTAAGTAAGCATTGTTTTCGAGAAACGAAATTATATTTCATAGATTGAGAGACCACCAATATGTTTTTTTTTTTTATTCTACAATCCGTACAAAATTAACAATAGGTAGAAGTGAACAGGAAATAAATATGTACAATTGATGGGATAAGCCAGCCAGTGCTGACACTCCCTTAGACAGTCTAGTTATTCATAGAAGATCGCAAGGCCAGCGTCGTCTTAGGTGGCGTGGAGGGTTGTCAGGATGGGACTGAGAGGACATGCGCTGAGCGACAGGATTGGGATGGGTATTCAACTTGGAATGGAATTTATTGAAGCGGAGTTGGATTAGGTCTTGGACATAAAGAATGTTGAGGTCTTTGTGCAGGACTTTGTTGGTGACATAAAAGGGAGCATTGACAATTTGTCGTAGGACTTTTGACTGAAAAGTTTGTATTCTGTTGATGTTGGAACTCTTGGCTGAGCCCCATAGTTCTAGTCCGTATGTCCATATTGGTCGTATGATTGTTTTGTAAATTGTAAGTTTGTTCTCAACAGATAGTTTCGATTTTGATCCGAGTAGTCGTCTTAAAAGACCATATCGTCTGTTGAGTTCTTGTCGTTTGAGTCTTGTGTGGGGATTCCACGTTAGTCTGCTGTCGGAGGTTGGAATGAGAGCATTGTTCATAGATACATGTGGACAGTTTTGCCTTCGAAGATTGAAGGTAACTTTTACCATTTACCATCGTTGATCTTAATTTTACATTTTGAGTGATATGGCTATAACAGGATTTTTTTAATACCATCCACTTTGTTTCACATCATTCTCACACTCCCCCCATTCTAATTGACTATTGCGAAAATGGTCAAAATGGTTCAGGGGATCTTGAAACGTAAAATTCCGTTGAAATTTCGGTCTCTGATTTTTGAACAATTACAATTTTTTGTTATACTAAAGATATAAGAAACTAAGAAAAAATTAAATACAATAATAAGCAGGAGCGTAGCCAGGAGGATTTTGAGCAGGGGGGGGGGGGGGCAAAGTTAGGCTACGAGGGTGGGGGGTATAGACTCCCGGGGCACAGCCCGCAGTTTCCATGGTTAGCGTTGCAAACCTTTGGTTATTAATTTGGGAGACTCGGGCCTCTAGAAGCCTCCCCTGAGGTAACCACTGACTGTAATACTTAAGTTGACTTTACATGAGCAGCGAAAATGCAAAGCGCAGCAGCAACAAATGCACGCTCTGGTTTCTTGCTTTTAGAATTAAATGACTCACATCCAATAGCGTGCATTTGCTGTTGCTGCGCTTTGCATTTTTACTGCGCAGGTAAAGTCAGCTTTAAGAGTATAAAGTATAACACAAAGTACGATTTTGAGCGAGGATATAAAATGATCGAATTCATATATATTTAAATAAATGTAATATGACTTGTTTTGTACATGTACATTTATGTAACAGCTGATTGTTGATTTAGGAATCAGACGCACGGGAAATTTGAAGATCCCTGGTAACTTGCAAGCAATCCATTATTAATAAAAACAATTTTTTTAGTTTATTTAATTTTTATCTTGGTTTTTTTGCTCTGACCTGCTCCCCCCCCTGGCTACGGCCCTGATAATAAGTACGTAGAGTAATAAGCACAGGAGAATGTTGAAATAACGGATGTTATGACAGACGTCGGAAGTTTTACAGAGAGAAGTTGGCCGGTTCCATTCAATTAACGTCAAGCTACAAAGGAGGTTATAACCATCTCTCATAACGTTCGTTACTCTATCATGTGACCCCGGTCTTAGACTTTCGCTATGCAAAATTATGTAAGGTATTTGTTTATCTCTGACCAAAATAGTGCTCTCCTATTCTCATCTGGAATGTTCTTTTCTGCAAACAACTAGACGTTGGAAAGTTTTCTGTATTTATTTTTATTTCCCCAGACATACGAATTTAGGGGATGTTATGTAATCGGTGTGATGCGGAGTTTTCAACGAAATTTCATGTTTTCCGAACTCTAGATTGCAAATATATATATATATATATATATATATATATATATATATATATATATATATATATATATATATATATATATATATATATATATATATATTTAAATATATATATATATATATATATATATATATATATATATATTTATATATATATATATATATATATATATATATATATATATATATATATATATATATATATATATATATATTTATATATATATATATATATATATATATATATATATATATATATATATATATAAAAGAGGGCGCCGGTAGCTCAGTGGTATGCGTGCTTCTGAGCTCAGGATCGTGGGATCGAAACCCGACCGAGGTCCTTAGTTTATTTTCTCTGGGAGGTAAAATAAACTTGAGCACGCCGTCCTTTGAATGGGACATTAGGCGATGGTCCCGAGCCAGTACGATGTCAGGTACTCGTTGAAAGACCCCTGCCCTAGGTGATTCAAAATTTAGGACTTCCACAGTAGAGTCGGGCTCATGTCCACCAGAGTGACGAAAGAGCGCTCTGGTAGTAGGCGATATGACCTTGTAGTTAAAGCCCGGGCATAAGTCATAAAATCTAACCTAACCTATAAAAATAAATGTCTTTGTATCTGCGAACACGAGAACTCTCGATGGAATGAATTTATCGACACGAAATTGTATATGAGAATCCAGAACGCTTAACGACGACACGTATTGTTTTTCAGCCAAAGCGGCCAAAGGGGAGGGTGATTAGGATGGAGACAACACAAAAATGCTTATCACTGCCATTTTAGTGAATGTATCGACACCAAATTTCATATATGAATTCAAGGATAATAAGGACGTCCCTTATTAATTTTCAGCGGAAACAGCAGAATGGAAGGGGGAGATAAGAGGGGGGGGGGGGGGGGGGGGGCTCTACTTAAAAAGTCCAATAACTGCCGATGTAATGAGTGTCATCGACATGAAATTACATATTTAAAGTCAAAACCCAATGAAAACATAACCTATCAAATTTCAGCGATATCGGTTAAGGGAAGTGGGGATGCAGAGTGGAAGGGTCAATTCAAAAACCCGAATATCTGCCGATGGAATGAATTTATCGACACAAAATATAGTATGAGAGTTTAGGAGCCCCTAATTTTGAATATTATTGCAAACGATCTAGTGGTTTTGGAGGGGGAGCGAAAAGTCAATTGATTAATTCGTTCTAATTGATTTTCAGCCAAATCGACCAAAGGGAAAGGGGGATTAGGGGGAGACTTAACTGAAAAACTCTAATAACAGCGGATAGAATGAATTTATTGACACAAAATTTATTATGAGGATTTAGAAGCCCCTACTGTTGAATATTATTGCAAACGGTCGACTAGTTTTGGAGAGGGAGCGAAAAGTTAATTGATTAATTCGTTCTGGGGAAGTACATTGCCGTTGATTTTTTTCGTATTGTGATCGGCTAAAAAAGTAGAATATATGGTACGTATGATCTCTTTTAGTGTCGTAGAAACAAATTGAGGGATTCGCTTAGGAGATAAAATTGGATTTCTACGGAATTTGTGGGGAGGGGGCCCCCGGGTTAGGGCGTAGTCGAGGGAGTTGGGAAGGAAATTTCTCCCCACCCCTTAACTCGAACCTGGAGCTAATTTTGATCAAGTTAACTTGGGTGGTCCCCGGGTATCTTTTGTCCCAATGAATATTACTCCCTAAGGTCGAACAGTTTTTCATACATATGTGTGTATGTCTTCATTTATGATAACTCTTGAACGTAAAATTGTAAATCAATGTATATACTTGAAGACTTTACAGTAAGAGTCGCCCTTGAAGTAACCTTGGACATTAATGGCAGGGACCGCGGATTAGTTGCGTGTTTCCACCGCAGATTAGCTATTCACCGCAAACAATCTCTTATTTTCCCCCATGGTGTTACCTTCATCCCATCGGTTCAATTCCTTATTATTTAGCTAAATCTAACAAAAACCTTTATAAAAAAAATTACTTCGATAACCTTTCTTAAGGAATCTTCACAACAGTAATCATTGAACAAGCTGCAAAATAAAATATTTTATATTTATTGAAGTTTGATTTAATTTATTTTTAAATTATGTATAACTTTTTTTGTATGTTCTATTAGGTATCTTAATTTTTAAACCTTTTTAACCACCTTATTTTAGAGGGCGCCGGTAGCTCAGTGGTATGCGTGCTTGACTTCTGAGCTCAAGAACGTGGCTTCGTAACCCGATCGGAGGTCCTTAGTTTATTTTATCTGGGAGGTAAAATAAACCTAAGCACTCCGTCCTTCGGATGGGAAGTTAAGCGATGGTCCCGAGCTAGGCAAAATTTAGGACTCCCACAGTAGAGTCGGACTCATGTCCACCAGAGTGACGAAAGAGCGCTCTGGTAGTAGGCGATATGACCTCGTAGTTAAAGCCCGGGTATGAGTATTAAAACTTAACCTAACCTAACCCCCACCTTATCTTATGTTACTTTTCATTCATTTTATTTATTAAATTATTTGTTTTTTGTATTTATTGAAGTTTCATTTTATTTATTCATTTATTGTTAAATTTTTATTTATTATATGTTATTTTGTATTTCTATCAGGTATGATTATTATTATGAAGCCTTTCAACCACTTTTTAATTCATTTTATTTTTTGAATCATTTGTTTATTTATATTTATCGATTTTAGCCAAGTTTATTGTAGTTTTTTTGTAGACAGTTTGTTGATGAGGGCAACCTCAAAAGCCGGCTAGGTGAAAATTATAAAATCTGTGAGATGTCAGACTATATTTATATTTTACAATCTGTGAAATATTCATTTCTCTCTACATCAGCCATCTTCATATTATTCCAGCTTCCAATCGTAGTACCACGAACTCTGGTGGATCAACCGCCATCTTCACATTAAACTAATCAAATTATTCTTAATTTTTTTGGAAATGTACATCGAACCAAAAAATACGCTTTCAATGTATGACCGCGTTACAATCGTATTTATTATTCACAAATCCCTGAAATAATTTTCTAAATAAAATGCATTGGGTGAGAGAGAGGGTGTAATGATAGCTATGTATTTTCGGTATTGCCAAAAGAGATTTCGAAATTTTTTACTTCCCTATATGAAGTATAGGGAAAGTTATGTCGGAAATTCGATGCGGAGTTTTCAACAAAATTTCATGCTTTGTAACCTCCTGATTCAAAAAACGAAAAAAAAAAAATGTCTGAACACGATAACTCCCGATAGATTGAATGTTTCAACATGAAATTTTTTATGTGTATCCAGAACCCTCTAAAAATGACACCTATCGATTTGCAGTCAAAAGAAAGAGGAATATGGGGGAGGCTTAACGTAAAAACTGTAATAACTGTCATTGTAATGAATGTATTGACACGACATTTCATATGTAAATTCAAAGCCTTCTAAGGATGACACCTATCGATATTCACCCAGAAGGAAGGAGGGGGCTTGACCCAAATACCTTAATAAATATATGTATAAATGCATCGACACAAAATTTAGTATGAGGATTCAGAAGCCACTATGTCAGAGAAATATATAAAATAGTTTTAGCCCTTTCAATTTTTGTCGTTCAAATGCAAGTTGCTCATAGTTAAATACGACCTTAGTAAAATGTTTCAAAATTTCGGGATTTCCATTTCGTTACCATTTCCTTCAGGTGATCATGAATTTCTTGTGCAATAATTGAGGTTCTTCAATAGTTTTCTATTAAAAAAGTTTTACATTTTACGAGCTATAGTTTTGTAAATACACGAAGAAGGCCACCTTCAGATGGAGGTTATTTTTTCTCTCTACTTTGATTGCTAGAGTTTTTAAAAACAAATTATATATCGTTTCGAAAGACCGATATTTTCATAGAGATCTTCATTATGTTATTTTTTTGAAATTCAGCACCAGCATGTGCATTAATTAAGGGAAACTATTCTCTAAATTCTTCATAAGATCGATGGGAGAAGACAATTCGATTGCAAATGAAGTTTCATATTGATCTGCAACTCCAGGTTCCGATTTAAAACATGCTAAACTCGCCAATTATGGCAAGGTCAATTCCAAATTAAAGATAATTGTTTTAAATTAGGTCAACTTGGCCCACCTTTCATTAGAATTTTGTACAATTTTATCCTTTCAGTTTCCAAGTAGCATTCTTTGATATATTTTTTTAATTTGCCAATTATAGTATTTTGTTAAATATTTTTTTGTTTGTATAAAAAATATTATTAATCGTTAAATTAACGTTTAAACAGAGGTATGATTAGGAGCGACACTAGAATCTAAATTACAAGCTCTACTTCCTGTATTGTAAATCATTTTTTCTGTAAGGTTAAAAATAATACTCAGGTTGAGTTGTGTCGAATTTTAGTTTATCATTTAATAACTAGAAGGTAGAATATACTTAAGAAATTCTAAGAAATGGCCCAAAGTAGCACCAGTTTTGTTATATGTTTAAGCCGCAGGAGTTGTAAACTACTTGGTTTAAAAAAAAATCGAAAAAATTCAAGGGACATCTTTAGATTTTTTTGTAACTAAAATGTTCCAAACACGCTTTTTCTATTATTCAGACTTCAGATATAGATAGAGATGATTTAAAAAGTAGTGTATTATTCTCTACATCATCAGGCAGTCTGATAAAATAATTTTGAAAACAACATAATTTAAAATGATTTAATAATAAGGTTTAAAAATTAAAATAAAAGTATATAATACTGTATAAAAACAATTTCAATCATAGATGGCGACAGATATGTGTTATTCCTGTTTCCCATCTGAGTCACAACTCACAACAGCAGTTGGGGAGCAGGCATAAGACATCTGTCCCCATCCATGACAATGCATTCCAACATTTAAATTGTTTTTATATAGTTTTATATACGTTTATTTTACTTTTTGAGCCTTATTTATTAAATCATTAATAAAATCTGTGAGAGGTCAGACTATATTTTATTTTAAAACCTGTGAAATAATCACTTCTCTCTACAACAGCCATATTCATATTATTCCAGTTTCCAATCGTACTAACAATTGAGAACTGGTGGATTGGCTGTAGGCAGTTCCTCCGACAATGTTCCAGTATATCCCAGCTACTGTGAGAGTGTCCAAGTGTCCTGTCGCATTTCACCAGGATTGCCCCAGTCGAGTTGTTGCCTGATCAGCTGCGGTATGGAAGAAAGTGGTCCATATTGCCAGAGAGGTGGACCCTCCAACTAACTGTTCCTTAATTACCTGACAAGAGACCTGTCTGACCCAGTTATCTAGGTCTCCTCACCACTTCACTCCACTCCTTCTAGTTCTTCAATTATAACCTTCTCTAATCCGGAATCAAATCTCTCCAACTCCACCCGCCAATCTCAATGTTACCTACCCAATCCAAATTTAATCTAATCATTTAATTCTTTTAAATAATAGGTTCTTTGAACGTCCTTGTGTATTCCGTATTCCGGGGGGAAACCACAAGCTCTGCGCAGGTTGCCATCTTTTTCTAGCTTTGAAATCGATTTTACATCAGAGCAGTTTTCTCATATATAATTGAATTTATTTTTAATTTAACAAATTAAAGACTAAATATCCTAAAATTACCGATTTTAAATAATAGAAGACCTTCCTTGAAAGTTTTTCAATTTCTTATATGTGCGAAATGTATGGAAAGTTACGAAATGGATCTTAAATTCGATGTTGGATTTTTCACTGGAATTTGGAAATTTAAAAAAAAAATGTCTGTCTGTGTATGTGAACATGATAACTCCCGATATCAAATTTTATATTGTAAGTTCAAACCCAATAAAACGACACCTAACAATTTTCAACCGAATCAGTTCAAGAAATGGGAGGGATACCAGGATATATGTCTGTATAATGACAATATTGACAACGAACTTTTATATGTGAATGCAGAACCCAATAAGTACATCAGTCGGTTTTTAACGCAATTCCCAAAGAGAAGACAAGGATCGAAGGAGGGAAGGGTCAATTCAAAAACCCCAATAACAGTCGATGTAACGAATCTATCAACAGGAAATATAGTATGAAGATTCAAAAATTCTTGAGTAAAGACATCTATTAATTTTTCAAGCAAATCGGTAAAAGAGAGAGCGGAAACTTAGTCGATTCATTGACGACTTGGCAGTTCTCCTGTATTATTGACGAGTTTTGGCAAGTTTGGAGCTAAAGAAAACTCTGAAAGACTAATGTTTACCTAATTATTGTTTTATTTTATATTATTTGTTTATTAATATCAGTATTGTATTTTTACTTCCCCAGCAACCGAATTTCTTGTTTTCCGACTTCCGAATTCCAAGTATGAAAAAAAAAAATTATGTGCGTCTGTGAACACGATAACTGCCGATAGAATAAATATATCGACACAAAATGTTATATGTGTATTCAGAACTCTCTAACGACGACAACTTTTGATTTTCTGCCAAATCGACCTAATGGGGGGGGGGGGGGGGGGGGGGGGGGACAACAGAAAAAACTGTAATAACTTCCGATAGAATGAATTTATCGACGTAAATTTTAGTATGAGGAGTTAGGAGGCCCTATGTAAGTCAACTGTTGACTGGTTTTGGAAGGAGAATGAAAAGTTAATAGATTAATTCGTTCTGGTAATTAAATTGACGATGATTCACCGGAGACTTTTTTTGTATTTTTGTTCTTTGTTTTTACAATTATGTTTTATTTTATTTTAGTATAAAGAAGTCACTCCTATTGTTTTGTTAATTAATGTTATCTGCTTGGTTTTATATTGGTGTAGTCCTTATTATTTAGAAATTGTATTTATGATTATATATAATAAAGTTATTTATTCATTCATTCATATTATTAATGAATATGAGTCAGAGCAGACAATAAAACTGATCGATTGTTTGGGGTATAGAAGCTGTGCTTCAATAGTATAAATCAGACGTTTGGCTTATTCACTATGGGGAAGCCCTTGTATGGAAAATTGTTAATGAAATGAAGAATCGTAAATATTTTGTATTCATATGTAAAATGAATGGTTGATTTCAAGGAAGTTGAATTGTCGTACTAAGCTTCTCTTGACCCTGTCCTTGGCTTCTCATTTTTCAGGAAATAGCAAGTCAGATATAACTTTTTTTTTTAAAAAATATTTTTCCTTTAAAATAACTTTTTCTTTAAAATTTGCATGGGTTAATTTTTCACAGTATAAATTGATTTGGTATAGCTGCAGAGGTTAGTTTTTCCTCTACATTTTCACGGTCTCGGACACCATATCTTGTTCCTTCCCCCACATGGCATCACATCTATCTTTCTTTTCCTCTCTTTGGAGGATAAGATGTTGAGCCAGGGGGGAAGACTTGTTTTTGTACTCCGGACTTTCAATGTCGCTTCCCGACCCTAACTGATTGGATAAGCTCATTCAAATGTAACGCAGATTATAAAGTATAGTATGCATTATAGGTAAGGTTTTTATGACTCATGCCCGGACTTTAACTACGAGGTCATATCGCCTACTACCAGAGCGCTATTTTGCAATTCTGATGAACATGAGCCCGACTCTACTGTGGGAGTCCTAAATTTTTATTTACCTAGGGTAAGGGGTCTTTAACGAGTACCTGACATCGTACAGGCTCGGGACCATCGCTTAACGTCCCATCCGAAGGACGGCGTGCTCAAGTTTATTTTACCTCCCAGATAAAATAAACTAAGGGCCTCGGGTTTCGAACCCAAGTTCTTGAGCTCAGACGACAAGCACGCATACCACTGAACTACCGGCGCCCTCTAGTATGGATTATTATTTAATATAAAATTCAAATTTATATTAAATGTAAAAATAACTAAAAATAGAATACATAAAACATGCTGAAAATATGACTTAAGGATAATGCCCCGGTTTTAGTTCTCAGCTTAGCCACCACGTCGCGCTCTAAATTTAATGAAAAGCATTAAAGGTATTTTGGATAAACGGCTTAACTTTAAAAAAAAAAATATTTTCATTGAACTCCAAATTAATGTAGACTTGAAATGACAATCCTTTTTTTTTTTTTTTTAGTTTAAAATTCCAAAAATAATTTTTTTTTTTTTTACATGTTACCTTTTTTTTAAAAAAATTTATAGGTAAGGCGCCGAAAGTAGACAGTTTAATGAGTTCAAATCATTTTTCAAATTCAAAATCGGATGAATAGATGAAACGGAAACAGAAAAATACAAAATATGTACTGGGGCTCCGGGCGCGGGGCAGATTGAACACAATATTTTCCCGGTATTTCGTTGCTCCCCAAGCCCCACTGCAGTGTGTTCACTTCAAAACTCCAGAATAATAAACATAAAAGAAGACACTGACAAGTCTACCTTTCTCGTACATTTTGTTTTGTTAATTAAAACTGAGTTGTAATTCAGAACTTTAAATAAAAAAATACTTAATTTTCTATTTTTTTTTTGGACTTGAAATATTTTATTGACAAATAGTGGAAGTTTAAAATATAAATTTCTACATTATTAAAATAATATTTTATTTTATATTATTTTATTATACATATATACAGGATACATTTTTTATGGAAGTATTAGTATGAATAAAGTTCTCCATACATCCATAAGGGCATTTATGAATATAGAGAATTGTCAGAGTAGTAATGAAAATTTTAATAATTAAACATACTCAAGAGAGTAATGCTACGTACTTCTCCAGCACGAGGTACTCAAGAGAGTAATGCTACGTACTTCTCCAGCACGAGGTACTCAAGAGAGTAATGCTACGTACTTCTCCAGCACGAGGTACTCAAGAGAGTAATGCTACGTACTTCTCCAGCACGAGGTACTCAAGAGAGTAATGCTACGTACTTCTCCAGCACGAGGTACTCAAGAGAGTAATGCTACGTACTTCTCCAGCACGAGGTACTCAAGAGAGTAATGCTACGTACTTCTCCAGCACGAGGTACTCAAGAGAGTAATGCTACGTACTTCTCCAGCACGAGGTACTCAAGAGAGTAATGCTACGTACTTCTCCAGCACGAGGTACTCAAGAGAGTAATGCTACGTACTTCTCCAGCACGAGGTACTCAAGAGAGTAATGCTACGTACTTCTCCAGCACGAGGTACTCAAGAGAGTAATGCTACGTACTTCTCCAGCAAGAGATAGTCAAGTTTACTCTCTCTCTCTCCAAAAGAAATCGACAGTTTTGGCTAAAAATCTATAATTGACGTTATTTTTATTACTTCGGCAGTTATTAGAATTTTGAGTCGAGCACCCTTCTCTGACTGAGGGCTAAAATGTTTCCCTCGCCGATCCCGCTGAAAAATTGATAGGTGTTGTCCTTATAAGGTTTTGAATTTACATATGAAATTCCGTGTGAATACAACAAAAATTTTTGTGTTATGCCTCTCGTCCTCTCTCTCCTTGTAATCCCCTTCTTCCCATTGAGGAATATAGGTGTCATAAGAAAAAAAAAAAAATGTTTAAATTTGCATAAGCTCACGTCAGATGCATTAGCACTAATCTGCACTTTGATACTAACACTAAGTGAGAGTGCAGTGATGGTGGAGAAATTAAATGGTTAGTTTAGAGTAATTTAAATTTCTCTTGGCGGTTTGTGTTCTCTTTATGCAATTCACATTACATAAAAGAGAAAGAATTCTTTTTGGATCAACATTCAGGGCTTGTGAACGGGCTCCAGACTTTGGTTCTCTGGCGCCAGCTCGTATTGAAATGAAATTATAAAAGTCGTCGGTGAACGAATTATTCAAATAAGTTTTCGCTCCTCCTCCAAAACGAATCGACAGTTTGGGATAATAATCAATAGTTGACTTATATAGAGGCTTCTAATTCCTCATACTAAATTTTATGTATGTAAATTTATTACAACTGTGTGGGTGGGATGAACCACTGATGATGACGCTGTTGCGTCGAAAACCGGTTCTGGTCTAAAATAAAACAGTGGGAAGACAACATCTTTTATTTCTATGAGATAGTTATAGTTTTTGAGTTGAGTCCCCACCCCTTCCCTTCGGCCGATTTCACTGAAAGTTAAAAGGTACTGTTCTCATAGGGTTTTTACTTTAAATATAAAATTTCAAGTCGGTACATTCAATCTATAGGGAGTACCGCCGAGTATCTATACCGTGTTCACAGACACACACATAGAATTTTTACTTCTCCAGCTATTTTTAAATTTTTTTTGGGATTTGGGTATCTTAAAACATGAAATTCCGATGAATTTTACTTCCTAATTTCTGGCCGATTGCATAACTTTCCTTATAATTCATGAAAGCAAAAAATGTTAATTGTATTTATTTTTGATCTACCCAGTTCACGTATGGTGTCATCTATTTACTAACTTAAAAAAAAAATAAGTAATAGGTAAAGTTAAGGCTCTTGTGCAGAAAGTTTCGAGTTATACTTAGGATTGAACTGTTTTTGTAAGGAAGTTTACTTCAAGTTTAAGTAAGTTGTCACTCTGCCTCCAAGTCCTCCCTTTCTTCAGAGGGCTGAAAATTAATGTGTATCATACTCGGGGACTTCTGCATCTCCATATAGAATTTTATATGGAAATATTTATTCCATGGAGATTTATTGAGAAGTTAAGCCTCTCTTCTCTAAAGCCCTCACCAAATTTTCTAGTCAGTGTTTCCATAGTGGTAATTTAGGAGACATTTCTTCAAAGTTAGAATTTGGGTTTGTTTTCCTTAAACGTCCGATAACTGGGAATGTGACCCTACTTGTCTAGGTTAGGTTAGATTAGGTTTTATGACTCATGCCCGGGCTTTAACTACGAGGTCATATCGCCTACTACCAGAGTGCTCTTTTGTCACTCTGGTGGACATGAGCCCGACTCTACTGTGGGAGTCCTAAATTTTGCCTACCCTAAATTTTTATTCATCTAGAGTAGGGGTCTTTAACGAGTACCTGACATCGTACAGACTCGGGACCATCGCTTAACGCCCCATCCGAAGGACGGCGTGTTTAAGTTTATTTCACCTCCCAGATAAAATAAACTAAGGGCCTCGATCGGGTCCTACTTGTCTATATTTATTATTGCTAAGATACATACAAATAAAACTTTGCTATCTTCATATAAAACACAACCAATGATAATTTTTTGTTAAAACGCCAAATAAGATATTGTATCGGTCCATTTAAAAAAGCTCCAACCTCTCATCTTTAAAAATAACTCAAATAAAATAACCTCGTAATTTCTAGATCAACTGTTGTTAATCAATCTGCATTTCATTTGACACTTTAAAAATTTTATAATTCGCTTTTGCTTTTTGATTTTGGTAAAGGGACCCTGTCGCTAAGTAACCTTCAGGGTACATTACTGAATAAGGAGTGAGGAACTGTCATTTTCTGTTTAGTCATAAAATTGTTCTTTAAATTTCACAAATGTCTGTCACTTATTTTTACTTCTACTATTTTTCCATGAAGTTTGATTGTAATCGTACTTGGAAAACCTGCCCTGTAATTGGCCTTATATAATATATCATTATTATGTCATCAATGTGCTCTTTTGAACCTCATACTGACTTTCACCTCTCATTTTTGCATTTTTAACCAAAACCATAAACTTAAATGTATATAGAGTGAGTGAATAAACCTCTTATTCCGCGCGCATCGAGCTATTAGTGTTCCTTTAGACTGCACACTGTACGGGTGGTAATCTAGTTTAATTTTATAGTTCTTAACCCCTTTTTTTTGTAGTTATTGTAACTCATAACCGGGATTTTAACATTGTTATCATTTCGCCTACTATTAGAGCGCTCTTGGTGGGCATAACGGCCCACCCGACGGACGGCATGCTCATGGTTTTTTTACTTCCTAGTTAAAAAACTAAGCGTCTGTTGGGTCAAGTTATCTTGAGCTCTGTAAATAAGCACGCTACCTCGTGAATTACCAGCGCCCTTATTAATATTTTATATGTATTCATAGATGTGTCACTGATGATGACGCAGTTTCGTTGAAAGCCGGTTCTGCTTGGAAATGAAACGAGAAATCTCCTCCCACAACGTATTATACTATTACGTAGCATAACCATAACATTTTATAACAATGTTCTATGGAAGACAAGTGAGAGTTGACATTTTTATTTTTCTCCTACTGACATTGTCTACTGAGTTAATGTGTCACTATTATGCCCGTTTGAGTTCACATATTGACTTTCATCTGCTGATTTTTGTCTTTTTGACAAAAACCATAAAATTCACTAAATTTAGTGAACAATGCTTGTCAAAACAAGTAAGAATGATATTTTGATTTCTCTTCTACTTTTTCTGACATTGAATCTACCAAGTTCCAGACATTTTATTACAAATTTCAAACAATGGAGAATGTATATTTCGTTTGGTCTGGTTTGGATTTATACTGGTTTTACGAGTTTTCTACAAGGACATGTCCTAGAATATATCAGATTGGCTAAAACAGAACATTACCTGGTCAATATTAATATAATATCAATTTTTAGTCCGTATTTCTATATCAAATAAATAAATACGAAGACTCCTACAGCAAATATTCAAAGCGGAATTAAAGATTAAAAAATTTAAATCCCATACCCTCCCAGAATGTACAGAAATTTGGTTAAGGTCCGAAGCAGCAAATTCCATTAAAATCTCGAATTTGATGTGATTGGAACTTTTTGAGCGATCTAACTCAGAAACAATTGTAGCTAGGAACTTGAATTTTGCGATGAAGATGTCACGTATGCTAACTTAGATCTGATTAAATTTTGACCGAAATCGGACGGAAGTTAAGACCAGTTTATTTTTGTAGTACATTTTAAGGGTATTGCTTGTACGTATGACGTAGGCAATCAAAAATTCCTTCAAATAAAAGTTGTATATAAAAGTGAAAGACACATTCTATAGGCAATACTATTTTTCGAAGTTCATCCGCGAGTTATCCGCAAAAACGGTAAGTCATGCCATGAAAAATTGATTGTTATTAAATTTACAATCGTTAGTATGCCCTCAGATTTGAGATAATACTTATACGAACCAATTTATAAAAATATATAAATGTAAAATAAATTTCCTTCGGAAATAGTTCAAAGTAATGTTTAAATTGTAACAATTTTTAAAATATCTTTATTATTGGTACCTAATTTATTATTAAAAATAAAGAAAAAATAAAATTCTCCAATTCATCTCAAATTGGCGTTACTAGGTTTGGCCATTGACGCTTAAGCCGTCGTTTAGGAATGGAGAGCACGGACTAGAGGATTATTCTGTGAACTAAGGGAGGAAAATAATTTTTATACTTGGATTTAGCGACTTGGGTGACAAAAGGTACGTTAAGGTCAATGTGAAGAGTTTTGTTGGAGACGTAATAGGGAGCATTGGCTATTGTAGTAACACAAACTGCTGATGTCAGCACATTACTTTTATATACCTGTGATCTGTAAAAACGGTGGTTGTCATAAGAAAGTTCTGATCCATATCACATGTATTTTGTTTGGTAATGGACATAATTGTGTGAATTTTTTTTTTTTTTTTTTACTTTTTAGATCGAATCTTCAATTTTCATAACTGAGCATTTGTTAGTTTCAACAAAGTTTATCAGATTTTCTCATGGACTGATTTGTTTTTGCAGGCAGCGTACATGATCGTGGACGAAATGCACGAGGAGCATCCGGAGCTGCTCAAGGACCAGTACTGGGACGAGGTGGTTCCCCGAGATCTGCCCTACACAGTAGCCTCAGAGCACTACCGCCGCCATGAGCCCAAGGGTTCTGCCGAGTTCTTCAAGGTGAAGGAGACAGAGGCTCTCTACGCTAACCTAACCCATCGCAAGTCATTGGCTCCCGACGACGTTTATGCCGATTATGTGAGTATAATAGCTACAGACTTTTGGTGTGTAAACTTAGCTCTGGATAGCTATGTCAGACCGTAAGTCTCGTTTTTGTGCATGTGTAAGTGTGTGTGCGTGTCGGACGGTTGCGCGCGCAGCGCAAGCACACAACTACACATTTCTTTATCTGTGATGTCAACTGTTTTTGAGCATTCCTTCGTTCATGGAATAAGAACGTGTGTAATATATTTCGACTGCATTATCGTGTAATATATTTCGTCACATGAAAAAATGTAAAAGTGAATATATAATAAAATCAATAACAATAAAACAACTCTAAAAAACATAATTAGATTTAACATTATATTTTTACAACATTATTGATCATATTTACCGTTGGAGTGAATTTAACTAAAATATCAATATTACGAACTATAACAATGTTATGATGTTTCGGTAAGAAACGTCTAGGTTAAGATCCTTCGATAGCTTAAATTTGTCACAATAAATAAAATTTGTGGTAAAAGAAAATAATATTGCAGTATAAATCTAAACAAATATAATTATTTTAGCTATCCTTACATCGTACAGGTTCGGGACCATCGCTTAGTGTCCCATCCGAAGGATGGCGTGCTTAAGCTTATTTTACCTCCCTAGATAAAATAAACTAAGGGTTCTCGGTCGGGTTTCGAACCCGCGATCTTGAGCTCAGTAAGCAATCACGCATACCACTGAGCTACCGGCGCTCTCTTATCTCATGTAGAACAAGTTAACGGGAATTGGAATTCTTAATAAGTCTAATCGTAAATATGTTAATAGTTTATTTAATATTTAGGATTTCAACTTATATGGTAGTGTTGCTCATTGAGTTATTTGACCTAAATATAATTACTGTATCCTATGTTTTAATTTATATTCCATAAAGTTTCTAATTATTTGCATATTAATAAAAATACATTTTTTAAAACTCATAGAAGACTAAACATTTTTATGTTCTGGAAGAATTGTTAATATAATATGCTTGTTAAATAGCTGATCCAAAATGTAATTATCTAATCGGTATTTTTATGTATCATTACATTCGATATTTAACAGAGAAGAGGCTTAACACAAAACTCTAATAACTGATATTGTAAAGAATGTATTGACAAATTCCATATATAAATTCAAAGCCCTATAAGCACGACAACTATTAATTTTCAACGGAATCAGCCGAAGGGTAGGCGTGGATCAGAGGGGGGACTCAACTTGACAATCCCAATAACTGCCGATGTAATAAATGTATCGACATGAAATTTTATATTTAAACTTAAATAGCATAAGGATTACGCCTATTAATATTCCGTGAAATCGGTTGAAAGGAAGACGGAGACCAGAGAAGAGGGACTCAACTGAGATTAACCGTCCACTTTTTTAAAATAGTTTTCTATACGAATGAAAGCTCAATACAATAACCACAAAAACGTATAGTTCATTGTAATAACATAAACTTATTTATTTATTACAATATTCGCAAATTTGCCTTCACATAGAAAAAAAAAAAAAAAAAGTTATTTAATAATAAAATATTAAAATTATTATTTAATAATAAAAAAATTAAAAATTGCTACTTAGTTATTATGATTCATGCATGGGAATTAACTACGAGGTCATATCTCCTACTAGCAGAGCGCTCTTTCGTCATGACATAAGCCCAACTCTACTGTAGGAGTCCTAAATTTTGCCTACCCTAAATTTTTATTCACCTAAGGGTCTTTAACGAGTACCTGACATTGTACAGGCTCGGGACCATCGCTTAACTTAAGTTCATATAACCTCCCAGATAAAATAAACTAAGGGCCTCGGTCGGGTTTCGAACTCACGATCTTGAGCTCAGTAGGCAAGCACGCATACCACTGAGCTACCGGCACCCTCTCAGCCTTGAAGATATATTAATGTATATACAAAATGAATGTACCTAATTATAATAATATTATATTAAATTTTTTTATGCTAAACAAATTTTTTATGTTATGTACAATTTTGCCAATTTTAGTTGTGTATTGTTATCTATTTCGTCCGTAAGTCGATACATTCTTACAGTTAAACTCCCAGAGACGTTAGTTACAAATAGGTAGTTATTATTCAATACTAGGAAATTAAAATATTCATCAATACCATAAATATTGACAAAGAATAGTACTATTAATTATATTTATAATAGGGACCATGAACCTTCTGGTAATTGTGCTGGTCTTTAACAAAATAAAGAAAGAAATTTTGAAAAAATTGACTTAAAAACAATTTTTTTTTCTAGTTCTGTTTTTGTCTCTGTTATACTTTCGAATTCCCTGTGGCGCTGCACTAAATGCGGACCGCGGGTCACTGAC
The DNA here is from genome assembly GCA_963662175.1 of Aradus depressus. Taxonomy (NCBI): domain Eukaryota; kingdom Metazoa; phylum Arthropoda; class Insecta; order Hemiptera; family Aradidae; genus Aradus; species Aradus depressus. The sequence goes on along the minus strand of OY759216.1, from coordinate 46,128,956 downwards.
CCTTTCATATAACGTATGAAAAATGACAGGTTGTCCAACCAGTTAATACAAATTAAAATATTTGAATCTGAGTTATGAGAAAGCAGTCACAACTCTGGTTTAATTTGAGTGTAGGATAGTGTGGGCAACCTGTCTCCATATTGACGTTTATTTGGTTTATATACTTCCTGTATATGATTTTTTCTATATATTAATTTTTTGCGAGGTTTTTTCTCCTGGAAAATTATGAAAACTATCGCTTTCATGTAACCCTTAACAAATTTATGTTCGGAAACCTTTTGCCATTTGTCCGGGAGTGCGATCGGGCAAAATATTCTATCAAGTCACTAACGTGTTATTCGCGAAATGGCCATTTATATTTATTGTCCATGTTTGACCTATATATCGTTAGCTGAGTAGAAAAATTTCATAATTTCATTAAATCAACAGCCATTGCTAAATTCGAAAAACCACGTTGAAGTTTTGTATTTTTCATTTTTCATTGTTATCCTCTATTTTAACTATAACTGGTCTTTTTTTACTTCCCCAGTTACATACGATCTTATTTCTATGTATATAACTATATAAGGGAAGTTCGGTCAGAAATTCGATACGGAGTTTTCAACGGAATTTCTTGTTTTCCGATCCTCCTGATTCCAAAATTTAAAAAGAAAATGTCTGTCTGTCTGTGAACACAATAACTCCCGATAGAATGAATGTATCGACATGAAATTTAATATGTTTATCCAGAACCCTCTATAGGACGACACTTATTGATATTCTACCAAATCTGTCAAAGGAAAGGGGAAAATTTAAGGGTGGAGGTTTAACATAAAAACTTTGATAACTGCCGATAGAATGAATGTATCGACACAAAATTTTATTTGTGTGACCAAAACCCCATAAGGACAACAACTATCGATTTTCAGCAAAATCGGCTAAACGGGAAAAGGGGATTAGGGGAGAGGCTTAACTCAAAAGCTTTAATAATAGCGTTGTAATGAATTTATCGACACAAAACTTCAAATGTGAATTCAAAACCCCATAAGGACGACAAATCAATTTTCAACGGAATCGGCAGAAGGGAAACTCATAAACCCCAATAACTGCCGATATAATGAATTTATCGACACAAAATTTAGTATGAGGATTTAAGAGCCCCTATATAAGTTCAGTGTTTTGGAGAGGAAGCGAAAAGTTAATTGATTAATTCGTTCTGAGGACGTACAATGCCGGCGATTGACCGACCACATTTTTTCACTCATCGAATGAGATTGATGAAATCGTTTCTACTTAAGAATGAAGCTCTATACTAGAGATCTGTAGAACGTTTTGCGTCCCTAATTACCAGTTAGTTAATGATGTAAAGAAGTTGACAATGCTAATGTATACCTACACAGATAGTTGATGTTGTATAGAAGTTGACAGCGCTAATGTATACCAAAACAGATATTGACGCCTATATCATGTCGTTAATTGCTCTCTTCGTCCAACATGAAATTGATAAAATCTTAATTAACTTAAAAAAAAAAAGCTATATCCAGTTTTTACTTATTTATACAATTTTTTTTTTGGGGAATCTGAATTGATCATTTATTTTGTTAATTAATTTTTCCTCCAAATTGAGGAAGTAAATTTCATCATGAAACTTTTTCCAATTTTTTTTTTTTCTTTTCTCTTTTTTTCTCTCCTCTTCTGTTCCTGGTTTCAACATATTTACTTATAGTGTATATATATATAAAAAAAAGTCAATAAACAAACAGAAAATGGTAGGGATAAAAACTTCTCAAATAGAAACCTCAGTTATAACTCGTTTCTTTGCTAACTTGTGCGGGTGGTCGCAACATTAAGAAGCTGTATGTGCATCGTATCCCTTCTTCTGAGTGTACGATGTCTTTTATTTATTTGGTAGAAAAACACATAAAGCAAAGAGATTATATTGATAAACTCTTTTAAAAGTTCTATATTCAAAATAACTAAACATTGAACTTTTTGTCAGAACACTGGAACTAGTTTTGTTTTTGGGTCACAGAATTTGGAACCATACTCAATGTTAATTTTACCGGAGAGAAAAATATTGCGAATAATTTTATCTTTAAGTACACATTTTTTGATTTAACTATAGAGTACAAGAGTAAGTTGCTCTGTTAGTAACTTTAAGGAGGTTAATAATGTTATCTGCCCGGTTAGAATCTTTAAGGAAGTTAATAATGTTATCTGCCCGGTTAGTAACTGTAAACGGGCTTATAAGGATGCTATGTGTGGAATTTTATATAGATGTGGTCAAGCGGGGAAGAGCTACTAGTAGTTTTGTGATTCGAGTCTCCCTCAATCTTCCCTTCAGTTCTTGAGATGCCATGTAGTCTATGTTTGTATCGGGCTTATGAGTATGGTACATGTGAAATTTAATGAATCCTTATTATGTGAATTCAGAACCCTCCAACGACAACGCCTATTGTTTTTCAGTCAAATGGACCAAAAGGAAAGGGGGTTTGGGGGGAAGCTTAAAATAAAAACTCTAATAACTGCCGATAGAATGAATGTATCGACACGAAATTTTATATTTGTGACCCAAACCCTATAAGGACAACACCTATCGAGTTTCAGGCAAATCGGTCGAATGGGAGGGGAGATTAGGAGATAGGCTTAACCTAAAAACTCTAATAATTGCCGATGTAATGAATTTATCGACTCAAAATATAGTATGAGAGTTTAGGAGCCTCCTCTACGTAAGTCAACTATTGAATATAACCACAAACGGTCGACTGGTTTTGGACGGACAGCGAAAAGTTAATTGATTAATTCGTTCTGGGGAAGTACATTGCCGGTGATTGACTGAATTTTTTTTTTTTAGTTTGCTTGTTGGGAGAGAATTACTATTGGAGGTCCCTCCCTCACCATGGTAACCCGGCGCCAGGAATTTTCACAGTACAGTTACCTTGCGCAATTTTCAATCTTATTTACTACCAATTTTACTACCAATTTAATACCATTCAGTGGGCCAATTAGAGTGTCGATTCAAAGATAATAATGAATACTATCGATAGTGAGTATCTATTTTTGTATTTATTTCGTGTGAACTTGACTTGGCTTGTGGAGTATCACTCGGGGGCAGGTACCACTGTTTAGGCGTGGCACCAGACACAACCACTGTCTCAAAAACCGGTTATTTTAGAAGAAATCACTTTCAAACATTGCCAATCTTGGCCTGTCATAATTTTTATCTCTCTCAAAAAAAAAAAAAATTTACCCGTCTAAATAAGCTTAATTGTCCACTTGCTGCAAAAAAATAATAAAAATTTGTTGTAGATTGAATTAGATATTCGGAATATTGGCACTTATTATCATACATTATATAATTTAATCAGCTTAGTAAATCTTCAATCATTTATTTATTTATGTATATATTTATTTCTCCTTATAACCTTATAGATCTAACATCTCATTAATTCAATATATTCGACGATGAGCATGAAATCTTTGCAGATCGAAATAAGGTGCCTTGGATCTTAGCACGAATGTTCAGAATACACAAATATATATATATATATATATATATATATATATATATAGTATGTATATTTTTCTGTTACATTACACGCATCGTATATATAAATAAGAGCTCTCTGGTAGTAGGCGATATTATCTCGTAGTTAAAACCCGGACATGAATTATACAGTTTAAAAGAAGATTTATATTCTCTCTATCCAAAACCCCAGAAAAAATAAAAATTTTCTGAGTTAGGCTATGACTATAATTATATATTTATATATATAACCTATTTCGCATAGTTTGTTGCCAGTGATTATCCCTTGTTATCATTATGTTCGAAATGCAAAACTTTTTATGTCTAAGTTGTCTGTAGGTCTGCTCTAGGACTAGGCTCCACTCCTCTTCAATCACGTACCTCAGCAGTACAGCCACGCACTTGACACTGCACTAGTTATCGCAATTGCTAATGGCAAATGTTATGCTGTTGTAAATATGTAAATAAATAAACAAAAAAAGTTGTCTATAACACCCAGAATAAGAATATTAATAAATTGCTCTGATTTTGCATTTAGAATATCAAAAATAATATTTTGTACTGTACAGATTGGCTTTCTAAACAAAATCCATTCCTAGCTCCTGTGTGTTCAGGAATTCCTGGGTATACAGTATTAGAAGTATGAGTTATTTAAAAATCTGAAAAAGAATATCAAGGTTAGTTTTGCTCTTCCTGAATACCCGTTTAATATATTTTTTTAAATAAATAAATAAAAACCGTATCTGTAATTTCTTTTCCCCATGTATTTATTTTAAATTTGATAGGAAGGAGAGATGAGGCTTGTGGTCGATAAAAACTAACTTGTAGAATTTCTGCCAATCTTTCGGCACTGAGTGTGCCTTCTTTAGACAATTTATTGACATTATACATTATTATTAAGTTATATATGCTAGATTTGAGTAAAAGTTAGTGTTGGATCTGGGTAAATAGGTTAAAGAATAAGCCGCTTGGAACACTTAATATATGTTTAGACAACACCTTTATTAACAAACCGCGTAATGACGAAAACAATGTTACTATTCACAATAAGTCCCTTGACAAACCGCGTAATGACGAATACAATGTTACTATTCACAATAAGTCCCTTTATCACCGCGAACTTAGTTTTTTCACCTTTCATCCACACAAGAGGACAGACCGCGAATCAACTAACGAAAATAAGTATACTTTGTGTATAGACACAACAACTTGTGCCTAACCGCGAGCAATGAAAAACACTGGTAATTGTTGAGTAACGAGTCTTACAAACAATGCGAAAAAAGGGTTTTATATTGTTTAGAAAAAACAAACTAGACGCCATCAAATCACACACACGAAATCCCCACAGTAGTTCAATCAACAAGAAATCGATTGTTTTGGCGAGTTCTTGTATTCACCATCACTCTTCAAGACTCAACAGTTAGTGTATACAATTATATTATTAATGTTATATTTTTGTTTTGTTTTAAATAGTGAAAATTATATTCGTGGATAATGTAGGTTTTTGTTTGAGATTACTTTACTTTATATGTCACATCACATTTCGGTGTGTTTTGTTTAAATATTATATTTTATTTATTTTAAAACTTCTGCTCGCTCGGGGTTTTGTCTATGTTTATATATCTTATTATTAGTTTTTGTTTTTAAATTTTCAATCATGATAAACGTTTTTATTAATGGAGAGAATAGACGGCGTCGATAGCTCAGTGGTATGCGTGCTTGCCTTATGAGCTCAAGAACGTGGGTTCGAAACCCAACCGAGGCCCTTAGTTTATTTTATCTGGGAGGCAAAATAAACTTAAGCACGCTGTCCTTCGGACGGGACGTTCAGCGATGGTCCCGAGCTTGTACGATGTCAGGTACTCGTTAAAGACCCCTACCCTAGGTGAATAAAAATTTAGGGTAGGCAAAATTTAGTACTTCCACAGTAGAGTCGGGCTCATGTCCACCAGAGTGACGAAACAGCGCTCTGGTAGTAGGCGTTATGACCTCGTAGTTAAAGTCCGGGCATGAGTCATAAAACCTAAACCTAAAGATAATATTTTAATTTGTTTTGATGTAAATAATTTAAATATTATTTTGTTGGTTTAGTCACATTTAGTTTTAGTTGTCATATCTTTCCTTAAATATAGCATATATAAACACACTCAGTGCCGAAAGCTTGACAGAAATTCTACAAGTTTGTTTTACTCGACCACCAGCTTGATCTCTCCTTCCTATTACACCATTGGTCAATCCCTCCCTAATTTAAATTTGATGTTATAGTTCTCCAATTAGTTTGTTATAGTTCTCCTGTTTTGTTGAATCCTTTCAGAGGTAAGAACTAAACGCCTAACAATTCTTTCTTTTGTGACTCCCGCATAGGATAGTTTTTAAATTATAAAGTTTTTAAATTCATACCAATATTTTTGTTTTTATTGATTTTCACATTCTAAGTGAAAGTGATTGACATTCAAGTATGTAATAACAATATTTGTCGCCGTTAAGCCATAACTTGATAGTCGAATACGTCATATTTTCTGCATCAAAATAGTTTATAAATTATAGGTTAGGTTAGGTTTTATGAATCATGCCCTACGAGGTCATATCGCCTACTACGACGAAAGAGCGCTCTGGTGGACGAGTCCGACTCTGGGAATCCGAAATTTTGCCTACCCATGTTTATTCACCTAGCGTAGCGGTCTTTAACGAGTACCTCGTACAGGCTCGGGACCATCGCTTAACGTCCCATCCAAAGGGCGGGAATCTAGTGTTATTCTGTTGTTGAATTTTTTCTAAAAAAAATTACAAATAATTTAATCATTTAATATTTAGAGTTTTAATAAAATGTGAATTAAACAACTCTTAAAGTAGTGGAGTTGGAATGGACCCGTCGCCATCTCGACTGGAGATTTTTAGTCTGATCAGGCGAAGAGAGAGTTGTGATTTGATTTATTAGCAGCTTCAAAACTTCAAAAATCAGAAAGTGACAAGATTCGGCTTTTAGCCTTTAAAAATCTCACTAAAATCCTCTCTTTTATCTTATTGAATCCCAATATATTGATACTTCAGTTAATCTTCCCCTATGTGGACATACTTGTGAAGGCTGTACCCAGAGTTTCAGTTTCGAAAGGGATGGGACACTAATTGGGCAGACTGTCTGAGGGGAGGGAGATTTCAGGTTGTACCAAAAGAGCAAGGTCGAACGACAGAACAATGTTGTTTTGAAATTCGGCATGCTAATACTACGTTTCACCAAACTCGAGCCACCATGTTGAGTAACCTAGGTCAAATAATGATGTCTTTTGTTCATTCCTTACAACTGTTATAACGGTTTTCTAACGTATCTTTTAACGTTAATATATGCGTAAATTTGTTATGACATATTTTTGTCCATCTACTAACTTTAATTTATTCTATTCCCACTGCTTTATTTTCTGTTTTTTTTTTTTTTTTTTTAACGTATAGCCATAATGTAGGTGTTTCATTGAGTTAAGTGTCAATTTCACTTCAATAAATCACGAAAGAACAACTTATATATTTTCGAACAGGAGAAACGCAGCCTGTTTGGTTTTCACTGGAGAAATAATATCACATAATAAAAAAAAAATTTATATCGATACATTCATATTATCGGCAGTTAGCGAGTTCGCATACATTACACTGTTCGACAAGAGTAAATTTTCTTTTATGAAAATACGTTTTTCTGAAGGATTTTCATGTGGGAAATTCTTGAACCTGAAATCAGAAATTCGCTATCAGGCACAGTTTTTTATTTATACGAGAATATTTGTCTAATTTAACTGACATTTTTAAGTCTGAGATAAAGATAACAACAGTTGGCAACAATGAATTTCGTCGTTCATTTGTTTTATATTCAAGAGTTGACATCCCGTTGCAAATAGATTTATGTTAGTTAATAAACAAGTTATTGTTAAACTATTTTAAATTGAATTTTATAGCGTGTTAAACTGGCAAATGTAGACTTCCATATCATGTGAGTAAATATACATACTATATTTATATTTCTCTTTTACTGAAATCTCTTCAACCATAGACGTAAAAAGTCAGATTCTAACATAGAGAGAGAGAGAGTGAAATCTTAACTTTAACCTGGCATTTTTGATGTGTATAAATAATTATTTATGTGTATCCAGAACCTCACAAGAACTCTAATAACTGCCATTTTAATGAATGTATCGACAAAAAATTTCAAATGTAAATTGAAAACCCCATAAGGACGACTCCGATTCAATATCCACGGAATCGGCCAAAGGGAATTAAAAACATAAAAACGTCAATAACCGCAGATCTAATAAATGTATCAATATGAAATTTTGCATTTAAATTGAAGAAAATATAGATATACATATAGGTACCGATTTTGGTTGGAAAAACAGTTAAAAGTGTTTTCATGTTTTTCACTGGAACCGTTTAGGTGATAATAGGGTGTCGCATTGGACCAACCTGTATATAACAGTTTTTTTGTTTTTTTTTTTCAAATTCGCAACAAAGAGTCATGCATCCAAGTAACTCTCCTGGCCAATGCCGGTTACATGAAGATTTTTCGCTTTTCATTCCACATCCGTTGAAATACATTTTTATTAATACTAGAATCTAGTTCATTTTTTTTAACACTAATAGATATCGTACACAGCAAACAAAACAATTAGGAATTTCAAGTTCTATAGATGTATCTGTCTATAGTATTCACAATGGGAGCTAATTTAAGGTATATTATATAAGAACAGAATACTGAGAACATAATGAAGAAAAAGTGAATAAATAAAACATATTGTGTAAACAAAGATTTTCTGTGGGCGTACAACTGGTTTTGCCAAAATATACATTTATTTTGCCTGTCCAGCTTTCTTGTTATATTTCGTTGAAACTGAAAGCAAAAAGTACGCAGACACTGTAGGAATAGGGCTACGTATAAAAAAAATTTGAAGTAATGTCGCTCTAAAAGTCAAAACACTATATTTATAGTGAAATATATTATTACGATAGAATAAACATATCGACATGAAATTTCGTATATTATATTTTATATGTGTGTCAGTTCCCTAACCGACGACACTTATTGATTTTCAGCCAAATCGACCAAAGGAGGGGATCAGTGGGGGCTCAACTCAAAAACACTAATAATTGCCGACGTAATGAATATTTCGACATGAAATTTCATATTTGAAGTCAAAACCCTATGAGGAAAATACATGCTTAGTTTTAGCGAAATCGGCCGAAAGGAAGCATGGGTTCAGGGGAGGGGGCTCAACTCAAAAACCTTAATAACTGCCGATGTAATGTATTTATCAACACAACATTTAATATGAGGATTGTGAAGGCCTTATGGAAGTATATTATTGATTTTCAGTCCAAACTATCGATTGATTCTGCAGAGAAACATCGATAACTTGATGGATCAATTCGTTCTGTGGAAGTACATTGCTGGTGATTCACCGTCCCCATTTTTATTTTTATTATTTTTAAAATGTTGTTTAGACAAGGGAAGCTTTTATGGTATTTTATATTAAAATTTTATTTTCATGTTTACGATGCCTATGAGTGTAGAATGAACGACAATTTTATGTGAAAAAACTACACAAACTTAAAAACTGAGGGTTTTATTAAAATATATCATGCAAGGTTATTTGGCTCCACACTTTAATAATAATTATTGTAAACATGTTGTTACTGCATTCATGCATAAAACATGAAATATTTAATAATGGAAAAAAACCTAAACAGGTATATCAATTTGGCCTGGTTTTAAAAATATGTTAATTTTAATAAAATTAAAAAATATTATAGAGATGTGTCATTAAGTTACACATTGAAGGGTTCCGTAGGCGATCATTGAGATGATAGTACCCATTTAACTAGTACCCATTTAATAAATATAATTTCTGTCTATGCCTCTGATTCGTCATGAAAATTTGACTATTACATCATTTAAAATCTTGCTAATCCCAGAAATATTGACTGGATAATGAATAAATATTTAAAAACATTTTTAAGGAAAATGTCACTATGTAGTTGTTAACTACACCACAAGAGTACTTTCTACAAGAGTACTCCAAGTTTGACACCATTAAATTTTTAATTATTTTCATAGTACGCATTAAAAACAATATGTGAATCTATATTTCTGGAATTAGTTTGTTTGGGGGAGGAAGGGATGGGGAGGACAGATGAAGACTGATGTCAAACACTCGTTAATAGGGTTTCGTAGACGCTCTTCGACATAAGGAATTCTAAAAAGTTCAAAATATGTATAATTATGATGTAAATGTTTTGTGTTGTTTGTGACTCATGCCCGGGCTTCAACTTCCAGGTTATCGCCTACTATCAGAGTGCTCGATGTTGAGATGACCTCGACTCAACTGTTTTAGTCCTAAATGTTGCTTAGTTGGAGTTCCGCTGCGTCCCACTGTTGTGATTAAGGTTACTTTATCAGAACTTTGTTTTACCATTAAATAACTTTGAATGAAGGGAAGTCATTTTAAATTTTCTCTGCGCTGGTAGCTCATGCGTGGTTACTTACTGAGAACAAGTTCGCGGGTCCGTAATCCGGACGAGACCCTTAGCAAACCATTCTTTAGATGTGATGTTAAACGATGGTTCCGAGTCGGTACGATGTCAGGTACTCGTTAAAGATCCCTACCCAAGGTGTGGAAATATAATAATTAGGGTAGGCAAAATTTAGGACTCCCCCAGTAGAGTCGGACTCATGTCCACCAGAGTGACGAAAGAGGGCTCTGATAGTTGGCTATATGACCACGTAGTTAAAGCCCGGGCATGAGTCATAATAACTAACTAGTCCTTTTAAAATTAAATTAATACTATATTATATGGAGGAGATAGTTATGTTATCTTTTGTGTTGCATTTTTTGCAAGTTTACACATCGAATGTAATAGCATCCGTGTTCCAGTAGGGTTCGGATAAATGAACGTTATCAATAGCGATTGGTATGAGTCTACAGTACCTTTTAATGTTGATAAAGTCGAGGTTCTGTCGTGTAAATAAAAAACTCAGAATTTGGCCAACATTTGGAAACTTTATTTACTTCTTCAGGGCTTTATAATGGCCAATGGAGCGAACAGTTCTTTACCAGGTAACCCACCTTCACCACACACATCCAATCGAGTCATTATAAGGCCCTGAAGAAGGAAATATATAGTTTCCGAAAGTCTATAGCCAAATATTCAGTTTTTATTTACCCGACAGAACCTTCCTTTAACATGGTCATCAATGCTTTTTTTTTTTTTTTCAACGATCTTATACCGTATTATTATGACAATTATAAATAATGTTATTTTTTTTTTGTTAAAGGAAAGCGTTGACACGCCAATGGTGGAGCGTCGAAAGAACTGGTTCCAGCGTCAGGTGCAGCGGATGTCTTCAGTGAGGCGGTCCTCTTCGACCACATACAGCTCTGGTCTGTTCGGTGGAAACCGGACCCGACACAACTCTGTGTACGCCTCACCCACTGATGGGAATGGAGCCGTTCTCCCAGTCTCTGGACAGTATCCTCCACCGCCAGGGGCTCATCCTCCAGCCAGCCACAAGATGTCCATCTATGAACGTCTCATCAGGAGGAAGTCGACCAAGAGAGGTAATCCTTCGTCTTGCTTCTTTCTGCCAGGTCCAAATCTCACAGAAAATTCGCGTTGAATGCAAAAAATTAAATATTATTAAAAACAATTTGGTAAAAGCCATTTTTGATTGAATTCACATTTTTCTGTCGTTTTAAATGTAACTGAGGGATTTGCATCGATGGATCTGACATTCATGCAAAAAAAAGTTCTTAATTTGGGTTTATCATATTAAATTGTCAGTTTCAGTAGACATGAAAAGTAGAGTAAAACGTGGATTTCAAATTTTGGTTGTTAAGTCTGGTGTTTCAGTAACCAGATATAATACGGCTTAATGTGTCGTAATTCACTGTGTGCATATACATGATATCGTACATCTGTCTCAGCTTTCACAAATTTCTATTAACCTTCCTGATGCTTTTTGGTAATGATCCAACTAAAAGTTTTCTTGTTTTATTTTTCAATTATTAAGTAGCTTGGTTGTTTTAGTTCATTGATTGGCAATTAACTATCTGGGGATTACCTTAGTTTGTTATTGTGACTCATGCCCGGGATTTATTAACGAGGTCATATCGCATAATTCCAGAGCGCTCTTTCGTCACTCTGGCAGACTTGCGTCCGACTCTACTCTGGGAGTCCTAAAATTTGCCTGCCTAGTTTATTCACCTAGGGTAGGAGGGCCCTTTAACGACTATTGACATCGTTCAGGCTCAGGACTATTGCTTAACGTCCCATCCGTAGGATGGTATTCTTAGCGTTTTTTTTTTTTACCTTTTTAACTTCAAAAAGTAAATTTGGAATCCATCTTGTAAAGATGTTGGCCTCTTTTCGACCGGGTTTACCATTTTTCGCCCAAAAGCAGTCGGACGTACTACACTTGACTAAATTAACTTGTAATTATTTGCAAAGTAAAATAAATCGGTCTGAAAAGTAATTAATATCGGTTGTCATGTATATTAAAATATTTCCCAGTAAATATTACTGGTATTTAATGTAATTATGCTATGTAAAATAATATATAATGATCAACTATTTTAATATCCTTGCCTGGCTCAGTATGTTCATTTATTTTCATCATTATATGAGTTATTTAAAAATTGTTAAAACAGAAATGTAAGTAATACAGCTTAAATATTTACAAGAGAAAGGTAAGAGTAATAAAATGAATGAGAAGGGAACCGATATACTATCCATTGCCGGTAGGTTGCAGCACTGCATATTAAATTAGTTCCGTCAGTCGTTGGTAGATAGGAGCACAGTGTAGACGACATTGGTCCTTTTTGTTCCGACTCAATTAACTTTCCTCAAAATTTGTCATAATGCAATTTCATGATATTTTGAGCAAAAATGTTTGAAAAATCCTTAGTGGCACATTCATTAAGGATCACTCTGCTGTTCTGTTTCCACTTGCAGAACCATCTAAATTTAGTATATCCCTGTTGGTCAAATACTTTGACACATCATGGCTAAAATGGCAAAAGAGTTCAGAGGGCCGTGGAACGTGAAATTGCATTAAAAACTCGATTTCGCATGATTAGAATACTTCCTTATGCTAATAGTATAAGAAAGTACACTAAAACTCAACTGAAAGATGTAATCATTTGATTTTTGCTTCATTTTTTCTTCTCTCAAATTTACATACATAAATAAGTATAATAATTGTTTATTTTGATTATATACTTAACATACAACAAACAACATATTATAAATAACAATTACATTAAAAATTTACCTATTGACAATTCATTCCTTCTTTATTGAAAGTACTATTACTGTACTTTTGTTTTTGCCCTATCTGAATAGACTCAATTATAATGTTCAAAATATTCATTTTAAGGCAAAAAAAATAGGCAAATGGGAGAAGTGATGCTGTAATAATGTAATGTATGGATTTATGAATTCAGTTAAGACGTCTTTTCGAAGGTTCCAAGCGAAATTTAGTGTATAATATATTTAGCTGTGAATCCTACATTTTTTTTTTTTAACGAGGTCAGTTGTATCCAAGGAAAAACTTTTCTACCACAAACAGATAATGTCAATATATATGTACATAAGTATGTCAAGTTTGTGTGAAGAGCTAAATAATTTAATAGTCCACCTCATTACTTAGTTGTATACAATACAATGTCAAACTCATTACTTTGCATACATCAGTAATTAGAAAAAAAAAATAAAAAAGTCCTTGAAAACTAATAAAAGCAAAGAACTTGTTTAAAATTTTAATTGTCTGATTCCGTAAACATTTTTTGTGAAGTTTATTATTTATTTTTTTCCACTATATCGATATTGATCGCAAAATATATAAATAATAAGAGGGCGCCGGTAGCTCAGTGGTATGCGTGCTTGCCTTTTAAGCTCAAGATCATGGGTTCGAAACCCGGCCGAGGTACTTAGTTTATTTTATCTGGGAGGTGAAATAAACTTGAGCACGCCGTCCTTCGGATGGGACGTTAAGCGATGGTCCCGAACCTGTACAATGTCAGGTACTCGTTAAAGACCCCTACCCTAATCATAATAATTAACTAACTAAATAACTAATAATAATATAATATAATAATAATAATGTGTATTTGTAGGATTATTCGTAATAAACCAAAAGTAGATAGAGTCGACTTCCAAAAAGTAATTGTCGAGGACAAAAGTTCCTCAGAGCCAATGTTTATATATTTTAAGTTTAAATTTTGTGAAATAATCTATTTGTTTCTTAAACTTCTCTGGGATGTTACACTGTTGGTTAATTCCGGCATTTCTTCCAGAGGTGTTTTGTTATTTTTTCCGACAATATTTTGGGACTCTTACAAGTCCCTTCTTCCGGTCACCTATGGTATGGTAACCATAGGTTCATAGTGACCGGAAGAAGGGACTTGTAAGAGTCCCGAAATATTGTCGGAAAAAATAAGAAGACACCTCTGGAAGAAATGCCGAAATTAACCGAAATGATCTATTTATCGATCTATTTAATGATCTATCTGCCGCCCGTAAGAAATTATTTGTTGGTAAGTGAAGTGTTTGATATATATTATTGTTATATATTATTCCCCCGTACTTAAAAAACCTAACTTTTGTTCATTATCCAGTTCTTGCATTTAGATCTTCAATTCTTTTATTACAGCTGCGTTTTTACTTTCTTATACCTATGTGAGTAGTATAATGAAGTATTGTCAAACATGTAAAAATCCGAGATCAAGTTTTTAACGGATTTTCACGTTTCAAAGTCCCCCGAATACTTTTTGAACATTTTCGCGATGGTGTCCGTCTGTGCGTGTGTGTGATTGGAAAGTTGTGAGCTCTCTACCGCAAAAACGATTGTAAATATGAATTTGTGAAATTATGAATAAAGGGGTTACATATTACATATGCTAACTTAGATCTGATTAGATTTTGGCCGAAGTTGAGACCACTTTACTCCGGTCCTAAGTATATTTCTCAAGATATCGCTTATTTTTATGACCTAATCTAAATTTTTTAAAATAATAGTTGTAGGGAATATTGAAATACATAATTTATATGAAATACTATTTTTCGCAAGTCGTACGGTTTTTGAGATACATGTCGAAAACCGTCTTGAAGATATTTCCTTGTTTACTCGAAAGCAGTTAGTCCTATCGAAAAATTTATTCCTATCAAAAATGTACCTTAAAAAATTTCCAATCGCTAGAAAGTCCTCAGATTTGAGATTAAATGTCTGTAAGGAATATAAGTAATGTTTAAATAATGACTCATAGCGATGATGTTTAAAATATTTTTATGCTTTTGTTATTGGTAGTTTTTTTGAAAAATTATAAATATGAAGAAAAAAATTAAATATAAGTGATGGGGCCAGTCAGTCTCTCTCCCCTTCCCCTTTTCAAAATGATTTCATACTGGTAGTAATCTGGGGTATAAGAATGTCTAATCCCAGGATTACGCTGTACAAAGAGACAAATTGAAATGATTTTGGAAAGGGGAGGGGGAGATAGAGTGATCTGTAAGCGTGGTTGATATAAGAAAGTTTTGTAATGGCCAGACACTTATTTTTTCTTGCTCTATGTTCACATTTTTCAAATATTTATGTATTTGAATTTGCAGGTCCAGGGAAGCTGAACGTGGTGATCCCGCCCAACCTGAGGAACCGTCCCCGGATCCCCACCCCGGACGTTACCAAAGAAGTGACCGACAAGGACAACAAACTGTTGTTCCCACACAACAACAACAACAATGTGCAGTCTAGGACCGGTGTCAACCCCCTGGAGCTCTCCAATGCACTCATCTCCGCAGAGTTGCCCGTCGTCCAGGTCGGTACAGGACAGGTTTGTCATCCACACTCCACTTTATCCTAAATAGAAATATATGAATTTTTATGTTCATACAGGGAAGTTTTGCAGCTGCACTACAACATGCAATGGAACCAGAGGAAACCAAGTTTATTTTATGTTTAGATGCATTGAGTGGTCCTAGACGTCGCTGCTCTGACATTCTTACACTGCAATTCTTCATTTCTTGAAATAACGGAATTGGATGGACAAGGTCGAAGGATACTTGCTTCTGCTTTGGATACTCTACTATTGGACGGCAAAGAGACTGGCCGATAAGTCAGCCGACGATGAGGTCTGCGAAGAGATGTTGCAAAGGTGTGCTCCTATAGGACTATAAGACACGTCATAAACTGAAGGATTCACCTTAATTAGAGAGTAGAGAAAATAATTGGGATTCAGCACGGACAGAACAAACAGCTGACGAAAATGAAAATTATTTACAGGTTTATGTCCAATCATTAGGAATCGAACAATCATGAACAGCGAATTTTGAAAACACCTACTTCTCGATAAGCCTTGAAATATTCCAGTGGTTTTCTCTTTTAAAGTAGAGAGGATGTCAAAAAAACTTGTGTCATGTACAACTTTTGGCGAAACGATGAAGTAAAAAAGAGAAACTAGATTGAGCAGAGTAGGAGGAAAGAAAATGATCGTTCGAAAAGTTGTGTAGTAATGAAGGAGAAATGCTGCAAGAAACGTAACATATATGTTGTCGGCCGATGTAGCGTATGAAATGGCATCTTTGGGAACACCCATTTCCATGAAAGTGCCTTCCTTCAAGTTTCCAGTGCAGAATCTGATGGATTCATGCTGCTCCTGCTAACACTGGACGAAAACCTGCTTCAGTATCCTACCTCTTATAATAGACTCAGATTATCCTCAAGTATTCCACAAGAGTAAGAAACTTGAATGCTTAATTTTTACATGCATAATGCAAGTTAAATTAATTGTTCTCATTGACCTATCGTTTTATTTCATCTTACTTGTTTTTTTTTGTTTTTTTCTACCTTCTTTATGAATTGATTACCTTGTTAGTTGTAACGTTTGATACTCAGCAATATTCTTGAAGATTTTCTCCTTCACGTCTCATCTTCCAACTTAATCTAGTGCTAGGCTGGCTGTAACCAGCTTGGTCCACTTCCCATCATAGATATTTTCTATGCGGTCTCTTTGTGAAATTCACATAATTCCTCCCTCCATAAAAACTTAGTTGATATATATGGTGTTGTATTAACCATCTTGTAAATATTGTTTAGGTGGTGCTATCTCCGATCCAGGAACTGGAGGGGAACCAGTCAACAGTGACTTCTACGGGAAGTACAGCAGCCCTGGCCCAGGCGGTGCTCTCGCCTACCCTCACCTCGGCTGGTCTCTCTGGGGTGATCACTCAGCCGATGACAGTCACTATGAGTCCCGTAGCACTGACCACAATGGCACAACCTCTGCTCTCAGGCCTGCTGTCCAGCGCAATCGGGTCCCCAGCCTGTTCCGTTCAGATCAGCGAAGTACCTGATCGAGGGGACAGTGCCTGTGGAAGCTCCAATGGGAGCACCTCCAGCTGTGAGGAGCGCTCCAGGAAGACTAGCACTACCTCCCAGCGGCGGGGCGAAGTTTACGTCTAATCTCCTCCAGGTGCTCACTCCATCCACTTCAGATCACCATTTGTTCAATCCATCTTATATATTTTATTGTCAAAAGAATCTCTCCCAATAATAAGCCCTTAAGTTATTGCAGGGTTCGAACAAACTAAAACTGTAGACATTGAATGTGGCCATGGAAAGTCAAGTGAATCATCTCTAATTTCTAGGGATGTCTGAAGTGTGAGGCAGGATACTGGAGGTGAAAAACATGGAAATTGGGCAGCTCTTTTTGTTTAAATGCCCAAGATGCTCTCCGGAGTAGAAAGAAAAGTATCATAGAAATGGAAGTTGGTCAAGAAGGGAAGTCAGAACATGGAGCCCCTTGTCTGTAAATCAAATGAATCCAAAGTTCCAGTTTTCAAAGAGTAGTTTCACTCTTTAGATGTTGGCAGCGCTAGGGGACACAAAATGTCGGAAGTTACTGGTAATCTAAGCACAAAACAGAGGAGGTATTGCAGAGTTCCCGCAAATTGGATTCTCAGGCATTCAATGAATGACTATGGAAAGCTAGAGAAATCAGAGTGATCCCACGTTTCAGGGGTTCTCCGAAGTTTGTGACACGTTTGTATGTAAATTACTTCTCTCCTCGTATAAGGGTATGAGATGTGTAAAAAGTTGTGGGGCCGTCCTTTTCACTATATGCCCAAGATGATCTGCAGAGTCGAAATCAAAATATTGTAGAAATTGAGTGGTCAGAGTGTATTTGAATTAGAGGTAGTTTGTCTGGGAAAGAAGTAATGGGGTGCCAGGAGCTTACTTTTTGTTAGTGCTGGCTGGGCTTCTCTTGGGTTCCCCATTTTGCTTACTATTCGCGAACAGTATTGGCTAATTTGGGCAAGTATTGCAGGGGAATTTGAAGGTGTTTGAGAAAGATCACGAAATCAAGTAACCAAATTCTGGGGGTTTTCCAAGGTGATGGGGCAGTTTACATGTGATAATTTATTGTTATACTTCAAAAATAATATCTCTTCTAGAAGGAATGTTTAAGATGGAAAATGTGGAGTGTTGGGCATTCCTTTTTTTGTGATGGCTTAGGTGTCCTGCAGAGTTGAAATAAAAGAGTCATGGATATAGAAAGTGAAGTAATGGGTGGGGATACATTAGCTCAGCTCCTACATTAGAGCCAGAAATGTTTGTCTCAAAAAAATCTTTAAATGCTTAAAAAAAACTTTTTTTAGTTATTCCTGTGGCTGAATGAAACAAGGACCAATTTACAAACGTGAAATGGAATAAATATTGTATTTTGGTCATAAAAAGAGTATAAGTATTATAATTATTTTGTAATAAATGACAATTAAAGGTAACTTTAATGTTGACAAAATTTCACAGAGACAGGGCTTTTTCTAAGTTGTTTCTACCATTAATTTTGTTTTGAATATTTCATAATTTATGAGAAAAGATTACTATGGTCTTTATTTCATTAGAATGGGTGCTTAATTTTAAATTAAGAAACCTTTTTAACTTAAAAATGTCAAATTTTGTAGATTGACATTTGTTGCACTCAGCCACGGATTGAATGCATTTTTTGAAAATTAGATTCGGCTTCTTGCAACCATTAAAATATGGATTTCTTGATACTGTTTGTGGTTCTGAGCCCTCGACTTGATGGACTATAGTCTGTAATTCATCTCATTTTTTTATCTTAAGAATTTTAATAAATTTAAGAAGACTCAGAACTATTTTTTTTAGTGCTTGAAAAGCCAAGTGGTTCAAGTCTGTCCAGTTCTGGGTTTCACAAGCTAAGGAACCCATTAGAATAGGACGATATCAACGATAAATACCGTTAAAATTAATAGCTTATTTTTCCCCCCGAGAATGGTACATGTCGTTTGAGCGCTAGGGTATCTGATTTGAGTTCGTGCAACTCTATGCTCATCCAAGATTTATCTCAAGTCACTGCTTATCTACTTATTAAGTCGGTCTTATTGGTTATTAACATCAAGCGCAAGAACATCGACATTTCGAAATTCGGTTTTCTTGTTCTGTTCGCGTAGCGTCACGTGCACTTCTCCTCCAACTCATACAATTTGGAACCTAAGACCTTCTCACCATTTTATTTACTTTTTTTTTTAGAGTTTCTGTTCTTTTTAATTTTGTGCGCTAATTTATAAATTAGTTGTACTTATGTATAAGTTAAATCTCTGGAAGTTACCTCGTAGAAAGTGAATTAACATAAATGTAAATAATGCATTCAAATTTTAATTTATTATTTTATTTCCCTAAAAAAATATTAATAATAAAATATAATAAAAACATTCTAAAATTAATCATTTTCAAAAAAATGTATTTTTAATATTTTCTGACGGTAAAATTTTGTGTTTTAATTGTAAATGAACAATGTTATTGATGCTCAAATTGATTTGAATATTGTGAAAAAATTATATATATATATTTATTTTATTTTTTAAAAGTAATTTTATAATACATTCCATTATGTGGCTGTTTTTAGTTGATAGCAACAATATTGCATTTGTACATATTTTCACTTTAAATGTTTTTAATTATTTTTGAAGAGAAATGTATTATATGTATTTTATTCAAACATTTCCACAACTCGTTATTATTACTGTATTATATTTTAAATAACGTGTTGGTTTGGTTTTATTATTTTTATTTTGTATATATTATTATATCAAGTTCCGAATATTTTTTTTTTTTTGTATTTGCTGGCACTGTATCGTAAATAATTCGATTGTTAGGTTTGGCTAAAAAAAACGGCTGTGTTGAAGTTGTGCCATGTACGTGATTGATGGTAATTATAAATTGTGACCAATATTTTAGTTGTTTCTCTTGTAACAGGTGATTTACGAAACGTTACAACCCTAGTAGATACTAGCATCCACAAACAGATATCTAATATTTTTAATTTTACTGCATAAAATAGAGAGTGGGAGCACAGAAAAGCAAGACGATCTGGGTCATAAAGGTGGTGTTTTTTTGTGTTTTTTCCCCTTAACATATTATTTAAATAAGTTTTTCTTTATAAAAATAATTGTATATTTAATGTAATGAATAAATATTATCTCCTTGCATTATTCTCGATTGTTGGTTAATTCCGGCATTTCTTCTAGAGGTGTCTTCTTATTCTTTTTTCTGACAATATTTCGTGACATTTACACGTCCCTTCTTCTGGTCACTATGAACATTTTACTCCTGGGGACCCTCCTTTTTATAGCCAGAACCTTGACTGTGGCGGTCTCTCTCTTTCTTCTAAGAACTAATAGTTAAAAAAGTACAAAGTAGTTAACTGATTGGTCCACCCACCAGCCAATCATAATTCTGGAATCCATCTCTGATGGTATCCCTCGATTGTGGCGCCCTCACTTCACCTACAAATAAAACAAATTATTATGATTGGCTGGTGGGTGGACCAATCAGCTAATTATCTTGGACTTTTCTAACAATTAGTTCTCAGAAGAGAGAGAGAGACCGCCACAGTCAAGGTTTTGGCTATAAAAAGGAGGGTCCCCAGGAGTAGAATGTTCATAGTGACCAGAAGAAAGGGCGTGTAAGTGTCACGAAATATTGTCGAAAAAAAGAATAAGAATACACCTCTGGAAGAAACCAACAATGTAACATCCCAGAAAGAAATATTCAATAAAACTCAACAAGAGTGGGGTCGTGTTATATATTGGAAGTAGGTACCGAAAACACTGAGTTGTGTTTCTTCCATATCTTTTTCTGAATATAATCGAAAATGAATTTGAAATGAAGTAGGATAAAAGCTAGTTAACATTCTATTGATTAAAAATGTATATTATGATAATGAGATGTTTTTGTGCGCTCTCTACTCCATTTTATAAGGAAAAATATAACAATACTGGTAGATGTTAGACAATGAAAAAAAAAAAAAAACATATCTTGGTTGCCAAGTAGGCGAAAAAAGCGTAATCGGACTTTGTTATTGGTGGATTATTTAAAATGTGCCTTTTAATAAACGAAATATGAGAAAAATTGGAGTTCATCTTCTGCTCTCTATGGAGCGCTGAAGATTTGCGAAATTTATTAATTAATGGCCATTTTAGATCAAATGAGGCCTTTCGTAAATGACTCGGTATAAGACTTAAATGTTAATTTTGTATATGATTTATTTTTTGAGTTTTATAGATAACTTACAGTTGTTACTCATTATATTATATTTATCTCTCATATATGTCAAATATATTATCTTTGTTATTTATATAATGTTACATATTATATGAATTGTAGTTGTGTAGTCGCAAATGTGAGTTTATATTTGTTACTGATGACAGTGTGCTTTACTGTAGTTTTAACTCAATTGTACAAGCACTGTGTAATATTTAGAAAAATGTGCTAGAGCGGATTCATTGAGGCTAATAATAAATTGATGTGCAACATATGTTGACGGAGTTGTGTTAAAAATGTGATTTCGAAAAAAAAAAAATATATATATATATATATATTTGTATTTATAGTTATATTGTTTCAACATTTTATTATCTATCCTGTATTTATTAGACAATTCAATTATTTTACTATATTTATGTGTTTATTTAGTTAATTATGTAAATCATATTACTTCCCCAGTTATACGAAGTTATGTGTAATTTTATGTTTTCCAAATATGAAAAAAAAAACAATTCTGTCTGTTTGTGTGTCTGTGAACACGATAACCCCCTATAGGATGAATATATCGACACGAAATTCTATATGTGAAAACAGAATCTTCAAACGAAGGCACATAATGTTTTTTCAGCCAAATCGCTCAAAGGGAAGAGGGGGGATTAGGGGAAAGGCTTAACACAATTACTCACAAAATTTCATATGTGCATTCAAAATCCCATAAGAATGAAATTTATTAGTTTTCAGAAAAATCGGCGAAGGGAAGGGAGGATCAGAGGGGATTCAACTCATAAAACCCAATAACTGTCGATAGAATGAATGTATCGAGATGAAATTTTATATTTAAAGTCAAAACCCAATGAGACCATAACCTAGCAAATTTCAGCGATAATGGCTGAAGGAAAGGAAGGATTGAGGGGAGGGGGCTCAATTCAAAAACCCTAATACCCTATGTAATGAATTTATCAACACAAAATTTAGTATGAGGATTTAGGAACCACTATTGAATATTAGCACAAACGGTCGATTGGTTTTGGAAGGGGTGCGAAAAGTAAATTGATTTGTTCTGGGGAAGTGCATTGCCGGTGAATCACCGACAATCTTTTTTTTTTATTATTATTTTAGATGTCTATCTCTGAGGAAAAATATGTACATATGTTTATTGTGATGAAAATATATATGAATTTTTATTCAAAAATATTTTATAATTGTACATGATTTTTATTTGAATTTAGTGGTATTTTACATTTATTGGTAGATTTCGTTTAATTGACTTTGTTTAATGTCTTAATAAAGATATATATATTTGTTTTAAATTTTATCTCTAACTTATGTTTTGACAGCCTATATACATACGAATATGAATGTATAATGTTCTGTAATTATTTAATTCATTAGTTTGTTTGAATTATTATGTAAATAAAAATAATATGAGTTGTTCAATTTTTATTACAATTCGATTGAAAAAAATATAAAATAAATAAATGAAATTTTATTATTGTATTTATTTCAATAAATTTTTTGTCCCTATTTCCTGCCATCTTAATTTAGTATTTCTCTCTGTGTTGATAAATTATTTCTGTCATCATCTTGTTCATTGAAATTGAATTTCTGAAAAATTATCTCAAACTAGGGTGGCGATAGACACTGATAATAATCAAGGAAATATCAGTTTTTTTTTTTTGATTTTGGAATAAACAAGGACATTTCAAAAATTTGTGAAAACTTGTGAATTTAGTTTACTTGTAATTATCTGCATAAAAATGTTACTCCTTAACCGGTAACCTGTAAAGCCGCTGAAACAAATACAATTTTACTTTCTTTTACCTATAGTAAAAATATTGTAATCGTGCGAAAATCCGAGATCTAGTTTTCAACGGTTTTTCACGTTTCAAGTAGTCTCCGTACACGTTTTGACCATTTTCGCGACGTTTTAACACAGAAACGATTGTAGCTATTGAGATTTTGGAATGAAGAAGGCAGATGTGCTAACATGAATTTGATATGATTTTGACTGAAATTTTACATTTCCTTGATTTACCCAAAAACTGTTAGTTCTATCAAAAAATTGGTTATTAGCAAAAACGTTGCTTATTAAATTACCAATCGCTAACGTGACGTCAGAGTTGAGATAGGACCAATGCGGCCAAAGTTAGAGCGCCTCAAAGAATGGAAAATAAATTTCCGTAGGAAATATTTCAAAGTAATGTTTAAATTGTATCGCGTGGCAACGAATTATAAATATTATTTGCTATTAGAAGTTTAAGAGGGCGCCGGTAGCTCAGTGGTATGCGTACTTGCCTTCTGAGCTCAAGATCATGGGTTCGAAACCCGACCGAGGCCCTTAGTTTATTTTATCTGGGAAGTAAAATAAACTTAAGCACGCCGTCCTTCGGATGGAACATTAAGCGATGGTCCGGAGCCTGTATGATGTCAGATACTCGTTAAAGACCCTGCCCTAGGTGAATAAAAATTTAGGATAGGCAAAATTTAAGACTCCCACAGTAGAGTCGGGCTCTGGCCACCAGAGTGTCGAAAGAGCGCTCTGGTAGTAGGCGATATGACCTCGTAGTTGAAGCCCGGGCATGAATCATAATAACTAACTAATAATTAATTACTTTCTACAACATTTAGTTCGGATGAGACGTTAAGCGATGATCCCGAGACTGTACGACGTCAGGTACTCGTTAAAGACCCCCCTCTTGGTTAATAAAAATTTAGGATATACATTTTGGTCTCAATTTTCTTTAGATTTTAGCGAAAATATAATCAGATAATTTAGCACATGGGACATTTTCATTTCGAATTGCAAGTTCATAGCTACAATCCAATTTTCGTTAGAGTGCTCACGTCTGTGGGATAGATATCATCGCAAAAATGCTCAAAACGTCAGGGGACCATGAAACATGAAAACCCGCTGATTTTGGCACGATTACAATACTTCCTTATTACTATATGTATAAGGAAGCATAAACCTATATAGGTATTATAGTTATTCTTATAATAAAAATATTCTAGTTATTCTTATAATTATTGTTGTTAGACCTCCTAAGAAGATATCTGAAAGTACATTTACTCTAATGAGACCCTTTCACTGGGTGGGCAGATATACTTGGGGCAGCACTGGACACGAGATGTTCGCCGTTCTTTGTCCAACATCTTTGTCTTCTTCTGCAATGTAAATGTACCCTTTCAACCATGGTCCGAGGTCATTCCACTCTGCTCCTGTCTTCTCCTCGCCACTTTTGCGCTATATTTAAGATACAGAATTATAATTATTTTAACGATCATTTTTCTCTTTACATACTTTTAGTATAGGAAAGTAGGTATTGTACGATAACTGTGCAAAAATCCGAGAACTAGTTTTCAACGGAATTATACGCCCCTTGACCTCTGTACGTCTGTGTTCCTGCCTCTGTGTATATGATTTGAACTTTGTGAGCGTTCTCACTAAGAAACGATTGTACCAATAAACTTGAAGTTTGAAATGAAGATGTCACATGTGCTAACTTGAATCTGATTAGATTTTGACCGAACTCAGAAGAAAATTGAGATCACTTTACTTCGGGGCCTAAGTAGATTTTACAAGATACCGATTATATTAATAATAATAATAATACATTTATTTCCGTTAAACCAATACATGATAATAAGATACGTCAAAAGAATTTATACAATAAGATAGCTTATAAATTAGATTTATAACTACTTGAGTCTAACACACTGTAATGTCTGCAACGAAGACCGACCTGACGACATCCACCAGTTCTTCATGGAGACCAGCCTTCAGCCAATTAAGAAAAAAGTACCTGATAGAAACACTAAGAAGCCCGCAACCTCACAAGACCCTTTTCAACATTACAAACAACCAAAACGTCAATAATATCATACTATACCTAGTAAGGGCGCTAAAAATTAGAGGACATTGATGTATTTAAATAAAATACCATTTCACTAGAAGTTTTTTCACTATTTTTTTTTAATTTGTTAATTAAGGTTCTATTACTTTGTATTTTATTATTATTATTATTATTTTCAATTTTCATTTATTTGTACTTTTTTTTAACTGAATAATGTATATATCAGGCCGAACTCTGAGCCTAAAAGACGTATTTCCTAAAGGCTAATAAAGAATTGAATTGAATTGAGTCTAACACACGTACGATTAGTAGTTATAACAAAACTATTAAAAAAAGTAAAATGAAATTAATAAAAACTGAATAAATAAATACTTAAAAATATAATATATATATATATTCATATTATGAGTATATAAAAAAATTAATACAAGATACGTTTATAATAAGTAGACACATTTTTCAATTTAATAAAAAAAAAGATAACTATTTTTAAAAATCTCTTCGAAAGTGTCTTTATCCCAACGATGTTTCGGGACGTTCTTACGTTCCTTCATCAGGTCCCAAGGTGCGAGATATAGAAAAGAAAAAGAAAACAATATAAATATAACAATATATATAAAAATATATATATTATACATTAATCAATTATAAATGAATAAATAAAACAATAACGTACATTCGACTGACCTTTATGGTGTGGAGGAACTCTGTCATTTATGGCTTAATGAAAAATCTCCTCAAGTAAAAGTTGTACAGAAAACTAAAAGGCATATTTTATATGAAGTACAATTTTTCGAAGTATTTTTTTTTGTATTATCGATTATTGAACATGAACATTTGTTATGGATAAATATATTATTTTAAATATTAAAACCGAATGAGGGCCGTGATGACGGTGCGGGCTAGAGCGTAGGGCTTGGTTCACAAGGTCACAAAATGGTCGTGGGTTCGAATTCTGGGAGAGAGTTATATTTCGTAGATAGAACTCCCTCCCAAGACTATGGATCTTGTGTAAATAATCAAATAACACCATTATAGGGAGATGGCTAAAATGACGAAAGACCAATATAAAATAAATTAAATAAAAAAACTACAAAATATATGGATAATAATACATAAATCAAAAGGTGGTAAATAAACTCTGATAGGTTTAAAGAGTAGGTAAATAACTAAAAAAATAAAACAAGTATATTATATTTCAATAGTATAGTGAAAAGTAGAAAATGAACTGTTGAGGGCGCTGGTAGTTCAGAGGTAGAGTGTTTGCTTACTGAGCTCAAGATCGCGGGTTCATAACAGGACCGAAGCTATTATGTGTTTTATTTGGAAGGTGAAAAATCCCTGGGCACGTCGTCTTTCGGATGGGACGTTCAGCGATGGTCCCGAGCTTGTAAAATGTCAGATATTCGTTAAGGACGCCTAGGGTAGGGAATAAATGAACGTGAATAGGACTTCCACTATAGAGTCATGCTCATGTCCACTATAGTGCTCTGGTAGTAGGCGATATGACCTCGTAATAAAAGCCCGGGCATGAGTCACAATAATTAAATAACCGAATATATTATATTCCTTCGTCGTTTAGCCAGATTCTGCCTGTCATTCACTGACTCTTTTTTTAAAAATAATTATTGAAATCAAAGGATCGAAAAATTTAAAATTGGGTGAAAACTCAAAATCGAATTTCTGACCGATTACATAACTTCCTCTATACCTCGTACAGCTGTGGAATTAAGAATATTCTAGGAGGAAATACTTTCTTCTGATGAAGATCCATAAAAGTAGTATTATTTCATTTAGGGTATAACAGAACATTTATGAGGGAATATAAAGAAGAAAAGTTCTCACCAGCGTGTAAACTTGGTCGGAGATTGGGATCCATAACTGTTTGGGCCAATGGACAAAACTGGGTAGTGGGAATAGTACACATTCTTAATTGAAAAATTGAACTGGGGAAGTACCTACATAGCCGAGAATTTACCGCGAATTTTTACTTTCTTATACCAATACAAAGTATTGTAATCGTGCAAAAATCCGAGGTTTCATCTGATTTTCACGTTTCAAGATCCCCTGAATACGTTTTGACGATGGATGACGGAATTTCGCGATGATGTCTGTCTATGCGTGTGCGTGTCTGTGATTGAAACGTTGTGAGCTCTCTACTCTTTGAATTTTGGAATGAAGGGGTCACATGTTCTAAATTAGATCTGATTAGATTTTTGCCGAAATCGAACGAAATTGAAATTTCGAACATTTTCCTTTGGGACCTAACTACATTTTACAAGATACAGCTTATGTTTATGACCTAATCAAAAATCTTTTCAAGTAAAAGTCGTAGAGAATACTGAAATACACAATTTATATGATGAATCATTTTTTACAGATTTTCGAAATACATGCCGAAAACCATCTAGAAATGTAGTTTTGAAACACATGTTTTTGTTGTATATGTTTCCTTGATTTACCCAAAAACCGTTAGTCATATCGAAAAATTAATTCTGGTCAAAATTGTTCTTTATAAAATTCCCATTCACTTGCAAGTCCTCAGATTTGAGAGAGGATCCATACGACAAATGTCATAGCACCCCGAAGAATGCTAACTAAATGTCTGTAAGGAATATAAGTAATTTTTGAATCGTAACTCATAGCAACGAACTTTTTTTTTATTTTTTTTTTGGCCTTATGTACGATGCATATTAGCCATGTCACTGTGCTATCTAGTTATTTACGACATCCATGGCCCCGGGAGAGAGTTCTATCTACTAAATAAAACTCACTCCCGGACAGGATTCGAACCCGCAAACCAAACCAAACAAACTTTAAAATATGGTTTAGTTTTGGTAATTTTTTGAAAAATTATAAATATTAAGAAAAATAATGTGAGGTGGCCCCATTACAGGATTTTCTTATACCAACAACGCTTACAGATCATTCTCTCTCCCCTTCCCCTTCTCGAAATCATTTCATTTCTTTGTACAGACAACGGTCTTGAGAGTAGAAATTTTTATGAGAGTAATCTGTAAGCGTGGTTGGTATAAGAAAGTCATGTAATGGCCACATTTCAATTTTTCAAATCAACTT
Source organism: Aradus depressus (assembly GCA_963662175.1). NCBI lineage: Eukaryota > Metazoa > Arthropoda > Insecta > Hemiptera > Aradidae > Aradus > Aradus depressus. Next base: position 46,100,920 of record OY759216.1, on the reverse strand, counting down.
ACTATTAAGAGAATATATTGTAGGAAGAGATAACGCTTTGCGGATTGAATAGAGAGGCAATGGAATATGATACAGAAAGGTCGGAGGTAGGTGGCGGGGGAGCGACAAGATGGGGCGACGAGGTGGGGATGAAGGTAGCAACAGTGTGTGAGCGGTGCGAGAATGGAGCGGTCGGTTCGCCGCGGTCACTCAGCCCGCGCCAAGGAGAAGAAAAACACGAGGTACTTACTTACTTAATACAATCCTTGTCTTGGGGCTCTTCCATTAATGATTATTGGAGGTTACATCGACGACTTCCAATAAGTTTGTCTTATTTGGACTTATCGTTGGCTCATATTTCCGGCAAGGCTTTGCTTCTTCTCCCACGGTCACAATGAACCTCCATAAGATATTCTGTACATCCCAGTTTCTGTTGAGCAGGCTCAGGAAATCACTGAAAAATGGTTATCCAAGTTAATTGAAATAATAAAAGGAACAGTCGTTCTTCAGGAGAAGCCGGAACAGAGAATAGCCGAAGATAGCTACTTTTCAATGCAAATACCAAACAACCAGGTTCATCTGAAAGGGCGTTTCAGAAACTGCACTCTTCTCCTAGCAGCCTATCAAACACTTTTGCCTCATCCACTCTGTCCTGTTTCTACAGTTCTTTATCTTAAGTTCTACATAATTTCGACGCACAATGACACTTCATACTTGATTTTTTTTCCCTAAGAGCGGCTTCCTAGAATTTTTGCCCACTTGCTCTTCTCTTCTTGCGATATGTCCTGAGATAATAATAATATTTATTTCCGTTAAACCAAAACATGGTATATAATAGGATAATATAACTTTATGTGGTTTGCCAGACTTTGTGCTGTACTTTCCTAACAAAAGCTCTGTCTAAAGCAGCCTCTTTCTGTGCTTCAAGGCTTCTGCTAATGGTGCTTATAAAGCTTTTCTGTGTATTTGCTGGTTTCGAGCTATCACAATACATTCACATGCTAAATTCGAAGTCGTTAGGTTAAACTGCGTGGGCACAACAGCTTCTGGAAAGACTATTTTTGAGTGCCACCGTTTTGGAAAGTTAGAAAATTTAATCCATAGCTATACGAAGTATAGGGGAAGTTATGTAGTCCCCCTAAAATTCGTTGTTGATTTTTCACTGAAATTTCATGTTTTCCGAACCCTTGATTCTAAAATGAAAAAAAAAAAATGTCTGTTGTGTGTTTGTTGGTGAACACGATAACTCCCGATAGAATGAATTCATCAATACGAAATTTTATAGGTTGATTCAAAACCCAATTAGGATGACACCTTTGAATTTTCCTACGAATAGAGTTTTTGTGTTAAGCCTCCCCCTATTCCCCCCTTCCCCTAGGCCGATTTTTATTTACATATAAACTTTCGAGTCAGTACATTCATTCTATCTGGAGTTATCGTGTTCACAGACACACACACACAGACAAATGAAATTACGCTGAAAACTCAACATCTTCGTTGAGCTCAGAAGTTAAAAAAGAAATCTCGAGAATCTGACTAATATAATGACTATTTATACGGATGGCTACGCCTGAGCACGCGTCCTTGAATAGAACGTTAAGCGATGGTCCCGATCCTGTACGATGTCAAATACTAGTTAGAGAACTCTACCCTAGGTGAATAACCTGGATAGGCAAAATTAGGGAAACCTGGATATCAAAATTTGGTAGACTCGGACTCGGTCCACCATTGCGAAGAAAGAGCGCTCTGTCATATATATATATGACCTTGTAGTTAAAGCCCGGGCGTGAGTTACATTAACTGTAAGCTAGCTTCGAAAAACCGAGTGTACGTTGTACCAAAAATGATGCCTTAGTGTATTATGCAGCCGTTGCAAAAAAATATATGCCCCCCCTCCGGTTCCACACAACCTGAAATCCTTTTTTAAGATTGTTACAGTTGGTCATTATAAGTAGTGACCGGTCTGAAGAGAGAAATGGTCAAAGCAAGCCAGATCATCTGATCGTAAATAACCGAGGGACCGGTTTGAGATCGAAATTCCCAAAAGGTTTAGTCCACCATAGTCTGGCTGGATGCTTCAAACAAACTGTATTCGCAAGAAAAATTTGGACTCTCGGATATCCGGAGATAAAATCCATATCCGGATATCCTGGGTTCTTTGTAGCTTTGTACATTTTTTTTTTTTTTGGTCGAATTATTGTTTTATTGCCGACTCAAGTAAATATACAAGCAGCAGTGTAACGTATATTTTTTAAATTTTAGTTTGATAACCAATATTGATCTTACAAAAATTGTCAGTGATACACTATCCCAGAACATATTCAATTAGGTTTCGCCCCCTCTCCAAAACCAGTCGAAATTTTACAGTAGGTGACTTACACCCTAAATTTTACAAAATTTTGTGTCGATACATTTTTTACAAGGGCAGTAATTAGAGTGTTTGTCTTAAGCCTCCCCTCTAATTCCTTCCACTTTGGTCGATTTGGCTGAAAATCAGTAAGAATTGTCCTTTCGTGTCGATTCATGCATTCAATAGGGAGTAATTGCCTTCACATACATGCACAATTACACAAAGATAGACGGATATGTTATTGTTTTTTTTTTTTCAATTTTACAAGGGATCGGAAATTCTGCTCAAAATACAACATCGAATTTCTTACCGACTGTATAACATTCCTTGTCCTTTGTATAGCTGGGGATTAAAAAAAATTCTGTTCAAAAAAATAAATAATCCTTCAGATTAAATTAATATGAATTTATAAGATCAATAAACGATAGCAGTGTTTCATAAACAAATAAAAGCGTTATTTCATGTTCGATTCAATTATTGAAAAGACTCGAAAGAACCTCAAATATTTAAAGGACTCAAAAGAACCTCAAATTTTGAAATGACTCGAAAGTACCTCAAATAATGAAAAGAATAGAAAGAATCTCTCGCTGAATTTCGAGTAGAACCATTCATTACATGGAAGTAATCATTGGTTTTAAGCTCTTTCTTCTCGACCCTTTTGATTGAAAATTGATAGAATGTTTATAGAAGTTTGAATTTACATATGAAATTTCGTTTTTGTATTACCCCCCCCCCCCCCCCCCCTACTTTTCGTCGTTTTGGCTGTAAAACAATAGGTATCGTCCTTATATAGTTCTGGACGCAGATATAAAATTTCATGTTTATATATACATTCCGTCAGAAAGTATACATCATGTTCCAAGACACTGACAAGATTTTTTTAAAATATTTTTAGGAATCAAGAAGTCCGAAAACATAATATTTCGTTGAAAAATCAACATCGAATTTCTGACTCTACTTCGGAGAGTTGGAAAAGTAAAAAGCCTTTGAGACAGTAATCTGTCGAGTCGAGGTGGAAAATTATTATACACGGAAATATAATTGTACTAATCTATTTGTATTTTTTCCATTAGATAATAATTTTCGCTTAAGTGATTTTTTCAAGACCAGTCAGTGTAACAAGTGTAAAAGACAACTATTAGTCTAACCACTGATAATAATGATAATTAAATAACCTTATATAAAGTGAATTTTAATTAAGTATAATTATTTGTGCAATCATTGAAAGAAAGTAAAGGAAACTGTATATTCAAGCTTTTACTGGATACAATTTCCATTTTACTTCGCAAACTAAATGTTCTAATGGGAAAAAGTATCTCATAAATTATGATTTTTAATATGTTCCACGATCCTTATCATATTTATTTATGATTTATTACTACCGATAATTCGGCCGATTTCGGTGTGAATAAAAATATGCCATTATTTTGTGTTTTTAATTTAAATATAGAATTTCATGTTGATACATTTATTACATTGAAAGTTATTGAAAACAACTCCAATAACTGCAGATGTAATGTATGTATCGAGACGAAAGTTTATGTATGAATGCAAAATCATTTAAGGACCACATCTATGAATTTTCAGCTGAGTCAGCTAAAGGGAAGAGGGGAGCCGGAGGAAGAGGTAAAAAATCCCTTTTGACAGACTTCGTAATATCGTATCGACACGAAAGTTTATACGTGGATTCAAGAGCCAATAAGGACGAAAGCTTTCGATTTTGAACAAAATCGGCCGAAAATAAAGGCGACTGTACAAGTGGATTCAAAAGTCCATAAGTAAGATTAATAATTTTTAAACGAATCGAGTGGGGGGAGAGCGGAAACATAGTTTATTACAAATTATAGAGCTGGTGAAGTACATTGAAGGTGATATACAGACAATTTTTTCTCTCTATTTAACTTATAAATAGAATACTAGTGAGTTCACCCGGTGTTGAAAAATAATACTTTTTTTTTTTTTTTATTTACTTTTAAAAGAGAGTGCGCATTGCATTGCAGCATCATCACCCAGTCTACGTTTAGTCAAAACTCGGGGATCAAGGGGTTACTATCTTACATTGCCTGTTTCTGCTCCCGCCAGGAGCCGACAAATCGGCAGAACATCGGGTAGTCGGTTTCCGTCACCATCTGCCGTAGATCCAGTCCGGGATGTTCTTCCTGTGAAAGAAGAACAGCTTGGAGTTGAAATCCTCATGACCTGACAATATTTGAGACCTAATATTTTGAGTTATTACGTAATTATATAATTATAATAATTACTAATACACATTATCTAACACCCTTCTCCTGAACCAAAGTTCCTGATTACTGTACAGCTGATATTGACTATTGTCCCACATGGCCTACGTTTGAATGGGGCTTATAAGGATGTTACATATAAAATTTCATAAAAATCTAATCAACAGTTGAAGAGCTAGCATACTGTGAATATAAGTTCAGCCATTTTTGCGTGATGCCCGGAAAAACAGACAGACTATCCATTTTATTTATAAGATAGATTACTAAAAAGAAAATATTCTAAATATACATACTGTGAATATAAGTTCAGCCATTTTTGCGTGATGCCCGGAAAAACAGACAGACTATCCATTTTATTTATAAGATAGATTACTAAAAAGAAAATATTCTAAATATACATACTGTGAATATAAGTTCAGCCATTTTTGCGTGATGCCCGGAAAAACAGACAGACTATCCATTTTATTTATAAGATAGATTACTAAAAAGAAAATATTCTAAATATCTTAAAGAAATGTATGTTTTAAAAGTTTATAATAATTATAAAATTTTATGTTCCCTTTCCCTTTGTTTGATTTGGCTGAAAATCAATATATATTCTGCTTTTGGGGTTCTGAACTCAAATTTAAAATTTCGTGTTGATACATGCACATATATAACTATAGCCAAGGAAGTAAAACACCACAAAAAAAAAAGTGCTACATTTGTAAACTTTGATTTTATTAAAAACTAGCAGTGCCCAGGGAACATTGATTTTTCACCTAATATCTCTCATTCGAATCCTATTCAATGATGATACAATTTTCAATTATTCATATTGAATAAAGTCCTTCAACGGCAGACACCCCAGCTAGTAAGTGTTTAGGACCCCTGAGCACCACAGCTAGTACGTACTTTGGAACGCTGGGAACCTTAGCTAGCATGTGCCTTGCAACAGCGAACGCCCCCCTCCCGTTGAAAATTTTGTGGCGTCACATACTCTATTTTTCAATTTGGCTTTTAAAAATACTACATGTGAAATTCCATGACAATCCGACTATTATGGTGGGTTGCACCAACCAAGATCACTTCAGATCCAGGATCAAACGAAGGTTTGATCCTGGATCAACTGCTTTGATCCACCTTTTCTGTCTCACCATTACTGAACCAGGATCAACATCAGACTTTGATCCTGGATCTTGATCTTCCTGGATTAACCAACAATTTTTGTTGCACCATTCTAGATCAAGCAATTAATCCGAAGAAAAGGGTCTGTTATCCCAGATCAAATTTGATACCCCAGTTAAGTGAGATCAAATACCAGGATTAAATAGTTGTTGCTCTGTTAGTCATTCCAATTTTAAATTTTTTTCAAGTTTTCAATTATGTCTGATGTTGAGTCAATAGAGAATCTTGAGGAATGGTTAAATAGTGTTGAAGAAATTGATGAGGATACATCACATTTCGTTCCTCGTGTAATTCGAGAGAGGCGAGATTTATTTTCTGAATTTGATGATGGAAAATTTAGACAGAGGTAGAGACTGTCCAGGGCATATGTTTTAACATTGTTTACATCTATACAAGGGGATTTATCAAGGGGGACAGATGCAAGAAATAACCCTATTTCTCCCATGAACAGGCTACTAATTACGTTGAGATATTATGCTACGGGAAGCTTTCAGATGACAATATCTGACATAGTTTGTCTTTCAGAGACAGCACCAATTTCTGTTCACTCTCCGTCAATTCGGAGACATCTGGCGGTCCACCACCTGTTTTATGTCTCTGCACCTGAGAAACACATTATTTTGTTAAAAAAAGGTGATACTACATAAGTCAATTAATAGGAATAAAACCTAAGATGGAACCGAAAATCAAATTGAAAAAATATTTTTGCAGTGAACTAAAGAAGACTTCCCCAGTTATACTCTTTATCCGAGATATTTTGAAACACTTAATAAAAAATAAAGAAAAACTTTTTTTTTTTTTTTTTCAAAAAAATTACCTATGTCTATTTCACAAAATATATATAATATGGGAGTACTTTCGGTATTGCTAACAATCAGAGGCGATGTACTTAAAAAAGAGGACTGTTGGGAAGGTTCCAGAACAAATAATACATTATACAAACTTCTCAACAGTACTAAAGAAAAAAGAAAAACAGAAGAAAAAGGTGGAGTTTACTATCTAAAATGTAGTTTTTGTAATTTTGTTTAAGTATGTCAAACAGGTAGAAAATTTAAAAATAGGGTAAAAGAACACTTTTCAGAATTAGGCTTAAACATTGACACAACATACACCTCAGTAAAATTAAATCGTAAATAAATTAAATTTTTACAATTTTTAATTAGGATTTTCAGATTGTTCACAAAAAAACTAGGTTTTCCGGTATTTTTAGTTTTCTTGTACGAGCAATAGTAACAAAATTAAAATTGTAATAGCAGAAATAAGTTTTCTTTTGGAAATTTTGCAGATATTTAACATGGATAATTTTCATTCAAATCAATTCAAGAATAAATAAAGCAACTGAAAATAAATTAAGTTTGACTTACCTAACTTTCAGCTATCCTTTTCTTAGCTCGAGCTTTCGTATTTTTATATAACAGCTTGAGCTGTTCTACACTTCTATTGGCGGACAGGGGAAATTCATGATTGAATTTCTCCCTAATCTTTTCCCATTCTTTTCCTGGTTTCCTTGCATTCTATTACTTTTTGACATAATTCCTCTGTACAAAGGTCCAGAGGAAAATCTTTTTCCCGTAGGGAAAAATTTGCAGATCTCTTCGTCATTGTTAACAGAAACTCACGTAAACTGTAAAGACGAAGATTACTTGAGGTTATGATTTCCTAACCTTTCCATCGAAGTATCGATTATTTCTTCCTACCTCTATGCGTTTCGGATCACGATCCTAGATCAGTTGATCCGGGATTAACACTCGCTCTTAATAAGCTACCACTATCTTTATGCTAAGGCCTGTCCCAAGAACCCCCTCTCCCGTTCAAATTTTTGAGATGTCACATAGCGTATTATTCAATCAGGCTCAAAAAGATACTACATGTGATGTTTCAGGGAAATCCGTACAGCCGTTTGAGCGATGTTGGAACAAACAAACAAACAAATCCCGTTTCAGCTTTATTAATATAGATAATTGCATTGAAGTATTCTACAAATAAGATGCATTGGTGAGAGCTATCAATACAAGAGCGAGTTCTGTGAGTGCATGGTTTGTTTTGACGGTCATTGAAATATCTATAACAGATTAATATCTTCATATGCGAACAAATGGACACATAATTCGCAGATTTCGGAGCCTCTTAAAATGGAATAACGGTTTTGTATCTAAAGTGAATTATGTTTATTGATTAACTAAATTGGTATGTAGGTTTATTGGAGTGTGTTCTATAATGGTTGGTCTATTGTAGGTGGGAAAGAGAAGGAGGTACTCGGAGAAGAGATGGGAGTGAGGTGAAATGTGTGGGGGTGAGGTTGGAGTCTAACAGTACCTGGGTCAACTCCGGTCAGAGCAGCCTCTCATTGGCCAAATCTCCATCTCCACTGGCCACAGGCGGCCTACCTGGGGGCCACATCTAGGATGGAACGTCTTGTAGTGGCTACATCCAGGATGGGAGACCAACTCTGGTTTTGTAGAGGCTACATCTAGGGTGGAACGTCTTATAGTGGCCATATCCAGGATGGCAGACCCATTCCGGTTTTATAGAAGCAATATTTGGATGGAAGGCAACACTGTTTCGTACAGGCCACAACTAGGATGGACAGGGCAATTTTGGTTCTTGTCGTGGTCATATCTAAGATGGACGGTCTTGAAGTGGCCATACCTAGGATGAACAGTCTTGTAGTGGCCATCTTCAGGATGGAAGTTGTTGTAGTGGCCCCATATCTAGGGTGGAAGGTCAACTCTGGTTTTATGAATTACAACTACGCTCCAAGATCTTGCAGTGAACATAGGCGTTTTTACAGTGTATTGACGAAATTTATATTAGCCATATATCATTGTAGTGAACCTTACAAGTTACGTAATAGATGAACAGTGGATACTTGAGTGTCTAACAGAGGATGAATAGGGAGGTTGCGGGAGTCAGTAACATCCCGTATAATGGTATTAATAAGGCATCTTCGGAAGAATGCCTAACTTTCATATCGGTTATATAAGGCAGATTGCATTGAGAGGCGTCCTGTACAATAGCGTTAATGAACTAGAGTCTGAAGCCGAAAGATGGCGTTGGTTGTCGCCAAAGATTGTCAAACAGAGGTTTATAGTGTGTGTGTATACCGCTGCCAAACTCGATAGGGGTCCTTCCTCCACAGATCAACTCTGTCTACTGTTATAATAATAATAAATTTATTTCCGTTAAACCAATACATGGTAATAGGATACGTCAAATGAATTTATACATTAAGATAGCTTATAAATTAGATTTATAACTACTTGAGTCTAACACGTCTATAATTAGTTAGTAGTAACAAAAAAAAAACATTAAAAAAAGTAAAATGAAATTAATAAAAACTGTACAAATAATACAAATAAATACTTAAAAAAAAATATATATATATATATATTATTACGAATCTGCTACCGTTTATTATGAAATTAATAAGAAAATAATATAAATGCGATTTCTGGCGTTTTTACATGTATAAGGTCGGACAGATCTTAATAAAAAATTAAAGAAAGTCAGACAAGTTACATAAATTTATATATATATTTGCTACTTACAATTGACCACAGGGCAACAGCTCACATAGAGGAACAATAAAGAAACTGGATATAAATAAAATGAACAGACTGTGCTTTTACCAGAATTTACAATAACAAGGTAATAGTGAGTGAGACTGAATAGCTATATCAACTATATCTGACTATCTCTGTATGTGACTATCTATATCTGACTATATGTGACTGACTATCTATGAGTGACTATATCTGAGTGACTGTCTCTATGAGTCCAGGAACTATATATAGCGCCATCGAATGTTCTGGACCTATGTTCCAAAAGGTCTATACATAACCTGACTTTTCTATATCTACAGGTATTTATCTTTACATATTATTTTTACCATATCTTACTATATATATTTATCATGATTACACCATACATAATTTCACAATTCTTATATAGAAAATATATTAAAGTATACGTTATAGAAGCCATTGCTTCTAGAATGTTCCATTTAGTCTATTTGTTCTATAAGCTTCTTATTTGGGTCCATGAAGTTCTAAACAATTTTAACATTCTCTATCTACATTATATTATACAACATTATATTAATACATCGTTATTTATTATTTTCTACATAAAATATCTCCCTAACTATGGGTTTGTGAGTGTGTCGTGGAATTAGAGGCGGGATATAGGATTATAAAATATAATATATATATGGTGACAATATATAAATTAATACAAGATACGTTCATAATAAGTAGACACATTTTTCAATATAATAAAAATTAAGATAACTATTTTTCAAAAAAAACTCTTCGGAAGTGTCTTCATCCCTCAAAGATGTTTCGATCAGGTCCCATAGTACGAGATATAGAAAAGAAAGAAAAATATCTAAATAAATAAAAAAATATAAATGAATAAATAAAACAATAACGTACTTTGGACTGATCTTTAAGGTGTGGAGGAACTCTGTCCAAAAAATAAAAATGAAAGCTTTGTATCAAATAATGATTTTGGATATGAAACACGATTCTTTATTGTGATTATATTATTCTTCTTGAACAGTGAGATTAAAATTCCGTTTCCGTGTAAAGGGTTTCCTCTAACATGAACATTTTTAGTTGAAATTTAAATTTTTTTATTGTATCTATTGACTTCAAGAAGTGGGGGAGGGCATTAAATAGATTCATTCCTTTATGAGTTATACTTTTTTCAAAAAGAGAAGAGCAATGTTTAGTTATTCGAGAGTCTTATTTCTTCCTGGTATCGTAATCGTGACTAGTATTGTTGCGAGAGAAAATATTACAATTTTTCCTAATAACCAATAATGTTTCAAATATAAACAGCGATGGCAAAAGTAGGATTTTAAGTTGTTTATATATTTCTCTGCAGCTTGTTCTTTGAGTAATATTGTTTGATGGCAGATTTAGAATTGTAGATGTATTAAAATCCATCCTACTAATGGACTTAACTGCTTAGCAAAGCAAGACATTGCCACTTCCCATTATTCTAATCCCCGCTGTAGCTTCTTCTGGACATGAAGTATTATACACATCACACTATTTGGCCTACATTTGGCCTCCTCAGGTGTTATTATCTAGGGTGGTCTTGATGAGTAAAAACTCGAAGCCATCGCTTAACGTCCAATCCGAAAAACTGCGTGCTCAAGTTTTTTTTTACTTCCCCCCATATAGAAAAATCACCAGTGAATCACCCAACACAAATTAGGTTTCTGTTCTCCCTAAAAATCAGTAATTGACTTACATGGAGGCTTATGGATCGTCATACTTAATTTTGTGCCGATAAATTTATTGCATCATCTTAAAAAGGGTATTAAAAATGTACCCCCCGCCGATTTCGCGGGAAAAAAAAAGTGCCGTCTTTTTGGGGTTTTGAAACATTTCCTCCTGTAATTTACCTATAGACATTTTAAAATTAACCTAACTGAATACTTGTCATTAATATGGAGATGGCTGATGTAGTGAGAAGTGATTATTTCACAGGTTGTAAAATAAAATATAATCTGACCTCTCATAGATTTTATTAATTTTTGCTAGCCGACTTTCGAGGTTGCCCTCATCATCAGGCAGTCTGATAAAGTAATTTTGAAAACAAGATAATTTAAAATGATTTAATAAACAAAATTAAAAAATTAAAATAAACATGTATAAAACTATATAAAAACAATAAAAAATTTCTTGGATGGGGACAGATATGTTATTCCTCTTCGCCATCTGAGTAAAAACTCCGGAGTTGTCTACCAGAGTTGGTCTCCCCTCCAACAAATTTTAAATTGTTTTTATATTTACGTTCAATTTAATTTTTAAATCTTACTTATTATATTATTTTAAATTATGTTGTTTTCAAAATTACTTTATCAGACTGCCTGATGATGAGGGCAACCTCGAAAGCCGGCTAGCAAAAATTAATAAAATCTGTGAGAGGTCAGACTATATTTTATTTTACAACCTGTGAATATCTGTCACGTGCAATGCTCTTGATGTACATGTTCGGAACCTAAATATCCTACCCCCACCACCTACGATTTAGCACCTGAGTTTCTTGCTTACACATTAGCTAAGTCCCGTCGAGCGACTCAGATCGATTCATATCAGTCGACCAAGCTACAGAAGATGAAGGAGAGAGTGAAGATGGTCTGAAGCCAACCAACAACAGGTTAGTGTGCACTGACTGGAACCAAACTGGATCCGTGTTGTCGACGACACGAACACACGACCGTAGTGGGAGGCTACACTCACAACCTCAGTTCACTATTTGAATTGTAGAACAAAACCAACGGGACGCCTCAATTAAAATAGACCCTTAGTTCTAACTCCTTCGCCACTAACTTCTCAACCATCGCACCATTCTCCTCAACATCCCTCTTCCACATTTACCAATCGTTTGAAAACCAGTGGCGCCACCCAGAGATGGGAGATAGTCGATAGTTGGCCATCATCGATAGTTCAATAATATTGGTAGAAAACTATCGATAGTATCGATAATTCAGTATTTCATGCAAAATATTTTCCAAATCCAAAATTATATTATAATACTATTATATTTTTATTTTTTCATTTACATCTACCTAATTTAAATTATTCTATGTTATGGAGGGTGAAAGGGGAATAAAAATATTAATCGAATAAAATAATAGTTCTTTCAAATCTAACTTTTATTTTATGGAAATAACATTTCTGATGAAAATAATCGCATTAAGTATAACACTTCGCAAAGAATACTAACAAATTATTTTAAGTTCAAAAACGCTTATTGTAGATAATCAAAAAACAATCAAGTTTTAAACAATGACTGTTTTTAGATTCAACAATTTTTATAAAACATTATCAAAAAATTAATTACAAATTTACGAAAAATAATTTTGTAAAACTTTATGGAATAGTGGGCAGTGTTTCAGGTTCTGCAGTGGATTGTTTGGTTTTGGGTGCCGGTTTATAAGTTTCTTGGTGGCGTCTCACGAGATGAACCCTTTAATTGGATCTGTTGGAACTAGTTTTGTATAAAACTTTGCACCTAGTATATTTAGCAGTTTTCCCATCATCAATGTAAATGTTCAGAAAAAACTTTCCTCAAAACGTATCCCTTTTAATGAAGGAAACGTAATATCGATAGTTACGTAGACCATCGATGGGATATATCGATAGTACTATCGCTCATCCCTAGCGCCACCACTGCGTAAGAGTCTGCTCATGAAGGCCCACTTACGAAGCACAGTCACTTTACACGAGCGGATTTTCGTTTATTTTATTGCCCGATTTACCATATAGACAAATTAGGTAATATCCCACCATTTTGCCATAATATAACAATTTATATATATTTTTTAAAAAAATTAATAGGGATTTATATTAAGTAATATTTAAAAAGTATAATATACTATGTACCAAAAATTCTAAGAACCGAACGTTTTATCTCAGTTAACATTTTTTCTTAAAATGTTTTATTTATTGTTCATAGTTTTTTTAGTAAAAAAGTATAAAAATTAATAAAAACAGCCGTCGGTGAATCACCAGCGATTTACTTCCCCAGAACTAAATTAAACAACTAATTTTTCTCACCACCTCCAAAACCACTCGACCTTTGGGTTAAACATCAATAGTTGACTTACGACGACAATTTTGTGTCGATAAATTCATTACGTCGATTTTTTGTTGAGTCTTCTCCCCTAAACTCTTTCAATCTTTCGGCCGATTCTTCTGAAAATTGATGTGTTGTCTTCGTGGGGTTGGGAATTAACATATGAAAATTTGTGTCGATATATTCATGACAGAAGCAGTTATTAGAATTTTTGTGTTAAGCCTCCCCTCTAATCTTCCTCTTTTGTTTGCCCGATATGGCTGAAAATTAATTGGTGTCGTCCATAGAGAGTTCTGGAAACATATATAAAATTTCGTGTCTATACTTTGATTCTATTCGGGAGTTATCGTGATCACAGCCACTCAAAAACATATAGAATGTGTGACAGACTCTCTGTGGTAGGATACTGTGTGTCTCTCAAAACGATAACTCTGTAGGTATGTATTGTATTAACACGATTGACATTGATTTTCATTCAAATCGGCCAGAGGGAAGGGAGGATTAGGGTATTAATACAGAAACATTTAAACGGAATTTCATATTTTTCGATCTTTAGATTCCAAATTTGAAAAAAAAAAATCCTGTCTCTTTGTGTCTGTGAACACGATAACTCCCGGAGAATGAATAAATCGACACGAAGGGAAGGGGGGGGGGATTAGGAGAGAGGCTTAACTCAAAAACTCTAATAACTGCCGATAGAATGAATAGATTGACATGAAATTTAATATTTGAAGTCAAAACCCAATGAGGACATAACCTGTCAAATTTCAGCAATATCGGCCAATGGAAAGGAGGATTCAGAAGAGGAGATTCGATTCAAGCACATTTCTGGTTTTCACCGACTTTTTCTTTTTTTGCAGATCTTTATTACAAGGGTAGTTTTTAATTATTATTTTTTATTTCGAACGTAATTCTATAGCGAAAGAAGCGGGTAGCATTCTGCAATAGTTAATATTGTCTTTAACTGTAACTCTGAAGGTACTGTGGCCTCTGTAGACAATATAGAGAAGTTTGCCTTGATTTCAGAGCCTGAACGTGGCGGGTCTGTGCTGGGAATGCGGTGCACGCACTGTTGCGCTTTCTCACGGCCGGTCCGCTACCTACCGTCTTTCCGGTTCTCTTTAGACAGTCATCGTCACATTCAAACTGATGAAAATTACATTACTGAATAGAATCTTCAATGTGCCCTTTCTTTATAAAATACATTTTAAGATGTAATATAAACATTATTTTTGTCCGAATACATTTTTGCTATTTGTGTCGATTTCGTGATTTTGATGTGACAATTGCGGTGTCGTCTCCGTATGTGGCTAAGAGAGTTTCTGGATGTCTGGGTAAAAAATAAATAAAAAGGAAGAACTTGTTTAACTTTATGTCCAAACATTTATATATATATACCAGTTTTGGCTTACGCGATGGGTACCAGTTTTGGCTTACGCCATCATCAGTACGTAGTTCTGAGACACATTTAAGCTTACTATATATATACAATTCTAAGGTTACCTGAGATTACCTAGGACCCTGCCCTCTGGGGAAGTCCAACTTTAACATAACCTTTACAGATATTAGAGTAGTCATATAGCCCTTATTTCTTATATTTACTGCGTATTCTATTAGGAACTTTTTTATATTTCTAAATAGTCTATTATATAGTGTATGGTATAGTTAGTAATTATGATTCATGCCCGGGCTTTAACTACAAGATCATATCGCCTACTACCAGAGCGCTCTTTCGTCACTCTGGTGGACATGAGCACGACTCTACTGTTGGAGTTTTAAATATTGCCTACCCTAAATTTTTATTCACCTAGGGTAGGGCTCTTTAACGAGTACCTGACATCGTACAGGCTCAGAACCATCACTTAACGTCCCGTCCGAAGGACGGCGTGCTTAAGTTTATTTTACCCCCCAGATAATATATATATCGAACCCACGATCTTGAGCTCAGAAGGCAAGCACGCATACCACTGAGCTACCGGTGCCCTCAAATGATATATGGTATAAGAGCCAAAAGCCAAAAGTTCAGTTAGTTTATAAACTATTCAGTGAGTGTATGAACTTGCCAATTGTACTACACTTTAGCATATATACAACTTTTCCAGGGTGCCAAGAGAGCTACCCTACTGAGGTCATGATCGCAGGTTCGAAACCCGACCGAGACCCATAGGGGTTTTTATCTGATAAGTAAAAAAACCTTGAGCATGCCGTCCTTCGGATGTCAGGTACTAGTTAAAGACCCCTACCCTAAGTGAATAAACTTAGGTAGGCAAAATATAGGACTCCCAAAGTAGAGTCGGTCTCATGTCCACCAGAGCGATGAAAGAGCGCTGGTAGTGAAGAGACATCGTAGTGAATGCCCGGGCATGAGTCACAATAACTAACTAACTACAGATTTTCGTTGATCATCCCGTTGTCTCCAATGTTGTCCTACTTAAGTGCTCAGTGAAAGTCACTCCCACTCGTTCTTTCAGTCGTCTTCACTTACATAATCCATAATCTATCTCCTTGAATACGGTTTAAGTCGTTAAATAAATATATTGTTATGTTATATGATGTGTTAAATTCGTTAAATGCTATCAGCGTTAGTTCTTGTAATTGTACAACAGTAATTAATGTTCAAGGCATTTAACACTTTTCAATTGTTATAAGCAAAATATATTTATATATATATATATATATATATATATATATATATATATATATATATATATATATATATATATTGTATGGCTTATATCCTCATATTTTTAATTCAGTCAGGTAAATAATAAAAAAATAAATATATGTGATGTGCCCATTACAAGACTTTCTTATACCAACCACGCTTACTGAATACTCTCTCACACACGAAATTAATGAGTTGGCGTCAGCGTTAATTTTTTGTTTCATTGTAAAGATTAATTCTGAGAGTGACATTCTTATAGACAATATTGCCAGTATAAAATGATTTTGATAGGGAAGGTGGTGAGAAAGTTATCTGTAAGCGTGATTAGTATACGGAAGTCCTGTTATGGCCACAAAAAATATTTTATAATTCATTTCTACTTAAACATTACTTTGAAATAATTTTTAAATTCATTTTTCATTCTTTGAGACGCTACAACTTTTGTCGTATTGGTACTATCTCAAATCTGAGTACTTTGAAGCGATTGAAAATTTTATAAGAATCTTTTTGATAATAATCAATTTTTCAATAGGACTAACCGTTTTGGGATAAATCAAGAAAACTTCTAAAAATATGTGTTTCAAAACAACAAGACGATTTTCCAGAAATATCTCAGAAATCGGAGGACCTACAAAAAATCAAGAAAACTTCTAAAAATATGTGTTTCAAAACAACATTTCAAGACGATTTTCCAGAAATATCTCAGAAATCGGAGGACCTACAAAAAATCAAGAAAACTTCTAAAAATGTGTGTTTCAAAACTACATTTCAAGACGATTTTCCAGAAATATCTCAGACATCGGAGGACCTACGAAAAATCGTATTTCAGAAGTTTTCATGTTGCTTAGTTTTCTCTACAGTTATTAATTGAAACTATATTTGATTAGGCCATAAATATATAAGGTATCTTTTAATATGTATAGACCCAGAAGATCTCAATTTTTGTCTGATTCCCGTCTAAATCTAATCTGATCTATGTTAGCACCTCTACATTCCAAATTTCCAAGTTCATACTTACAATCATTTTTGCGGTATAGCGCTCAAAACTTTCCAACACACACCGACAGACAGAAAACATCGCGAAAATGATCAAAACGTATTCAGGGGACCTTGGAATGTTAAAATCCGCTAAATCCTTGATTTCTTTCTCATGATTAATGCTTTTAAAAACTTTTTAGTATTTGTTAAGTCGTGGCTGAAGATGGTAGCAATACCGAAAGTTCTCCCATATATTTTGTGAAATAGACAATATTTTTGAAAAAGTTATCATATTAACCTATGTTACCCATTCTTTAATGGGTTCGTATCGATACTTTCATTTCATCAGGAGTTAGTTTCGTAGTTTTCAAACAGACAGACATTTTTTTTTGTATTTCAATTCTGGAGATCGGCAATCTCGAAATTCCTTTGAAAACTCGGCAAAAAAGTTTCATGTCGATACATTAATTTCATCGGATCCCTCTCCTCTTCGGCTGATTCCGTTGAAAATTAATAGATGTTGACCTTATAGGACTTTGAATTTACACATGATATTGTGTGTCAATACACTCATTATAGCGGTAGTTGTTACATTTTTTGTGTTAAGCCTCCACCCTAATCTCCCCATTTTAGCCTTTGGCCGATCTGACTAGAACACACTAGCTGGCGTCGATACATTCATTCTTTCGGGAGATATCCTGTTCACAGAAACAGGCACAGAAATACTTTTTTTTTATATATTTCTTATTTTTCTATCTTAATGGATGTAGAAAAACTGAAAATTTCGTTGAAAATTTCGCAGCGAATTTTTGATCGATTACATAACGTCTCTTATACATCGCTGAGGAAGTAAAACCAGTCCAGTTAAACTCACATATTTCTTTTGACTTATCGACTTATTCTGACAGAAATTGTATACCTCTATGAGTTTCTGAGGTTTTAGACTTTTGAAACATCTCGATTCGATTCGAGTCTGACCAATTTGTGTTACAAGATAAGTTGTTAATGTTATTTGCTTTTCAGGCGTCTTTATTCCACTGCGAAGAGTCCTTGACCTTTGGATAGATCAGGTAAGATAGAAAGACAATCAAAACATTGCTCCCACTCTCAAGTGGGTTAGTTCACCTCCCCTGTAGTCAGTCCGAGCAGACTTCTATCTCATACTCCAGCAAGCCGAAACCTCTATCAACTTTCCGTTAAACAAAAAAAAGTCGTCAGTGAATCACCGGCGATGTACTTCCCCAACAATAACTAATCAAAAAATAAAGAAGAACGTATGTTTATTTCACAAAATATCATATATATACACATACATTCATAGCTGAAAATGTCTGTGCGTTGTACCGCTATAACTCACGAACGGCTTGATGGATTTAATTAATTTTTTTTAAAATTTGTTCGTCATCGTCTGTGGAAGGTTATAGGCGTATTAGTACCTCAATATCTGGTCCATCCCAGCATCCACCCACGCAATCTTTGTAACTCAAAAACCACTGCAATGATTAATGAGGAATCTTTTTGAATAGATAAGTTTTATCTACCGGAAGGTTAAGGTCTATTTTTTAATCAACCCCTGTTCCATCCCAGCATCCACTCACGCAATCTTTGTAACTCGAAAACCATTACAACGATTAATGAGAAATCTTTTTGAATAAATTAGTTTTAGCTCCAAAGCTGGGGCTAGCGTTACTACAGTTGAAGGACTATAAGCCTTATTCCGTATGAATAATTGAAAATTATAACATCATGAATGTACTGTCGAGGAACTGAATAGCCTTATAGGAGATATTGGTAGAAAAGTCAAAGTTCCCCGGGCAACGCCGGGTATTACTGCCAGTATATAATATGGGAGTATTTTCGGTATTGCTGCCATCTTCAGCCACGACTTAACAAATACTAAATGGAAGTTGTATATGATATTTGTTAAGTCGTGGCTGAAGATGGTAGTAATACCAAAAGTACTCTCATATTATATATGTATTTAAAAAAATATACGTTTTACTTTACTTTTTATCAAGTAGGTATCTCATAATGTCTCTGCAAAAAATGTTAAGTATCATTTACACATTCAAGTTCATTTCATAAAAATTCATTTAAGACGATCGCCTGGATGTAAGGAGGGATTAGTGAGGAGGTTTAACTGAAAAACTAGAATTCAAAAACCCCCAGGGAAGGCATCTATTAGTTTTACGCGAAATTAGTCAAAGAGAAGGAGGGTACCAAGTGGGGCTCGATTCAAAAACCCTAATAACTGCTGATGTAATTAATATATCGATATAAAATTTAGTATAAGGATTGAGAAGATACTATATAAGTTAATTTGATCAAAAATGTCATTGTATACATTTTAAATTAGACTGTAATTTTTTTGGAAGCGATAAACCATACGTTCAGATGCAGATGGGACTCGTAATACACCAACGAATTGTGTTGCCAAGATATATTACGCACGAATTATTCAATTAAGTGGTTGCTCTCGCTCTAACAACAATGAATAATCGTTTTAATCAATAGTTGACTTCTCCTGAATCCCTTACTACATTTTGTGGAGTTTCATTGATTACATCGGCAGTTACTTGAGTTATTGTATTCACAGGCAGGAATTTTTCAGTACTAATATATAATATATATCTTCATCACAAATTTCAAGTTCATTGCTACAATCGTTTTTGAGTTAGATCACTCATCGTGAAACGTGAATTTCCGTTTATAACTCGATTTCGGATTTTTGCACGATTACAATACTTTCTCATACAAAGAGTATAAAAAAGTGAAAAGTGTATTGTTTGTCCCAGAATGATGAGTATCGATAAAATTGATAAATGATCAGAAGTATTTCCTATATAGTTTCTATACTCCCACGAAACGCTTACAATAATTGTATTATTCATTTCTTTGGGAAAATGGGCCCACGCAAAATGCTGTAGCCATCTGCGGCTCTTGATCTGCCAGTTTCTCGCAAATCTCTTGTGATGTATAAAAATAATACACACATTAAAAAAGAAGGTACTTTTATTTGTTTATTTGTACAGGATATATGCCCAGAAATATATAACTTAATTTTAGAGAATGACCCAAAATAAAAAACAAAAAAGATTGAATTAATGTTAGTAATTTAATTTTTAAGATTTTTTCCTTTGATTTTTTGTTTGTTTTAATGTTTAGTTTTCTTTATTCTATAATGTAGTTGATTAAGAAAATAAACCCAATATTTGTTCTCATAAATTCTGTTCTATTCATTTTCCCTGTTGGCCCTCTTTAGAAATCCAAATGAAAAGTTGGTTAATTTTTTTTTTTTTTTTAAATATACGTGAACTTTTTTCAAAATTGCACATCTTGAACTTTTAATACTTTTTAGGGCCCTTTTCGAAAAACTACTGTAGAAATCAAAATTTAGTAAAAGAAAAGAGATGAAATTTCTACAGGAAATGTTGTAATTTATTGTTTATTTAATTATTATATATATTTTAATTTATTTATCATTTAAGTTTAACACTTAAACCTCTTCAATCATCTTTTATTTACCACACTCTATCTATTAAAAAACTCTTATTTAATAAACATTTTTAATCTTAACACCTGTTTTTTATATTAATTAAATGGCCATAAGGCAATAAGTTCTTATTCAATTCAACTATAGATTTTGGAGGGAGAGCAACAACTTAATTGATTAATTTGGGGAAGTACATTGCAGGCACCGAATACATTTTATCCTTTTTTCAAATTGGGTACTTAGCTTTCAGTACAAGCTTTCTTGTTATAGGAGACGCATGAGTAGACGCAAATGCGGCAGTGACCTAATTCCTAATTCCTAGTCAGGAATTATATATTAATCAATTAAGGAATAAATATTAGTTCCTTAGGGACTAGGAAAGATCTCTGAAAACCTTTAATAGTTACATCTCCTTTTCGATTTTTTTCCTTATTACAATAGTTCCTTATACAGTCGTACCAATCAGTGAAGATGTTTTCCCTTTCTAACATTGAAGAAGAGAACGAGTGATGGAAGAGGTGTCATTACTGGACGACTATGGTCTGGTCCCTACTGACGAGGCGGGTCCCTTTGTGTGCCTTGAGGCAATGCTCTGCGCACCGGGCCTCGTCCTGCCCTCGGGAAGGATGAATTTTAAACAGGGACTGTCCGGTCAACAACCCACAGCCTCACACTCGTCCTGCTCTCTGTTCCCTTCCTCCACTCTTGTCCGCCACATCTTAATCACTGTTCACTTTTGGTAGAGGCTGCTGTGAGATTCACTTTGATTTTTTTGATGTGTAAACACCTTAGCTCTCGGTAGGGGCTATGAGCATAAGTCTCGTTGATGTGCATGTGTGTCGGATGGTTGCGCGCGTAAGGCACACACACACACACAACTACACACATATTTATCTGTGATGTCAGTTGTTTTTGAGCATTTCTACGTTCTTGGAATAAGAACGTGTGTAATGATTTCGACTGCATTTGACTTTTAATGTTATGATCATCGAAGAAAGTGTAATATATTTCGTCATACGAATGAATGTAAAGCTAAATATATTATATTATAATAAAACCAATAACAATGAAACAACTCTAAAAACATGATTAAATAAAACATTGTATTTTTTAAACATTATTGATCATATTTACCGTTGTAGTGAATTTAACTAAAATATCAATATTACAAACTATAAAATCATCTTCCGGTAAGAAACTTTTAGGTTAAGATGCTTCGACAGCTTAAATTTTTTTACAATAAATACAATTTATAGTGAAAGAAAATAATATATCAGTCAAAAAAAAAAAAATTATTTTAGCTTATTTTTTCCGACAATATTTCGAGACTCTTACAAGTCCCTTCTTCCGGTCACCTATGGTAACCATAGGTTCATAGTGACCAGAAGAAGGGACGTGTAAGTGTCCCGAATTATTGTCCAAAAAAAAAAAAATAAGAAGACACCTCTGGAAGTAATGCCGGAAACAACCAACAGTGGAACATCCCAGAGAAGTTTAAGAAACACATGAACAATACATTTGAAATTTTTTTTTTCTCTATTTTTTGGCCTTATTGAACGTGCACATTGGCCATTATTAAGTAATATGTTATACTCAGTGTGTCTTATAAGACAGTAGTGTGTCTTATAAGACAGTAGTGAGTGTTCTTGTTTGCGTCTGTACGTAAGTATGTGTGTTCACAGAGTAATGATATTGATTTCCAGCTAAATGGACCGAAGGAAAGAGGAGAGGCTTAACAACAAAACTCCAATAATTGTCGATGTAATGCATGGACACAAAATTTAGTATGAGAATTTATAGGCCCTTATGTAAATCAACTATTGATTATTAGCTCAAACGGTCGACTGATTCTGGAGTACAGCCAAAAGTTAATAGATTATCTATTATGTTTTACCAGGAGCGGATTAAGAGGAAGGACTGCAAGCCCATAGACGGGACTCCTCATCCCCCGGCTGCCTCCCCAAATATATTATTATGTCACTGGATCTCAACACATTTTTGTTCAAAACTGAATTTCAATATTTTAAAATGAAATCAGGACCTAGTTGCTTTGCTAGTAATTGAACGAGCGTGCCGGAGTGTGTGCTTGTGCATAGGGGGAAGGTAAGGCAGTTTAGTGCCGTCTAGCAGGGCAGTTTTCTCTGGATCCCTACGTGAACGTGACCACTTCGCTACGGTGGATTGGTAGAGAAGAGGACAAATTCGCCTTGAGAAGACAAAAGCAACCATTCGATTCACATGATCCCAGACCAGCTGTCAGTGTCCTCAGACAGAACAGAAATGTGCCTTTCTTTAGCACACCCACAAGTTCCTCAACCTATAACTATTCTACAGTAAGGGCTCTTAGTTCCTCAACCTATAACTATTCTACAGTAAGGGCTCTTAATTCTTCAACCTATAACTATTCTACAGTAAGGGCTCTTAGTTCCTCAACCTATAACTATTCTACAGTAAGGGCTCTTAGTTCCTCAACCTATAACTATTCTACAGTAAGGGCTCTTAGTGCTTGCGTACTGAGCTCAAGATCGAGCAAGCCGTCTGAAGAATGAGACGTTAAGCGATGGTCCCAGTCCTGTACTTTGACAAGTACTTTAACATTCTTACTTCCTCAGCAACACGTAGTCGAAAGGAAATATGTAATAATTCAAAATATATATTATATATTATGATAATTAAAAAAATTGGTGTAATATAAATAATTTAAATAATGAAATAAACAAATAATAAATATTATTAAATAATAAAATTACCAAATTTCCTGTAGAAATTATAGCTGGTCTTCTACTAAATTTTGATTTCTTCAGTAATTTCCGAAAAGGTCCCTAAAAAATATCAAAAGTTCAAGAAAGTGCACGTATTTAATAAAAATTCAATTAATAATTATTTCATTTGGATTTCTTCTAAGTATAATAATGAGATGTCATATTGTTTTCCTAAATTTGAAAAAATGTTCAATCTAATTCAAAGGTATAAATTATCTTACTAGGTTCACAGGGAAATGAATAGCATACAGTAAGAGAACAAATATTGGGTTTATTTACCTGAACCTACATTATAAATAAAATCAAAATATCAATATTAAATAAAAAATCAAATTAGTTACAATAAAAAAACTTACAAACTAATTTCTACATCTACTTTAGTCTATTTTTTTTAAAAATATTGTGGCGATTCTTCAATTCAATGTTATTTTGGGCATATAAACATATAAATAAATAAAAGCACCTTTGCGCATCCACTTCACTGTTATTTTCACTCCTACATGGTTCACCACACCTTAGCCTAAAAACACTTCTCTCTTTAGACTGTCCACCTCTACATCTCTCCTTAGACTGTCTCACCCTATTTAAAACAGCTGATCGTCGTCATTTGTTCTTCATTCATTGGTTGTTCACATTTCGTTTTAAAACAAAATG
This sequence comes from Aradus depressus, assembly GCA_963662175.1. Lineage (NCBI taxonomy): Eukaryota > Metazoa > Arthropoda > Insecta > Hemiptera > Aradidae > Aradus > Aradus depressus. Next base: position 46,077,039 of record OY759216.1, on the reverse strand, counting down.
CGATTAGTCCATCTTTGTATATTTATTCACTAATTGTGTTACTTCACTCCTAACAGCTGTTTTTATACAAATAATAATAATTGATTCTATAATATATTAATAATCTTAATGTGTGTAAATTTTTTACATAACAATATATAATATATATATATATATAGGTTTTTTATCTGAGAGGTGAAAAATCTTGAGCTGTCCTTCGGTTGGACTTTAAGCGTTGGTCCCGAGTCTGTAGGGTCAGGTACTCGTTAAGGACCTCTATCCTAGGTGAATAAATATGGCTAGACTAAATCTAGGACACCCACAATGGATTCAGGCTCATATCCAACACAGCCACGAAGGAGCGCTCCAGTAATAGGCCATATGACTATGAGTTAAAGCCCGGGCATTAGAGACAAAAAACAAAGAAACAGCAACTTCCTCAATAGAGGACTACAAGAAGACTACGATTATAGTAGGACGGCTAGCAGATCGTTACCCCTTTGTAGGAATTACTGAAGAATTATGTGTATTTAGAAATAAATAAAAATACCAACATGATAAAAAACCTCGGTAAGACTTCTGGTGCATAATGTAGAGGACCTCAGTTTCAATTGGAAATCCTTCAGTGATTGCTGCATCGTGCAAGGAAGAGAAGAATGTGAGACATCTATTTTAAAGGTCAGCGCACCAGCATTCCAAATATAGGAAAATACACTCGTTAAGGGGAAAAAGAGGGGTAATCATAAAAAATATTTTAGTAAACATGTTAATTGGAAACATTTTAATTTTACTTAGATCTGGAAACGATGCCAATTTGAATAACAGGCATAGGAAATTCCATAAGAAAGGAGCGAAGCAAAGTTCGTTGTTCTTACCGTATGCTCTTCCCGTTTCGTCACCAATGGTTTCATACACTTATTTCCTATTTTGATACATTTTTACTTTCTCATTTCTTTAGTACATGGAATTACTGTAAACGGACAAAAACTTTGAGATTAAGTTTTAACGGAATTTCATTTTTCAAGGTCCTTTTAACAAGCTTTGACCATTTTCGCGATGATGTGATTGTGTTTTTGTCAGAGCTACAGTTCAAAAATTATTTTAGCAATGTTTTTGAAAAAAAATAAGTATTGCGATATTTGTAAATTCATATCAGACATGCTCCTGGTTCAGATGTGTGTCTGAGGACTGCAGTTAGTCTAAAGGAAATGTGACTTCCTGGACTGACTCTTCTTTAGCTGCTCCCTAATTAAACGACAGACAGGCTCCTGGTTCAGATGTGTGTCTGAGGACTGCAGTTAGTCTAAAGGAAATGTGACTTCCTGGACTGACTCTTCTTAAGCTGCTCCCTAATAAAACGGGCAGACAGGCTCCTGGTTCAGATGTGTGTCTGAGGACTGCAGTTAGTCTAAAGGAAATGTGACTTCCTGGACTGACTCTTCTTAAGCTGCTCCCTAATAAAACGGGCAGACATGCTCCTGGTTCAGATGTGTGTCTGAGGACTGCAGTTAGTCTAAAGGAAATGTGACTTCCTGGACTGACTCTTCTTAAGCTGCTCCCTAATAAAACGGGCAGACAGGCTCCTGGTTCACATTTGTGTCTGAGGACTGCAGTTAGTCTAAAGGAAATGTGACTTCCTGGACTGACTCTTCTTAAGCTGCTCCCTAATAAAACGGTCAGTCAGGCTCCTGGTTCACATTTGTGTCTGAGGACTGCAGTTAGTCTAAAGGAAATGTGACTTCCTGGACTGACTCTTCTTAAGCTGCTCCCTAATAAAACGGTCAGTCAGGCTCCTGGTTCACATTCGTGTCTGAGGACTGCAGTTAGTCTAAAGGAAATGTGACTTCCTGGACTGACTCTTCTTAAGCTGCTCCCTAATAAAACGGGCAGACAGGCTCCTGGTTCAGATGTGTGTCTGAGGACTGCAGTTAGTCTAAAGGAAATGTGACTTCCTGGACTGACTCTTCTTAAGCTGCTCCCTAATAAAACGGGCAGACAGGCTCCTGGTTCACATTTGTGTCTGAGGACTGCAGTTAGTCTAAAGGAAATGTGACTTCCTGGACTGACTCTTCTTAAGCTGCTCCCTAATAAAACGGTCAGTCAGGCTCCTGGTTCACATTTGTGTCTGAGGACTGCAGTTAGTCTAAAGGAAATGTGACTTCCTGGACTGACTCTTCTTAAGCTGCTCCCTAATAAAACGGGCAGTCAGGCTCCTGGTTCACATTTGTGTCTGAGGACTGCAGTTAGTCTAAAGGAAATGTGACTTCCTGGACTGACTCTTCTTAAGCTGCTCCCTAATAAAACGGTCAGTCAGGCTCCTGGTTCACATTTGTGTCTGAGGACTGCAGTTAGTCTAAAGGAAATGTGACTTCCTGGACTGACTCTTCTTAAGCTGCTCCCTAATAAAACGGTCAGTCAGGCTCCTGGTTCACATTCGTGTCTGAGGACTGCAGTTAGTCTAAAGGAAATGTGACTTCCTGGACTGACTCTTCTTAAGCTGCTCCCTAATAAAACGGGCAGACAGGCTCCTGGTTCAGATGTGTGTCTGAGGACTGCAGTTAGTCTAAAGGAAATGTGACTTCCTGGACTGACTCTTCTTAAGCTGCTCCCTAATAAAACGGTCAGTCAGGCTCCTGGTTCACATTTGTGTCTGAGGACTGCAGTTAGTCTAAAGGAAATGTGACTTCCTGGACTGACTCTTCTTAAGCTGCTCCCTAATAAAACGGTCAGTCAGGCTCCTGGTTCACATTCGTGTCTGAGGACTGCAGTTAGTCTAAAGGAAATGTGACTTCCTGGACTGACTCTTCTTAAGCTGCTCCCTAATAAAACGGGCAGACAGGCTCCTGGTTCAGATGTGTGTCTGAGGACTGCAGTTAGTCTAAAGGAAATGTGACTTCCTGGACTGACTCTTCTTAAGCTGCTCCCTAATAAAACGGTCAGTCAGGCTCCTGGTTCACATTCGTGTCTGAGGACTGCAGTTAGTCTAAAGGAAATGTGACTTCCTGGACTGACTCTTCTTAAGCTGCTCCCTAATAAAACGGGCAGACAGGCTCCTGGTTCAGATGTGTGTCTGAGGACTGCAGTTAGTCTAAAGGAAATGTGACTTCCTGGACTGACTCTTCTTAAGCTGCTCCCTAATAAAACGGTCAGTCAGGCTCCTGGTTCACATTTGTGTCTGAGGACTGCAGTTAGTCTAAAGGAAATGTGACTTCCTGGACTGACTCTTCTTAAGCTGCTCCCTAATAAAACGGGCAGACAGGCTCCTGGTTCACATTCGTGTCTGAGGACTGCAGTTAGTCTAAAGGAAATGTGACTTCCTGGACTGACTCTTCTTAAGCTGCTCCCTAATAAAACGGTCAGTCAGGCTCCTGGTTCACATTTGTGTCTGCGAACTGCAGTTAGTCTAAAGGAAATGTGACTTCCTGGACTGACTCTTCTTAAGCTGCTCCATAATAAAAGGGGCAGACAGACTCCTAGTTCACATTCGTGTCTGAGGACTGCAGTTAGTCTAAAGGAAATGTGACTTCTTGGACTGACTCTTCTTTAGCTGCTCCCTAATTAAACGGCAGACAGACTCCTGGTTCACATTTGTGTCTGCGAACAGCAGTTAGTCTAAAGGAAATGTGACTTCCTGGACTGACTCTTCTTTAGCTGCTCCCTAATTAAACGGGCAGACAGACTCCTGGTTCACATTTTTGACTGCGAACTGCAGTTAGTCTAAAGGAAATGTGACTTCCTGGACTGACTCTTCTTAAGCTGCTCCCTAATAAAACGGTCAGTCAGGCTCCTGGTTCACATTTGTGTCTGCGAACTGCAGTTAGTCTAAAGGAAATGTGACTTCCTGGACTGACTCTTCTTAAGCTGCTCCCTAATAAAACGGGCAGACAGACTCCTAGTTCACATTCGTGTCTGAGGACTGCAGTTAGTCTAAAGGAAATGTGACTTCTTGGACTGACTCTTCTTTAGCTGCTCCCTAATTAAACGGCAGACAGACTCCTGGTTCACATTTGTGTCTGCGAACAGCAGTTAGTCTAAAGGAAATGTGACTTCCTGGACTGACTCTTCTTTAGCTGCTCCCTAATTAAACGGGCAGACAGACTCCTGGTTCACATTTTTGACTGCGAACTGCAGTTAGTCTAAAGGAAATGTGACTTCCTGGACTGACTCTTCTTTAGCTGCTCCCTAATTAAACGGCAGACAGACTCCTGGTTCACATTTGTGTCTGCGAACTGCAGTTAGTCTAAAGGAAATGTGACTTCCTGGACTGACTCTTCTTAAGCTGCTCCCTAATAAAACGGGCAGACATGCTCCTGGTTCAGATGTGTGTCTGAGGACTGCAGTTAGTCTAAAGGAAATGTGAGTTCCTGGACTGACTCTTCTTTAGCTACTCCCTAATTAAACGGCAGACAGACTCCTGGTTCACATTTGTGTCTGCGAACAGCAGTTAGTCTAAAGGAAATGTGACTTCCTGGACTGACTCTTCTTTAGCTGCTCCCTAATTAAACGGCAGACAGACTCCTGGTTCACATTTGTGTCTGAGGACTGCATATCTTGGAAAGTTTGTCTCCGCAGCCGGCTGTTCCAAGTTCCCACACCCCTCTTTCTCTCTCTCTCTCTTCCTCCTTTTTTCTTCTTCTTCGCCTCTTCGCCTGTCTCCTCCTCCACTAACTCTTGTTACTGAGGTCACTTCTATTAGATCTGCTCTTTGAAGTTCCCCTCCCCTATCCTACACTTCCAACTATTCACTTCTTCTGTCCATTCTCGTTTAATTAATGAAAATTGTTAACATTTTTTGTATACATTGTATTACAATTATTTCACTTACAAGAAAATTCGAACTCTTAGAAATCCTAGTTGATTATTTCTGTCTATCAAAAAAAACAGTATAACTTCTTTACATCGTTCTTTTTTTAACCATCCCGACCCTTTAAATGATTTTCTGTGTATTTGATCCTCGATATAACGCTTTGATCCCCGGTTATAACACTCTTTTCAGTCAGAGAAGGAAAAAATGGATAACACTGAATCATTGAGGGAATTTATGCATAATTGTTCTGTAAACAAACCTCGCTTTGTTTTCTTAGTACTCAGACATTTCCACGAACTCTCAAACTTAATTTTCCGCAGTGATCTATTGATTTTTAGCCCAGACGGTAGATTGGCTTTAGATGTATAGGTAGTACCGTAAAAAAAAGCTCTATCATTATTTGTAAGTACCGAAAAAACATATTATACATTTTTATTTGATTATCGAAGATGATTTTCAAAAAAAAATATATTAATGATTTTTTCCTTTGGTTACGTTGAGTTAAACATGATTTTCATTAAGTTTTGTCTTGTTTGAATTTCTTTTTTACTAAGGAATTTTCTCTGCCCATACATGAACTCTCGAGAGGCGTAATTTGAAAAAAATGATAAATAATGATGCTATAATTTAGTGAAATTAGTCATATATGTCTGATGAGGTGGTTATCAGTAAAATATCAACTAGACATAAGTCTGCCATAGGAGCCCACGCTAGGACCGTGTGGGCAGCCATTTGTAAGAAGTGGCCATGTTCATGCATTTGCATTTTCTCTCCTGCACTCAAACTATAATAGCACTCTTATTATCAGCTATAATACTAACGCAATACAGTATTATGTATCCTAGAAAATAATATAAACCCAATTTTATTTTTTCACAACTTTAATTTACTAGTTATACAAATAGTTAATGTGTAATGTATGGTATATATTTTATTTATTAGCATACAAAAGTGTAGCCCACACGTTCATTGTGTTGGCACCGTACGACACTCCCTCATAACTGGACTTTCATATCTGTCTTTGACTATCTCACTTTTTAGAATAATTTGTACTTTAGTTTAGGAAAGTACTTGAGGCAATAATAATTTGTATACAGGATTCTTCAACTCACACTAATTCTGAACCTTATTATATAACTTCTAAGTTGAGAAACGCGGACATATTGTGGAAACTTGTAATAAATAAATAAAACAAACTTATTTTTGAAATATTGTCTATTCCACTAAAGATATATATACATATATAACTACCGGTTTCGGCTTTATACCATCGTCAGGTCTAGTTAGTTCATAACTAGACCTGACGATGGTATAAAGCCGAAACCGGTAGTTATATATGTATATATATCTTTAGTGGAATAGACAATATTTCAAAAATAAGTTTGCCTTATTATATAGTAATAAAGAAGCTTTTGATTTCCCGGTTCGTCCAAAACCGGCAAAGAAATTTTATATGTAAATTCAAACTGGAGAAAGGAGAAACTTAGAGGGGGCTACACTTCAAAACTACAATTATTTCTCGAAGAAATTAAATTTTATAAGTGGATTTTGATGTCCACTGTGTCAAAATGAATCAATTTTCTTGTAGCTTATGACCATATAGAGTGAGGACGTTTTCTTCCCCCGCAGATTATACTATTTTTTTCGCAACATATTCTTTTCAAATAATTGGTGGACATTTTTACATCATGAATTTGAATGACTATAAATAAATTATTACCGTTAAAAATTGTTATATCGGCTGTTCTATGACCAGCCCTATATCTTTCTTAATCTAATATTTGGGCAATATGAGGTTTAATTTTAAATACATTATACTTTTTAAAGTACTTACCTATATTATAAGAAAATATTGTAATCGTGCGAAAACCTGAGATGGAGTTTTCAACTGATTTTCACGTTTCTAGTGATTCTTCTAATACGTTTTGATCATTTTCACGATGATGTATGTCTGTACTTATGGGGTGAGTATATGTAATGGAATGTTGTGAGCGCTGTAATGCAGAAAGTAGCATGATTTTGCAGAAAAATTTAGACCACTTGAATTCCGGACTTAAGCACACTTTAAAAAATACCGCATATATTTATGAAACGATTTTTCCCAGTTTGTTTGGTTTTCGAGATACATGTTTCTTTAAAGTTATAATACATGCGCGAACTTTCCAACTCCGTATATACAAATAATACATAGTTTACTTAACACATTTGTGAAATGTATATAATTAATAATTATTATCTGTATAATTAATTGTTCTCTCAAAACCTCATTTACCCAAGGTAATGTTATCTACTGTAATTAAACCTAAGCTGTTTATATGCACACGTACATGAAATGTAAATATTACATACAATTTAGCATTCTGAAATAAAAAAAATACTAAGCTTGACCAAAATAAAATTTTCAACAAAAAAAATTCCCTCACTTAAATTATAATTTAAGTGATGGCATTTTTTTTGTTGATAATTTTATATTTTACCAATAATTATTGGTAATATGATTGTATGAACTTCATTGGTTTCTGAGAACCTCAACCATAATTGACTCGCATATCGTGTCCAAACAACTAAATTTTCATAAATACTGCATCAAAACTATGTTCATCGATAAAGAATTTAGTATGAGGTTTCAGAAGCCACTTAAGGAAATATTGAGTTTTAGCCCAAACGGTCGATAGGCTTTGGAGGGAGAGCAAAAACATAGTTGATTAATTCTTGCTGGGGAAGTACATAACCAGTGATTCACCGACAATTTGTTTTTAGTAACTCTGGCTGTATGTCTGTGATAAAGATAACTTACGATAAAATGAATGTATCTACACGAAATTTTATATATGTGTCTAGGAACACTTTAGGACGACACCTATTGATTTTCAGCCAGATCTGCAGAAGGGGAGAGGAGATTAGGGGGAAGGTTAACACAAAAATTGTAATAACTGCCGTTGTAATTAATGTATTGACCCTATAAGGCGATACCTATTCTGCGGGTGACGAGGGCCTATCGCACCGTCTCCACGGCTGCGCTGCAGGTGCTGGCCGCGGCCCCGCCCATGGGACCGTTGACTTGGTCTTGTATGGAGCCGTCGCCTCATACTATTGCAGACGCAATCTGCCTCAGGGACAGGATGTGGATTGGCCCTTGGGTGCGGCATTGGCGGCGGAGATGCAGGGCGATAGCAGGCCGGAGCGTTGCAGGGACAATGTCCAGGAGTGGATAATGACCAGATGACAACCGCGCTGGACGGATTCTTCGGATGACCGGACGTCGCACGCTTTCCTCCCGGATGTGCGGGCACGACTCGTCTCGACATGGGTCCAGCCCGACCATTGGATGTCCCATATATATCTGGTCATGGCGACTTCAACGCCAAGCTTTTCTTTTTCAAAAGGAAAGACAGCCCGAACTGCGCGTGCGGTGGCGTCGAGACTGCGGAACACGTAGTCATCGAATGTCCACTGCACGACGGGCCTAGGGCGTCGTTGATACGCTTGACCGGATCGTACCTGGGACTGATTCTGCAGCAGCTGGTGGCCGAGTCAAGTTACCCGGCATTCACCCAATTTGTAGCGGAGTGGAGGAGGCGAAAAAACGCCTCCTAACCTCGAGCCTTGGCGGACCCCCGGTGACAATAACACCTGGCGGTCCTAACCCGGCATGAACTTTCCGAGTTTCAGCACACTCCAGAAACTACAGCAATGGTTTCTCCGCAGGGCGAAGGGGGTGTTATGGTCCCACACCAGGGACGAAAGCACCCAAGAGCTCAGGGGGGTGGTTTTAGTGGAAAGCCAACACGAGACACACCACACTGTTGGGAATGCACGGGCATCCCTTCGTTGAAAGTATTCCCATCGCCCTAAGGAAAAAAAAAAAAGCTATAACTATTATCTTTCAGCGGAATGAATCAATGAGGAGGGGGAGAACAGAGAGATCTATTCAAAAATCCCAATACCTGCCGATGTACTGAACGTATCAAAATGAAATTTTATATTTGAATTCAAAACCTCTATTATTATTCCGCGTAATTGGTCGGAGGGCAGGAGGGGCCAGAGAAGACGGACTCGACTTCAATACCCTAATAACTGCCGATGTAATGAATTTATAAACACAAAATTTAATATCAGGTCATTGTAGCCACTATGTAAGTCAAATATTGAATTTCAGCCCAAATTGGCTTCGGAGGGAGAGGAAAAACGTAATTGAATAATTTGTGCTGGGGAAGTACATAGATGGTGATTCACTGATTTTTTTTAATGTGCCTCTCTCTCAATTTTTTTATTGTATGAGCCTACTGATTTGTATTTTTTGGTTAGGTTTTTTATTTCCAATTCTCACTAAAACGAATACATTGTGTACACATCGTTAAAAAAATTTAATTTTTTATTTTTTTTTGGCCTTATGTACGATGCATATTACGGGATTCGAACCCGCAAACTATGGTGAGACCATGCGACCAGAGCCCTACGCTCTAGCCCGCACGGCCACCATGGCCCCCCGTACACATTGTTCGTTTTTAGGTTGAAAACTAGATACAATATAGGCAGTTACTTGTTTTCTGAAAATAAAATTCAATCCGAACAAAAGAAATATAGGTACAGCAAAGAACAAAATTATATGTGTAAAAAAAGCGAAGAACTATTAGTTTTCACTCATTATCACCTTTCACATGCATTTCTATTGCTAATTATGTTAGTCATACATGGCTGGTAACTAGGACATGGCGTCCTTTTTATGGGATTTTATTATATGATTTTTTTTTAGCTTACTTAAGAAAAATTGAATAGACAATTAAGTGTTTATAAATAAAGTAACTTAAGTATCCTACGTTTAACGACATCTTTAATAAGGATTATGTTATGACCTTGTTGGAACTAGGTTAGGAAAGAGGCTAAAAAAAAAAAAAAGGAAAAAAAACATATGAAAGTATTGTAATCGTGTGAAAATCTGAGATCGAGTTTTCATTGGATTTTCACGTTTGAAGATCCCTTGAATATGTTTTGACTATTTTCGCGATGTTTTCTGTCTGTGTAGAAACAATTGTAGCTAGGAATTTACTTAGCATATCAGTCATTTACTTACAATGTAAGGTTATATAACTATATTATTGATAGTAATATATCTGAAAAATGTCTTCGTTTTGGGTTCGAGACACTATTAGTTACTAGATCGTAGTGGGGAGCATTATCCTGTTTTGTTTGAGAACAGTAAACAGATTTTCGCGTTCTGAGCTAGTAAGTGGACAAGCCAAGAGGGCATGGTTCGCATCCGCTTCTACTTGGTGTTGGCAGATACATAGTGAAGGGAGAATGTTATGAACAGTACATTTTTCAGGATACATATTACCTATTTTACAAGATACATATTACCTATTTTACAAGGTACATATTACCTATTTTACAAGATACCTATTACCTATTTTACAAGATACATATTTCCTATTAGATACATTATTACCTATTTTACAAGATACATATTACCCCTATTTTACAAGATACATAATACCTTTATTCATAGTCTAATCAAAAATCTTTAAATGTGAAATTTGTTGAGAAAACTAGAAGATACATTTTATATGAAATACGATTTTTTACAGGTCATCCGTTTTTGCAGATTGATACAGAAATGTTTAAAAAAATTGTAGACGTTTCCTTTGCGTTTTAAAATTTTAAAACCAAAATTAATTTTTATTTATTTTATTTTATATATTTTCTTACGTTCACCTTTGGCATTTCAGGCATGCGATGTCTTGCAGCCCGATACAGGGACGCGTTATATTTATCGTGGGACATGTTACCCCGGTCTTGGACAACATCAACAAGTGCAGAGCAGGTCGGAAGGTGGTCCCCTGTCATTTCCTCGTCGTTGCAGACCGGTCATATCGGGGAGTCGGCCATTTCTATCCTCTTCAGATGTTTCTGGAGGCAGTCGTGTGCTGTAAGCATCTTGAAGTTGGCCACCGCCACCCTCCTAGCCATGTCGCCAGCTATCCGCAGGACTCCCCATCTCTTGCCAGCAGCTGCGCTTATCTGGTGTTCCTTCAGCAGATCTTTGTAAATCTTGTCAATCTGCTTCTTTGTAGTAGCCATATTGGTGAGCGTGGTAGGCTGTTTTATCTGGGATCCTTCTTTAGCCAACCTATCAGCCTTTTCGTTGTCTGGGATCCCGCAGTGGCTAGGGATACATTGCAGTACTATGGTCTTCCCCTTACCAAGGAGTGCACTGATCCTACGCCTGCAAAGCAACATATTCAGCGAAGTGTGCTGGCCAGCTCCCGGTTTAGTGAGGGACTCAATAAAACAAAATTACTAATTTAGGTCACAAAATTTCAAGTAAATTGTAATTTTTGATAATGGTCAACCTAAGAAATGGCAGAGATACGTAGATATCTGTTGTCTGTTACTGCATACATTGGAATAATCCACTTCAAGTTCTTAATAAAAAACGCAGAACTGTTGTCCACCCACAAGTTTATCTTCTAGAGCCAACTTTCAGTCAGATTGGACCATCTCAACAGAGAGCTGTTACTATGTACGATGTCGGACTGGCTTTGAAAAATAAACTAGTGGGTGGACGACAATTCTGTGTTCTTTTATCAAATACAGCACGCCTACGAACAAAAAAGGAAATAAAAAACTCTGTATGTGCAAATTATTTGCAATTTTTCCACGTCGTTTGTTAAATAGCTTGCACTTAGATTTATCGCCTGTATCAACATCAAGACGGTTTAGACCATGAGACTACTTCGAACGAACTCTTTTGGTCTATGAAGACTTTTTATGTAATACCTGCGCTAGTTTACCAGTATCTGAGTGTGTTTTGTAGTCTTTGGAAGTGGGTGAAAATTTCTATATAATGACATACATGCGCCTCAGCTTCCTTCCAGCTATATCTTGTGCGCGTCGGTGTAAAACTCCTTGGAATGGCTCATCTATCCTATACGAGTATCCTCAAGAGAGCAATATACGAGTATTGTGTCTTTGATAGCTTCATGCTACTTTGGGCAGGTTATAGCCGAGCCAAATGTCTCTTTCGATGTTGATTTGGTTTGCCCATTTCAACATTCTCTTCAATGAGCTATTTCACACTCGACAGGATCCTTTATTTAATATCAGATGACTCTTCGGAGCTTGGATAATTGTTTTTGTCAAGGCTTTGAGTACACCAATAGACACTTTACCGACTCATCCTCGATAACCGAATAATAAAGAAAACTATAAAGCGCTATTTTCATTTTTGTTTTATGTCCTTTTATTATCGAGACGTAAGTACATAAACACTGTACCAACCGTGAAAACCTTGATTAGGCGAAATAAAAAATTGTTTAAGTGAATTATTAAAGCTATAATTTCTTTAACTGATTAAAAACCTTCGATTGCGCTCAGTGCTCTGTACAGCTATAAATAAAATTTCAAAATTGCTTGTGAATCATCTTGGACTTAATTCAAGATTACTCTTTGTTCTTCTGTCCATAGAACAATTTCTTAGGAATGCTTTCAGGTTATTTCCCCCAATTATTTTTTATAATTTGTCATAAATGTTGTACTAGCCACTTCAATATTTCTGTTAAATGTGTAACTGTTGCGGCCAGTGATAACGTATGCATGCCCAATGTGCAATACCAGCAAGCAATACCAACTTGAGAACTCTTCAAGTGGCCCAAAAAAAATGCCTTAGATTGGATGGTAGCTACTCGAGACACACCTCCATCCTCCAAATCTATGAAGACCTAAATGTTGAGCTCCTACTGGACTACATAATAAATTTCTTTTAGTTAAGTGTGTCACAAATCAAAACGTTTTAGTAAAGAAAATAGGGAAAACTGAGAGAGGGGAACACAAAAATATCCGTTCATGATTTTAAATTATAATCTCTGTTTTTGAATGTTTATTAATTTATTTTCTATTCATTTCAGTTACTTTGTATTTGTTTTTTTGTTTTCTTAAGAGTTTTTAAAATTTACTATTAAGCAGTAGCATTTTAATTTAACTGATTATTTTTGATTTGTGTTTAATGTATAAGTGGGGGAATCTAGGGAATCTCATAAGGAACCTTATTGTATAATTGTACCTCTGTAAATGCGACTGCTATAATATACCCTTCTTCTTCTTCTTCTTCATGTGTAATATTATTCCTTCATTATAGATTATACTATGCACAGAGTAATGGTAGGAGAGATCGGGGAGACACTCAGCACATTCAACTATATATCAGCTTTAGTAGGAAGTCCCTACAGCTTCTAAAGTTTCACAGGAACACTTAAACATCTAAAAAAAAAAAAGTGTGGCCCTCTCCCTTAAGAGAAGCCCACAAAGCAAAGCCCTACTATCAAACGAAAAAAAAAAAAAAAAATGCGGAAATATTTGGAATTGAACATAACCTTCAAAAATATTAGCAAAATATTTGAATAAACTAAATTGTAATTATAATCTAATTAAATGTCATTTCTTTATTTTATTTGAATTTTTTGACGTTTATATTTAAACCTAAATATATAGGTTAGGTTTTATGACTCATGCCCGGGCTTTAACTACGAGGTCATATCACCTACACTAGCGCTCTTTCGTCACTCTGGTGGACTAGAGCCCGACTCTACTGTGGGAGTCCTAAATTTTGCCTACCTAGGTTTAGTTACCTAAGATAGGGATCTTTAACGAGTACCTGAGGCACGGGACCATCGCTTAACGTCCCATCCGAAGGACGGCGTACTTAAGTTTATTTAACCTCCCAGAAGGTAAGCAAGCATACCACTGAGCTACCGGCGCCCTCCCAGCCTTGAAGATCTATTAATGTATATACAAAATGAATGTACCTAATTATAATAATATTAAATTAAATTTCTTTTATGCTAAACAAATTTTTTAAGTTACGTACAATTTTAGTTGTGCTTAAGTTTATTTTACCTCCCAGATAAAATAAACTAACGACCTCGGTTGTGTTTCGAACCCACGTTCTTGAGTCAGAAGACAAGCACGCATACCATTGAGCTACCCTCCCCCAAATATTTATATATATATAATAATATAATTTTATTATTAAATATATATATATTCTTCATCACGTAGCCTTTCTATTCGGTATACAGCAATCTCGACCTTTATTATTATAAATTACGCCCATCCAAATTAGTCCGCTAATAATAACCAAGACCCTCGTGGTCGAAATGCCTTAAAAAGAAAAATAAATAAATAAATAAAATATTTTCACAGTTAGAATTTTTCTTGAAGGCAGGGCTGGAACAGCCCAAATCCAGATTGATATATTATTTTATGTCAAATATGCGAAATAGATGCAAAGAATAAAACCATTATCTTTTGTTATAGTCTTCTGTGTTCCACCAACAGTTCGTTCTTACATCTGAGAGATACTGAATCCAGACTGTAATTAGGCAACATTGTCATAAAACAAAACTTCGGCACACGTCTAGATTACAAATAAAGCCCTCAAACTAAAATTTACAAAAGCTCTTACTCGCATCGACAAACATCGCTATTTATTAGTTGCTTAGTCAAATTGTAAATATTTTAAAGAAGAAAGACATTAAGTTGCATTAATTGTCATCGTACTTAATTTAATTAAAAAATAATGTATTTATTATCTTCCATTGTTCTGAGAAGAACTTGTGAACAATAAACAGGCGTAGGTATACTAAACCCGCAGTGTGCTTGAAAAAATTAGCCTGAAGAATGCAAACCCGTTGAGCAGACGTGCGGGTCTAGCCTGACGTGGTTCTTGATTGTTTTTACTTCCGCCGCTGAACGAAGTATAGGGAAGTTATGTAATTGGTCAAAAATTCGATGCAGAGTTTTCAACGGAATTTCATCTTTTCCTACCTTCTGATTTTGAAAATGAAAAACAAAATTATTGTCTCTTTGTATACACGATATCTAATGGTTTGGTTTATTTGAGGAGGATAACTACTTAGGTTATTATCGCCCTATCTTGTTATATTTCTGTCTTTACTGACCCAGGGGGACCGGGTAAGAGCAAAACACGGAAAGGTTATATATATTTTGTGATAATTACAAAAATATATAAAATAAAATAAATAAATTAATTAATAATAATTGAATTAATGATAATGAATAAATAATTAAATAAATAAAATTACCACATTTCTTGTAGAAATTGTATATCTGGTCTTTTACTAAATGATTTCGATTTCTACAGTAGTTTCCGAAAAGGGACCTAAAAAAAATATCAAAAGTTCAAGACGTACAATTTTCAAGAAAGTGTAGGTACGTATTTAAAAAAATTTCAATTAACAAACTTTTCATTTGGATTTCTTCTAAATTGACTAAAGAGATGCCTTATTGTTTTTTCTAAATTTTGTAAAAATGTTAAATCTAATCCAAAGGTTTAAACTATCTTACTGGGTTAACAGGGAAAATGAATAGAATAGAATAAGAGAACAAATATTTGGGTTTATTTACTTAAATCTACATAATAAATTTGTTAACTAAATATTGAAAAATAAAAAACAATAAATTAATTTTTTTTAATAAATCTTATAAACTTAATTATGTACATATAAATAAATAAAAGTACCCCCTTTGCGCATCGATTTCAATGTTATTTCACACCTTTTCGGTTCATCAAACCTTAATTAAGCCTTAAACTTTTCTCACACATCTCATCTCACCTCGACCTCCCAACCTAGACTCGCCCGTCCTATTTAGAACAGCTGATGATCGTCTTTTGTTTTCCACTCATTGGTTTTTTTTAAAACAAAATGCGACTTCTTATTTTTATTCACTAATTTAGTTGCTTCTTTGTTTTTATACAAATAAATATAATTAATTTTAAAATATTTTCATAATTACAATGTGTGTAATTTTATACATCACACTCTATAAATAACTAAGATAACTGTTGTTAATCAAAAAAGACATGTGTAAAATTGTGGTGAGAACTATAAGTGTTGGTTATCGATGAGTTCCGAACCTTCTATTGTTGTTTTTTTTTTTATTTTCTTTGTCTGCGAGGTGAGTTAAAGTGGACGTTAGATGCCCTTAGAGGGATTCTATTGAGAGAACCGTCTAGTTCTGATCGATGAAACCTTGAAACTGACTATACATAGATGACGTTGCATAGCTAAACAGGCGAAATAATAATAATAATATTTATTTACGTTAAACCATAACATGATCATAGGATAACTCATAAAAATTTATGAATCAAGACAGCTTATAAATTAGAAATAAAAAAAGTTATTAAATCTTAGAGAAGAGAAATAACAATAATGATAAAAAAAATATATATTTATAATGTGACAATTACAGGACTTTATTATACCAACCACTTGTGTACAGATCATTCTCTCTCGTCTAGGGTATTTCAATGCAATGTGTTGGCATCAGTTTTTGTTTCATTGTACAGTTTTGAGTTTGACATTCTTATACTTAGTAACGCCAGTATGAAATTAATTTGAGAAGAGGGAGGAAGAGTGATGTACAAAAGTGGTTGGTATAAGAAAGTACTGTAATGGCCATATCATATACAATCATATATATTTCTTATTTCCCCAGTTATGCGAAGTTATGTAAAAGCATTGTAAAAATAAATGTCTGTCTGTGAATAAGATAACTTCCGAAATTTATCGACACGAAATTTTATATGTGTCTTTCTAAGGGCGACACAGATTGATTTTCAGCCAAATCGAGCAAATCGAAGAGCGTATTTAGGCCTTATCACTAAAATAAAATAAAATGATAGATAAAACACTTGTTTTTTGAACACTTATATTGTCTAATTCCACAAACATATACTTAAATGTGTACCGGTTTCGGCTTACGCCATCGTCAGCACAATGTTCAACAATAATTGAGATATATTGATATTTGGTTAATATAAATATGTATGCCTGGCAAATATCTCAATTATTGTTGAACATTGTGCTGACGATGGCGTAAGCCGAAACCGGTACACATTTAAGTATATGTTTGTGGAATTAGACAATATAAGTGTTCAAAAAACAAGTGTTTTATCTATCATTTTATTTTATTCATTAGTATTTCCACTATATCAACACAGAACGCAAAAAATGTATTCGGACATTATCACTAAAACTTTGATAACTGCCGATAGAATGAATGTATCGACTTGAAATTTCATACTTAAAGTCAATACTCCATGACAACATTACCTGTTATAACAGTGGCCCGGGCTCGACCCGAATACCCTAATAACTGCCATTGTAATGAATTTATCGACACAAAATTTAGTATGGTTTAGGAGCCCTACATAAGTGCCAACGGCTTTCTAGTTGATTCTTCTGGGGAAGTACATTGCCGATGATTCACCGTCGAATTTTTTTTATCCTTTTTAAATGTATAAATTAACAAGAACACCATATATGTTTCATTATATACATTTTTATTATACAACTGAGCTCACATATTTATCTAACCGTGCTTGCCTTCTGAGCTCAAGGTCGTGGGTTCTAAGCCCTTAGTTTATTTTATCTGGGAGGTAAAATAAACTTAAGCAAGCCGTCTTTCGGATGGGACGTTAAGCAATGGTCCCGAGCCTGTACGATGTCCGGTACTCGTTAAAGACCCCTAGGTGAATAAAAATTTAGGGTAAACAAAATGTAAGACTCCCACAGTAGAGTCGGACTCATGTCCACCAGAGTGACGAAAGAGCGCTTTGGTAGTAGGCGATATGACTTCGTAGTTAAAACCCGAGCA
The DNA here is from genome assembly GCA_963662175.1 of Aradus depressus. NCBI lineage: Eukaryota > Metazoa > Arthropoda > Insecta > Hemiptera > Aradidae > Aradus > Aradus depressus. Next base: position 46,059,572 of record OY759216.1, on the reverse strand, counting down.
TGAGTCATTATAACTAACTATTTATCTAACCTACATCCATCTGTAGTTGATATTATGGTACATTACGTACCCCCTTTCTTAGGAGCTTCACTGCATGAGAACCCGCCACATTCTGCCCTGCTCCGAAGTCGTCCTCATACAGAACAGTCTTTGGGAACCCATTCTTCCTGTTGACTTTCTTCATTTTGTAAGGTCGTTTAATAACAGAATTCTTCCCCCATGTTCGGCCTGCACCAGGATTTGGTTCTCTTCTTTGTATAACATTTGCATGTTGGATAACATGTTTACCAAGATAGTACATCATATTTTCCATGTATTTCTGCATCTTTTCCTTGGACATAGAGCTCTTCTGAAACATGTCGGCGTAGATTCCAAACTTATTGTCTGCCGGAAAGATAGGTTTAACTCCAAACACTTAGAACTGAGGAGAACAACCTAGACACTGTGTACGATCTATTTACGTCTTACAGCTGCCTTTAAACAGTTTTCACATTCTCCTTTAAAGATGGGATACAGAGACATGAACTGTTTGAAATTAAAAACTATCAAAAATAAATATCTATTTTATAATTCCTTGCTATGCGTTACAATTTAAACCTTACTACCGACTTTTATATCCTCATTTAAACATTTCCTCTATTGTTCGTCATTTTTACCTCCTTTTTCGCCGAAAAAAGCCACACAGACAAAGAACTTTCCTGATACTTGCATCCAGTGACTGTAACCACTGAGCCAGCACCGGTTAGCAACCTCCCCCCTTCTTGCTACCTCTCTTCCATATCCGTCGTTAGCCAGTTAATTGTCCGATGTAACGTGACTCAACGGTACCCCCCCAGCTGGGCGGGGCGGCTCTCTTTCATCTGCCCGCCGTCCGTCCGTCTGTCTTTCCTTCGTCCATCAGCTCCTCAGCAGAGATCATCCTTAAATCATTTCCAACTGTATTTATACAAACTAAGTCCCAACAAATGACAATAGATCGGCAAGAGCTGATGAATAATTTATCTTGGAATCAAATCACTAATTTAAAATACATCTATCATTCATGCTGCAGATTGCACTTAGAGGAGAACGTGCAGTTTTTTTTTTTATATATTTTAATGATGGAATCCAATGAGTAAATTTAGAGAGACTAAGAATCAAAAATCGATTTTCCATAGAATTAAAATAAGTAGTCTTTCCCCACTCTTTTATCAATGGCATATCCCACCCATAATGAAACACTGTTTTCTTTTTATCCCACATCTTACTATCTATCACAAATGAAAAATTATCATGCCATCATCTTCAGCCACGACTTAACAATATTCCACATATTCTATTATTTTGTGAAATACTAAATTACGATTATTTATATAAAAGAAAGCAATATTCGTGAACATTCTAAAACAAAAAAATTGAAATCGAGAGGATAAAGGTCGAATTGAAGCCACGCCCTACACTCCCAAAACAATGGTTAACTTTTCTAGTCCCTCAGGCCCCTCCATTATATTCCAAACACCTCGAATAACCCCCCCCCCCCCCCCCCCCCCCCTTCAACGTTTTGAATTTTAATCAAACGCTAAATCAATGCTTTGAAATATGAATTATTTTATGCATACCGAAATAAATTTGATGGTAAAATGGATGAATTAAAACTAGCGCGGCCTCTCTAGACGGAGCCATCCCCAGAAACTCCCTTTAAGGTCGTGGGTTCGTAGCCCGACCGAGGCCCTTAGTTTATTTTATCTGGGAGGTAAAATAAACTTAAGCACGCCGTCCTTCGGATGGGACGTTAAGCGATGGACCCGAGCCTGTACGATGTCAGGTACTCGTTAAAGACCCCTACCCTAGATGAATAAAAAATTTAGGGTAGGCAAAATTTAGGACTCCCACAGTAGAGTCGGGCTCATGTCCACCAGAGTGACGAAAGAGCGCTCTGGTAGTAGGCGATATGACCTCGTAGTTAAAGCCCGGGCATGAGGTATAAAACCTAACCTAACCTAAAAATGATGAATTGAATCTTTAATATGAAATTGACCGTTGTGTTTCGACACTCATATTCTAGAACAGTGGTAAGTGGTCTTAGACCGATTTCGGCCAAAATCTAATCAGATGTAAATAATCACACGTAACAATTCATTACAAATCAGTTCATAAAAACAATCCTGCGTACTTTTTTTTTCTTTTCCCAAGGGTTGTTTGTGTCACCGCGGCCAGAGTAGGCCTATTGTGTGCCCTGTGTGTGTTGGTCCCTACAGCAGCCCTGTATCTCTAATAAAGTCTCAGGATTCATCTGCAGGTTCCTTCCATTAAATACTTCGGTTATGGTAGACCCGAAGCAGTAAAATCTTCTGTTTTCTAGTGCCCCGCACTGGCTTAGAATATGAACCGGAGTCTCATTATCCTGCGTTAGAGCGCTCACAAAGATAAATATCATCGCGAGAATGGTCAAAACGTGTAGAGAGAACGTTTAAACATGAAAATCCGTTTAAATCTATCTCGGATTTTTGCACGATTACATTACATCCGTAAAAAATACATAAATATTTTTATCAACGTTAAGGGGTCTCATAAAAACATAATTATTTGTTTATAGCCGAAAATAAATGTTTTACGTAATATGAACCTTCAGAATGTTTATATGAAGAGATTTTGTATAATCTTTGTTAATAATATAATCGTATTTTACCATGTTGAAATTGACAGCACAATAAAATATACAGAATATAAGAAATTTTTTTTTTTTTTTTTTTCCAAATCATTTTGTGAACCAGACACGTCTGCCAGACGGTGTGGGTAGCTTTTCTAGAAAATCTCATCGTAGTCTGTTATATAAGAAACGAACTCTACCAGTATTTCCATAAATAAAGAGCCAACAAAACAAAACAACTGGATTGTATAAATTTTTAATACATCTACGAAGTATATAAGTTATATAATCGGTCTGAAATTATATGTGGTTTTTTTAACAAAAATTAAATATTTTTCGACCTCCTGGTTATGAAATTGAAAAAAAAAATCGGTGAATCATCGGCAACCTACTTCCCCAGCGCGAATTAACTGAGTTTTAGTTCTCCCCCTAAAACCATTTCACCGTTTTGGCTAAAAATTAATAGTTGATCTACACAGGGACTTCTGAATAGAAGTCTCATACTAAATTTCATGTCGATACATCAGCAGTTATTAGGGTTTTTGACTTGAGCCCACCCCCCTTAATTATTAAATTTATTTTTCATTTTTGAAATCAGGAGGTCGGAAAACATGAAATTCTGGTGAAACGTCATATACTATTTTTTCTTATATCCGAGGAAAGTGAAAATTTCTGTCTGTGTGTATTTGTATTTGAGCGCGACAACTACCGGTAGAATGAATGTATCGACATGAAATTTTATATGTGTATCCAGAACTCCAGTATGGTGTCAACTATTAATGGAGGGGGGGGGGGGGGACGTTACGCGATGGTCCCGAGCCTGTTCGATGTCAGTTTATTATAGACCCCCTACCCTAGATGAATAAAAATGTAGGCTAAGCAAAATTTAGGACTCCCACAGTAGAATCAGACTCACGTTCACCAGAGTAACGAAAGAGCTCTCTGGTAGTAGGCGATATGAGCTTGTAGTTAAAGCCCGGGCATGAACCATAATAACTAACTAATTAATTGTATTGTCCTACAATTTTATGTATGAAATGTATTTACGTATACGTAAATTCAAAACTCCATAAGGATGACACATATCAATTTTAATCCATATCAGCCAAAGGAAAGTAGGGGATCATGGGAGGGTGTCTCACTAAATTTAAATTAAGTGAAATTAAAAACTCACTGATCAACACGATATTTAGTATGATGGTTCAGATATCCCTAAATACGACATCCATAGAGTTTAAAACGAATTGTTAAATTGGGTTCAGAGAGAAAGCAACAACTTAGTTCATTTTCTCGCTCTGGGGAAGTACATTATCGATGATCCACCAATTTTTTTTAAAAATTGTAATATACTTATACCTTATTTAATTAAATCTATAGGTTGAAGTAATTCTTAACCTTATAGGCACCTTATAAATCATAATATCATTTGGAATGCAATGGACCTCTATGGCATCCAGGTTGGAAGGAATGTGGGGTCAATGCACTTTTTCCATATTGCTCAATAACGGGCAAGGAAGACTTTTTGTGTGAATAATAATAATAATAATTTTATTCCATAATAAAAATCCTCAATTTGGAAATGTGTTTTGAATACATAACTATAAAACTTCAGAACAACGTCTAAATTATCAAAGGAAAACTCACCGTTAGCTGTTAATTATCTTTCTGTATTTATTTAAGATATAAAATTCCTATGTCTCCATATTTATATGAAACATTGGCTGAACATAGGGCTGTTATCGGTAAGAAACTGAGTTCCGTGTAACTTAATTCGTAATCTGAAAAAGATCATGCCAAAAGAAACATTAACGACTATAATACGCCTATTTTCATTCTATAATTAATTATGGTTTAATACATTGGGGAGACAATAATAATATTTTTAGACTTCAAAAGAAGACACTTTTTTTTTTATTTATTTTTAAATTTACAACTGTATAAAAATAAATACAACAAATAGAAATAATGACAACGTCAAAAGTAGAGAAATCACCCAGTGATGACAGTTCCTAGTCACTGATTTACTCTCATTTGTAACTAATCACTGTCACTGCTGCTGCTAAGAAGGTCTCTAGGCCATTGACGCTTAAGCCGTCGTTGGGGAAGTGTGGCAGAATGGAGGGCACGGACAAGAGGATTATTGTGGGAACTAAGAAGGGAAAATAACTAATCATGAATATGATACCAGAATGAAAGAAGAACTTTACGAATAACAACTAGATATAATATGTCTAGTTGTTATTCGAAAAGTTCTTCTTTCATTTTTTATGAGTTATGTTTTTTTTTTAATATATTATATTTAAAAAAAAAACATAACTCATAAAAAATTGAGTTTTTTAATGCCCTTCCTCACATGAAAAAAATAGAAGCAATAAAACAATTTTAACGAACTAATATAAAAGTAATGATATAAACAAACGTCTTGTACAAAAACATTATTTCACACTTAGCTTTCATTTTTCTTGTCTTGGAAGAGTTCCTCCTCAAATCTTCTGTAAGGTCTCACGAAATTACATTTTGTTTATTATTATTATTACTAGTATCTTTATTTTTTATTAGTTATTTACGCATTCATTTAATTTCTATTGGTTTATTTATTTTTTTATTACTTTTTTTTTACATATATATTTCCTGAGAAACAAACGTAAGAACGTCCTGAAATATCGTTGTGAAAAAGACACTATCGAAATAACTATAAAAATATATTTATCATAATTTCAATTTTGATTAAAAACTGTCTAATATATTTACTAGTATTATTATTTTTATAATAATTTTTTTTGTAAAGGTGTCTTCTTTTTTCTTTTCTGAAAAGATTCGGGGACATTTCCACGTCCCTTCTTCTGCTCGATATGAACATTTTATTTTATTTTTTACAGCTATATAGATAATCTTCAGCATAACCTTGGTGACACAAGTCTGCTGCTCCCGTTTCTGGAGAAGAGAAGAGCATGAATCCAAGAGGTTTAGCCACTTCTACATTTTCCATTCTCATCCAAAATATTCCTTTTTTGTTCTTGCTTTGTTTGAAACCGAGAGTGATGTTCTTTAGCCTTGCGGCTACGTCAGGGACCCTCTACCTGACTGACATCTTTATTCCGTGTATCTGTGATCAGGGGATCATCCACATACTGGAACAAACCCAAGTTAGTGTCCACAGAGTCCACCATATTGTTCTTGCTCAAAACCAGTCCCTGTGAACTGGGTAGATTGCTCATACTACTCCCAGAAAATAATATTAAAAATAAGCAGCACACTATCCAGTTATTCTAATCTCTAAACCATAGAAAACCCAGCTGGATACACTAACCATTGGTCATCCACCGTGGCACCCTCTCAACATAGTAGCCAGTCTCTGTAACCATTATACCCCGAGGCCCACTGGAATTTAGGTCGAAAGGTCGAACTCTGTCGTCACTTGACTTTATTTAGATACAGATCCAAAAAAAAAAAAAGTAAATAATAAACTCCCATATATACGAAGTTATATCTACATAAGGGCAGTTATACATTTTTTCAGAAATTCGATGTTATGTTTTTACCGGAATTTCATGTTTTTTAATCTCTCATTTTAAACAATTAAAAAAAAAAATAGAACATACCTTTGTCTGGTACATGACTGCGAAACTAATCGATCGTTTGAGCCAAAAATCAATAGTTGACTTACATAGGGGCGTCGGGGCGTCTGAGTCCTCATTCTAAATTTCGTGTTCTTCGGGTTGAAACTCAACTTCGAATCTATTGCCGACTAGCTGACCCGACAGACGTCGTTCTGTCAAAATCTATTGGACTGTAAGTTTTTTTTTTAAAATTTTTTTTTTACTTGGAACCACAGCAAGTTCCTACTTAAGAACGCCGGGCACCTTAGATAGTATGCGCCTTGCAACTCCGTGCAACCTGCTATTAAGTTCTTAGGACCGCTGGGCAACACAGATAGTACGTAGTTAGGAACGCTGGGCACCGCAGCTAGTATATGCCTTCCAACAGTGGATGCCCTAGGTATTTTGTGCTTAAGAACGCTGGTGAGATCTATTATTTACCGTGCAACGGTGCACCTTCAAGGTAATACATGCTTAGGAAACCCACCCTATTAATATTAGGGCTATTACCCATCTTTAAGAAAGCTCCATGTGAGATTCATTCAGCATTAATGTACCCCCGCCCCTCCCGTCCAAAAGAGTCACAGCTAATTTTTAAATATTGCTTTTGAAACTACTATTTAGGTAAATGCTTGCCCTCCCCATACCCCCCTCCCGTTGACAATTTTGAGACGTCACATAACCTTTTTTGTTTTTGTCTTTTAAGAATACTACATGTGAAATTCCATGACAATCCGATCATCTGTTAATGTCCTATCAGTATCTTTATATTTACGCCTACCCCCACAACCCCCCTCCCTTTTGTGACGTCACACACTTTATTTTTCAATTTGACTTTCAAGAATTCGACATGTGAAATTCCATGACAATCCGATCATCCGTTAAAGACCTATCACTATCTTTATATGTAGGCCTACCCCCACAACCCCCCTCCCGTTCAAAATTTTGAGATGTCACGTAGCGTATTTTTCAATTTGGCCTTTAAGAATACTACATGTGAAATTCCATGACAATCCGATCATCCATTAAAGACCTATCACTACCTTTATATTATGCGTAGCACGCCCCCTCCCCCTTTCAAATTTTGAGACTTCACACATCCTATTTTTAAATTTAGCTTTTTAGACTACTACATGTGAAATTCCATGACAATCCGACTATTAGTTAATGAGTTACCGGTATCTTTATACTAAGGCCTACCCCCACAACTCCCGCTCCCGTGCAAAATTTAGCCAATTATTTTTATTATATAGATGTAGATATGTAAAAACTGAATAAAACGAAAGAGTAAGTAAATGACAAAGATGACAACCAAACAACCAAAGATAAATCGAGGAACTTGCCAGAAGCGAAGCTTTAAAAACAACCAAGAAAATAACACGGGAAAAAAACTGATAACACGCACTAAAAACTGAATACAACGAAACAGTAAGTAAATGACAAAGATGACAACCAAAGATAAATCGAGGAACTTGCCAGAAGCGAAGATTTAAAAACAACCAAGAAAATAACATGCACTAAAAACTGAATAAAACGAAACGGTAAGTAAATGATTTTAGGGTGTCTGAGATCGATTCACTTGATCGATTCATTGTTCACATCGATCAATACGACCCCAAACATCGATTCTTCGATTAATCTATCTCAGATCGCCATCCCTAGAATTAACAGCTAAGAACTCTTCATAAGAACCTTCCTCGGACTTCAACGAATATTTGAAAAAAAAAAATTAGCCGAATTGGTCCAGCCGTTCTCGAGTTTTGCGCTTAGCAAAATTAGCCAGTCATTTTTATTATATAGATTATATAACTTCTGCTATACTTCGTATAGCTGAGGAAGTAAAATAGGTGGAAAATTACTCAAAAATTTAGTCAACACCTAAATTTCACCAATTTCAGTCTTGGAGTTCTACATCAATAAACGTGTTATAATTTATTAAAGGTAAACTATGAAAGTGATTTCCACATGAGATGTTACGTCAGGTCTCATATCCTAGACTCCGTATGTCCGGCTAATCGTGTCAGACTGCGTTGGCGGTTTAACATCGGTCCACTCTTACTGCATCCACTCCTTCTACATGGACAAAAATAATATTTCAAACACTATAAATATAAACAGCATGTCACTAGTCACTCTAATTTATACAAAAGCAGTTTATTCCGATTAGGTAACCAAAATTACGTGTTCAGTTATTTGGAGGCATGGTCATCGTGATTTCTACTGCTTTTATTTATTTTGCTGTCTCTCTAAGTATGCTTAATTTACATATGATTTATATTAGTACTTACCGTATCTGTCCACAATGCATTTTTTTTTTTTAATATGTAATTTGTCATGTACATGGTGTACATGGACACCCTATAAGCTCGGGAACGTCGTTAAACGTCCCATCTATAAGACGATGTGCTCAAGGTTTTTCAAGACTCAACCCGCAATTTATAGCTCACGCTATATCCCACTCGTACATTGGGGAGTGAAACGCTGATTCAATAGACTCCACACTGTACGGGTGATATGTGACATTGATGATAACGCAGTTGAGTTGATAACCGGTCCTGGTTGGAAATCGAAATGTGTATTCTCATTTGATGTTTTCGTTCTACCTAGAGATATCGCCCATGTAAGCGCCGACCTGCACCTAAACAGCGAGTTTTTCGGGATGTACTATCCCATATGATGCTTTTGTTCTGCCTAGAGATGTCAATCCATAAAAGCGGCAACCTGCACCTGAGCAGCGAGCTCCTCGGCATGTTCTCTCTCATTTGATTCTTTCGTTCTACCTAGAGATCTCATCTATGTAAGCGGCGACCTGCACCTAAACTGCGAACTCCTCGGCATGTTCTCTCCTGTTTGATACTTTTGTTCTCCTAGAGACGTCATCCATGTAAACCGCGAGCTCCTCCACCGGTGGCTCCTTGACGTCCACATCCTAGAGAACATTGTTTTGTGCTTTTGACCTACCAAATCAACTTTTCCTACTTCAATGCCATTCAAACGGCATTTTCTACTGTGAAAAATGACCAGCTCTCTTAAACCTTAGATCACTTTTCTTATTGGAAAAGTTATTTCTTCCAAATTCCGAAGACTCAGTTGATGTGAAAGTGGGTAGGGTGGGATGGTCTGTCTGGAGACTGGATCCTGGAGTGGCGTGGAGAGAAGCGGAGCTGGGCTGGAAGACCTTGACAAGGTCGAGCTAGGTCGTTGCACCGCTTCTATCCCCTCCAGCCAACCTCACATACATCTCCGGCCATACCATCATTATATCTACCTATACTGCAGCCGTTGGCAATATTGCATTCCTTAGCGTCACTGAAAATTTTCAAATCGATAGTCACTGGCTGTCTGAGATCCAGAAGACCATTCATGACTTAAACATAATACTGAATATTTCTCATAAGATATATTGAAAACGTTCTAGTATGGTGTGGGAAGGTTTTATCTTACGATGGATATTATGTTTTGAAAGAAGAACATGAATTCCATTTATAAAAGGTAACTTTCCTGAAATAAACCTAATTTCCATTCATATTTTATTCACACAAACCAGAAAAGCTTTTGGAGGAAACCTCCCTTCTAATAACTTAATATGTTATATATATTATGTATATAATATTATTGAAGTGTGTTGGGTATCATACTTAGGACTTATCCGGATTGGCTCCCGCGTTTCAGAAAGGTTCAGGGGAGGGTCCGAGTTGATTTCATCAGTAATAAATAATAGGTTTTAGTTAATATGCAATTAGATGGCCAGTTAATTAGTAATAAAATAATCTAAATCCTCACACTAAATTTTGTGCCGATAAATTCATTACATCACAGTTATTAGTGATTTTGAATTGAGCCCCTCCCCGGAACCCCCCTTCCCTACGGCCGATATCGCTGAAATTAGATAGATTGTGTTGTTATTGATTTTTGACTTTAAATATGAAATGTCATATCGATATATTCATTACATCGGCAATTTTGGGAGGTTTTGTGTTGAGCCCCCTCTGATCCCTCCTTCCCTTCTACTGATTTCACTGAAAATTAATAATTGTTCTTATTGAGTTTTGAATTCACATATGAAATTTTTTGTTGATAAATTCATTCTATCGGCAGTTATTCGAGTTTTTATGTTAAAACTCCGCCCTAATCCCCCTCTTCTACTTAGTCAATTTGGCTGAAAATCAATAGGTCTCGTAGATAGAGGGTTCTGGATTATAAAATTTCGTGTTGCTATCGTTAATAAAGCCCTTCCATTAATAATGCTCCCAAGCCAACGTCAAAAGACTCTCACTAGAGAGTCTAGCTGATGTCCACGAGAGTGCACAATAGCGTCCTGGTAGTAGGCGATATGACCTCGTAGTTATAGTCCGGACTTGAGTAACAAAGAAACAACCAAATATATTATACAATCAATAATTTACATAATAGGAAAACGTTTAAAGTGAGTAATAAAAGTACGCCATGTGTGAATACGGAAATGTACAATATCAAGATGTACATAAATTTCATTTGAGGGCCCTAAAGCATTTTTATATTACATACATTGATCGGTTTCTTTTCGAAATATCCCTACCAGCCACACACGGTTCATTGGTTGTCAGATAGGGGTGCAGTGAAAGGAACAACTGCTAACACGAAAATCCCTCCCCCTGCCTTTGACTGAATATCAATAGGGGTCGTCATGGCGTTCTGAATACACCACATAATCGTTATCATGCTCACAGACACACACGCATAAACATAGCAATTTTTTTCGTAATTTTTGGTATCTGAGTGTCGGAAAACATGAAATCCCGGTGAAAACAACATCTAATATCCTACAGATTAAATAACTTCCCGTATACTTCATATAGCCAGAGAGAGTCCATCTTGGCTTCTTCAACCATCCTATAAATGAAAATGTTGAAGAGGAGTGGACCTAACCTGTCAACCTCTAGTACTGGTTCTATGTCCTGTACAAACTTCCAATGACCCCCTGTTCATCTGTTCTCTGTGACGGCTTCCTAGATGGACTGCATCGAAGGCTGTCGTCTTCTATAAATGCCATGTACAATTTCTTGTCCTGATCTATGAACATATCAGTCATGGTTCTCAATGCGTACCACATCTACGCTGGTCCTGTTCATCCTAGTTGTAATGTCGCAGCTTCTTTCCAGGTTCCAAAAGGGCTTTTAATTTCTTTTCGAGGCTCTTGTGTAGACGTTCTTTACTGCTGACAAGACACAAGAGTCTGTGCTCCTTACATTCTTCTGGATGTTTATAGACGTTCCATTGCCAGTCCTTCGGAATTCATCAGAGTCTTGAGGCGTTCAGAAGTATCCCATATTAAGAAGTATCACCTTAAATCATTCTACACAGTCCTTTGGAATATGTCTTCCAAGTAAGTTAGTCATTGTGAACCATGACCAGGAATTAACTACAAGGTCATATCGCCTACGACCAGGGCGCTCTTCCGTTATACTGGTGGACATGAATCCGACTCTACTGTGGGAGTCCTAAATTTCACCTACCCAGATTCATTCACCTAGGTTAGGGGTTCTTCACGAGTACCTGCATCAACACTTAACGTCCTATCCGAAGAACGCCATGCTCAAGGCATTTTTACCTCCCAGATAAAAAAACTTAAGTGGCTCGGTCGGGTATCGAACCCGCGATCTATAAGTGATAGTTGCTCATTTAATAATCTGTATAATATATACGTTTCCAACCTTCGCTTTAAAAAAATTGAGACCCACTGTTATTTTTATTGTCACTTGATACACACAAGATATATTATATTTCGAGGCTTGAGCTATAAAAAATAAATGTGCACACCAGTGTGAATATTTATAGAGAATATATGAAAAATTCTGTGTGAAAAACGGACACTTTCAAAATTTACTATGCACCTATACATTTTTGTCTGGAAATTGCACATTTTGAGAAAACTAAAAAATAAATATATATTCATTTACATTGAATAGATGTAATTTCTAGTTTTATTTGAAAAAAAAAAAAAGTGTTCTATAGTTTTTTTTGTTTGTATAATTAATTTCAAACCGGAAATGAAAGTAACTCCCATTACATACACCCACACAAAAGACATTTTTATATCTCAGAGATGTCTATAATATGTACCTTTCTCATACAGAATGGTATGAATCTTCCCATAAACAATATTTTAAGTATAGTATTTCTTTGCATTGCATATTTACTGCATTTCCTGGAGTTGTGGTTAGTGCGTCATATGATATGCACACTTTATGTATCTTTCTCTCAAAGGTCAACAATATATTATATTTATTTTTTTATTTTTCCCATAATTAAGAATTCACTAGTTTCGTTAATTTTCGTTTTAGTTAACGCTTATGTGATTGTAGTGCTCCTCTTGGGAAGTTTCTTGCTTGTCTCCTTAAATATGTGGCCTTGCAGATCCTTGGCGGCCCAACTGTATATATGAGTTTGTATACCTAGGGACCTAAGCATCCAATGTTCTTATTCCTTTCCTTGATGCTAAAAGGTACCCTCTGTGTAGGATATCTCTACCGAAAATGTGTAATCTCGTCCGTATCTACCCAGGAAGTGAGCTGTCGTCTCTTCTTCTCCACATCTGTCACAACTCTGTCCTTGACTCTTATACTATTTAGGTGTCTGTTCAGTGCCCGAAGCTCCCTCCTTTAGAGCTTTTGGATCTCATTCCCCAACACTTCGGAATCACCAGCGAACCACTTCGACTGTCTGCATGAGGTTATTTCTCTCTATGACTTTTCCAAAAGTGCACTTTTTTATCCTGGATTCAACAGTCTCCCTGATTCAAGCCTGCCTCGACTCATATTCGAGCACCAGACATTTTGTTGGGACATTCACGAACACTCGCCAGTCGCTTTCATTGCAAATAATAATATAATATAATGCGATAATTATCGTTCTATAGATATTTTTCATTTTTTCTCAAGGTAAGGAACATTCAATGGACGACGAACTTATTTTGGTTTCAACTGCCGTTTTTTTTGTATACTAAGAGTAGGATGCCTACTAGTCTATTTAGCAGGGCTACTTCACCTGTCGACCAAAACTTATCAAATGAATGTGAGGAAAAAGTATCTCGAAAAAATTAACATACATCAATGAAAACACACTGAAGGTGCAATGAAAGTGTCTGGCGAGCGTTCGTGAATGCTCCTGCAAAATATCTGGTGCTCCAATGAAACTTCAATTGGTGCCACTCCGTTCGGCGCGCTCGTGAAGGCGGCCTTTAATCTTCTTTGGGAGTTGTTCACGTAGAATCCGACGCTCCTTATCTCCATTATCATAAGCAGACTTTAAATCAATATACAGGCAATAGAAATAATAAACATTCGCCTTAGACCACTTTTGACCTCAAATAAATATTTTCTTCCAAATTCCCTGCGCTATTGGACGATTTTCAAAGTTAAACTGTCTCAAAAAAGTGTATGCTTTTGACCAATTTCACTCCTGGATGTTTTCTATTTTTTTTTTTTTTTCCTCCCCCGGAGAGAACTGCCACGGTAGGCCGGATTTGGTATAAAAGTGTCGAGTCAGGTTGAGTCGTCTGAGAGGGTCTCGTCACGTAGGTCGGGGAGATGAACCGTCCTAACTCACAATCAGACCTCAACTAGGTAGCAACTTCTATCAAGATTCGAGATTCAAAATTCGAGATTTTTTGACATTTTGCCTCTTTAAGTCAGTGGCAAAGTCTTCTATGTAGCTATTTCACCTCTCTCTTAATTGCGCAGGCAGAATAATTGATTATTTCTATTAATTAAATTAATTGATTATTTCTTTCAGGGGAAGCACATTGCCGGTGATTCATGTTAATTATAAAAGATTTTCTTAAAAACAATTTCGAATTCATCAACCTTTCTAATAAATTCGGAGAGACACATAAATTGGAAAAGGCCCAACGTAAAACCTAACTTTCATTGTCTTGGAACTGAGGTAGCTCCTCTTAGAAGAAGTGAAGTAAAAAAAAAAAAAAAAAAAAAAACTAAATAAAAAATTAGCCAATTTTCTAAGTAGTTATTTCAGTCTGTTAGTAGCAGTTACAGTCCCCAGGGTAGCAGTTACTACCGACCTTGTGTCCTTACTCAACCAGAATGGTTTTGCCTACTTTCCCTGTTCGCCAATCCGTTGCCATTCTGCAATTCAATGTCTACTTTTTACCTTACCTTAAGCAATGAATGTTTTTGGGGCTGTTCACAAACTACGTTACACGCCTAGTGGGGGGGGGGGGGGGGGGTTTATATCTTATGTGATGATTGTGACGGTGGGGAGGGGGGGACTAAACAAAGAAATGACCACTTTTATTATTACACTTTAAAATAAGGGCGTAGACAATTTTCTGAAAATTAATTTCATGCAAATTTTTTTAACGTTAGTACCTATTTTAATAACTTCATGTTCGTAACCCGACCGAGGCCCTTAGTTTATATTGTCTGGGAGGTTAAAATAAACTTAAGCACTCCGTCCTTCGGATGGGACGTTAAGCGATGGTCCCGAGCCTGTACGATGTCAGGTACTCGTTAAAGACCCCTGCCCTAGGTGAATTTAAATTTAGGGTAAGCAAAATTTACGACTCCCACAGTAGAGTTGGGCTCATGTCCAGCAGAGTGACGAAAGAGATATGACCTCGTAGTTAAAGCCCGGGCATGAGTCATAAAACCTAACCTAACCTATAAATATTCAGATATATTTTTTTTTTAATTTTTTTTTCTATAAATATAAAAATAAGTATTTTGTAAAAAGAAAAACCCACTCATTCCCATAAAGGTTGTTATCTTTAGTTTGCAATAAAAAAACAAAAAATTATAAGTATTAGTTTTAGAGGGAGAGCAAAAACTTACTTTATTAATTCATGCTGAGGAAGTACATTGCCGGTGATTCACCGACTATTTTTATAATTATTATTTTATAGTTGGTAGCCCTTCTAAACGTCACCCACTTCATCTATTAACTATTTCACTTTTCTCTTAGTAAACTTAATTTCCTGTGTCTATTTTCTATCTATTTTGATTGATTAAATAATATGGTTAAACTTTCCCCTTCAGTTGTTGAGCATGCCACGGGAAAGACGTTTGCATGATTTGGGCCAATTCGTGAACAAAAGGAAAAAAAAATGCCGACTTTCCTTTCAGCCAACCCAACTAAAGATAGCGTTGCTATCACTTTTATCCTTGACAAACGTGAACCTGCGTTTCTTCTTGATAGCTTCGATATTAACATTTCCACTTAAATCTCATCAACTCAAAATAACTGTTATTTTATATAATATCTTGATAGTTATATTTAGTTTAACTTCCACCACGATGGGGTATTACATAAACTAGTTTTGATTCGTGTCTTGCAATGAACAAAAGTGACCTTTGAGTCTGTCTGTCTGTCAGTTGGTTGCCTCAGTTTTGTCTGTGTTCAAAAAACAATAATGAACCTCAGTCTATCACAACTAAACCAATTTATGAACATTATTTGACATTCTCTTGGCTAAAACTAAATCCTTGATACGCTTTTTACTTTTCTGAATATACGAAGTTTACGTAATCGGTCAGAAATTCAATGTGAGTTTTCTACGAAATTTCATAATCTTTGACACCCTGATTTCAAAGAAGGAAAAACAAATCGTGAGTATGTGAAGACGATTACTCCTGATAGAATGAATGTGTCGTCATGAAATTGTGGACGACACTTCTTAATTTTCAGCAAAATCGGCCGGAGGGAAGAGGAGATCTCAACTCATATTTCAGATATTTATTCGATTGGTCGATTGGCTTTGGAGGAAGAGCGAAAACTTTGTTGATTAATTACTTTTTTTTAATTTGCTTGAATATTTATATACAAGATTATCCACATCGGGTACGCCGTTTGCACAGAGGTTGCTTGACTTCTGGGAGATAAAAAACTTTGAGCATGACTTCCTTCGGAGGAGATGTTAAACGTTGCAAGAATCCCAGGTAACTAAACCTGGGTAAGCAGAATTTAGGATTGCCTGTAGAGTCTGGCTCTTGTTCACCAGAGCGACGAAGTACCCCCCGTAGCAGACAATATAACATTGTAGTTAAAGTCCGGCCATGGGTCTCAGGGTCTTATTGTTTTTTTTTTTTTACAAATAGCTATTTACAACTGTATACAAATAAATACAACAAGCAAATGTGCTAATAAAGAGGTAATGACAATGTCAAAATGTCAAGAGGGGTGAAATCACCCAGTGATGACACTCCATAGTCACTGTTTTTCTCTCATTTGTTACTAATCACTGTCACTGCTTCTGCTCAGGAGGTCTCTAGGCCATTGACGCTTAAGCCGTCGTTGGGGAAGTATGGCAGAATGGAAGGCACGGACTAGAGGATTATTGTGGGAACTAAGAAGGGAAAATAATTTTTTTATATTTGGATTTAGCGACTTCAGTGATGACGTTAAGGTCGATGTGAAGGGTTTTGTTGGAGACGTAGTAAGGAGCATTGGCTATTGTACGAAGGATTTTGGATTGAAGGGATTGGATGCGCTGGAGATTGGAAGCCTTGGCAGAACCCCAGACTTAGTCGTTTTGTTGTCAAAGTTAATTTGGATCTTTTGTCTAGTAGTCTTAGTAGAAGTTTATAACGTCTGTTCATTTCTTGTCTTTTCAGTCTCGTGTGAGGATTTCAAGTTATTTGTTGTTATCTAAAAATAAAAAATGTGTAGTACTACTCAGTGTACCAAGAAAATTTGTCAGAGGGCTGAGCCGCAGTAAACCTTGTCTGTTTTCACAAGGCAATTCTATACTAGGATTTAGAACACTATAATCATGGGTAAGGACTGAATCCGATATGAACTCCTGAATATGGCATCATCACAAGTTCAGTGCTGCGGTGTTCTAGGTTACAGTATCGAATGCCAGTTAGCTGCCAAACCATTGTTGCCGATGTGTGTAGTGTGCGAAATTATTCTTTCTTCATCCTATTTAGATCGCATATATTTCGTGACACTTTGAATCTAACACCCTTCCTGAGACAAAGGTATAGTCGGGGGTAGTTTTGCATCCCTCAACCTGCCTCCATTCTATTTGTGAGCACAACCAACATTTTCTTTAATTATAATTATAATTATCGGCACTGACAACTCTGACATTTAACTTATCTAATATCTGTACGATCTGCTCTGTATTACTCCATTATTTATCACAGATCCTGACAACATGCTGTATTTCACTTTAGAAAATCAGGATAAAGATACAGTTCAGGGCCAAAGACAAGGGACAGTCGCTCTCACTCACCGCTCTGACCAGGGTTGCATTTGTCCTTAACTGCTCTCAAGGTTGTTAAACATCAAACTGATCATTGTTTAGAACTGTACGACCATTAAGAATAGACATGGCAACATTGTCCATTTTACTTTTTTTTTTACTTTCTCAGTTATATGTATAGTGGTAGTTATGTAATCGGTCAGAAAATCTATGTTTTCCGATCTCTTTATTCCAAAAATGTGTTCACCGGCAATGTACTTCCCCACAACTTATCGCTCTTCCTCCAAAACCAGTCGACCGTTGACTTACGTAGTGGCTCCTAAATTCTCATACTAAATTTGGTGTCAATAAATTCATTAAACCGTCAGTTATTAAAGTTTTTGAATTGAGCCCCCAATGTTCTACACAAACACAAATTTAATGAATTTAGGTTTCTCTTCCCCTCGATAACCAACTGTTTTGAGTTAAAAATCAGCAGTTAACTTACATTGGGACCTTTGAATCCTCATACTAAATTTAGTGTTGACACATTCATTACATCGTCAGTTATTGGGGTTTTTGAGTTGAGCCCACCCCCTGATCCTTATCTTAGGTCAATTCCGCTGAAAATTAATAAGCCTCATCCTAATGGGGATTTGAACTTACATATGAAATTTCGTGTCGATGCATTCATTACAACGGCATATATCAAAATTTTTGTGTTAAGCCCTACATAATCCCATCTTCTCTTTTCCTGATTTAGCTGGAAATCTATAGGTGTCATCCTTATGGGGTTTTGAACTTACATATGAAATTTCGTGTCGGTACATTCATTAAAACGGCATATATTAAAATTTTTGTGTTAAGCCCTACATAATCCCATCTTCTCTTTTCCTGATTTAGCTGAAAATTATTAGGTAACATCTTTATGAAGTACTGAATATGTATATAAAATTTTGTGTTGATATTACTATCAGGAATTATCGTGTTCACAGACGCAGACTTTTTTTTTTTTTTCATTTTTGGAAAACTAGATTGGACTCAGTAAATTCCGTTGAAAACTGAGTCTAGAATTTCTAACCCATTACATCGTACAGCTGTGAAATAAATTTGAAAACAAAGATATAAGTTTTCAACGTTCGTTTTTTCTTGTTTATTTGGTATATTTACGATCAGTTAAAATATAACTATAAGTAAATTTGATGACAGAGTATAAAAAAAAAATTAAAAAAAAAATACAAAATAAAAAATGGCAATATACACATAAAAAAATAATCTACAAAATAATACAATCTGTACAAAAACAATAAGTAAAAGTGCTGACTATCTAGAAATCATGTATACAGATAATACAAAAAGTTAAAACAAATAATGAGAAGCAAGAGAGAAATGAACATGATATGTAGAAAATAATAAAATATATACAAAAATAAACATAAAATATGTACAAAATAAATAAATTTATAAAATATGTACAAAATAATTAAATATATAAAATATGTACAAAATAAATAAATATATAAAATATGTACAAAATAAATAAATATATAAAATATGTACAAAATAAATGTAATAATTAAATAACTTTCAGCTCGAGACCCATCGAAACATCTTTTTCTATATTAATGAGGATCCCCGTCTCTTAATCGGCGAATTGCTTACCCCTGATTTTTACTCTGAGTAGCTTGTGTACAAGACAAAGGGTTTGCCTCAGGTCACAATATTGTCAGCAGGAAAGAAAAAAACTAAAACTAGAATGTAGTGAAGGGGAGGGGGAGGGTTGATAGGATTGTTATTGTACCTGTGTTATGAGGGGGTGAATGCTATCCAATCAATTAGTCCGGACTGGAGACAATAGCCACGGTACAAAGGGCAGTACATTAGCTGAAGAACTCCCAGCCTCATCATCACGGACTCAGTCCAATCATCATCTCATAATAACGTAATCAGAAAAAAAGAAAAAAAAAACATAATGTCATTCCTTTTTGAATATCGAGGTCTCGTGTCTATCCTCTTGGATTGTGGTCTAGAGTAAGACAGTCCATGCGATGCTTCGGTTTAAGAAACACAATGACATATGCAGAAGTCACATGGACTACACCAGATCCAAGATGGAGGAGGGTGTGCGATGTGCAGTAGTCATCCCAGAAGCGAATTGGATATTCAAAATTAATCGAGAATGCAGCATTTTCACAGGAGAACGTTTCACATCACTACAAGCTACATCACATTCGCAAAAGTCCATTTTTTTATCTACACAGATTTTCCTAGCTCGATTCAGGCGGTTCAAAGTTTATTGTCAGTTGAAAAAAGCATTCAAGAAAATTCACTTAAGACACTCAAAATTAATCAAACCATAAAAAATTGAAACTAATTTGGATCCTTCCCATTGGAGCTTAAATGCAGACATTGCCGTAAAAGACGCTGCACTCTCCCCCTTATTGCCTCAACAAATAGTTCACACATCACAAGACCTTTCGACTTACTTTTAAAAAAAATTGAACTCAGATGGAAGACAACAAACTCCGAAGAATATAATATACAAGAAAACAAGTCGTGGAAACCCCAAAGCAGCATGAACAGATGAGATGTGATCATCACAAGACTTGGACGTAGGAAACCTATTCCTACCTACTTCTTGGACTTGAACAGCTGACATGCTCCTGCAGCCGCAACTACACAGACCAGTCTGCCTGTACAAATTACATCACACTAAGAGACAAACACAAAAGCTACTACAAATACTCATCCACTTCCTTAAAGACGCGAAACTCCACGTTATTCCACTGTTAATCCATATCCAATCCCTAATACAGTAATATGTTTTTAGTAAAACCTAATCTAGTAACTCAGTATTTTATTTTCAATAAAGCTAGTGTTTCGGCATAGACATTTTTCAAATTTCCTGAATCTGTTTTTAAATTGATCGTTTTTCCGATGTTATCCGTTATATGTAATGCTTCTACAAATTGTATTTTTTTATTAAACTGTTCCTTTCGCAGAATTATGGTATTTTTTTAAATTTTAAGGCAATACTTTTCAGAGAGATGGAGTTAATTCAGTACTTTGAAGTGTTCATAAAACATCGAAACGACATCCGATTCTTTTTGACCAAGCGAGGGTCCTGGCAGTGGAATCAAACTGGGAAAGGAGACTGCTCCGTGAAAGCATTGAAATAATAAAAAGGCCGGAGAATTTCAATGTAGAGGATGGTTGGATTCTGTCCGAGATGTGGAAGCTACTATCCCAGGTCAACGCTAAGAAGACCAGACCTGGAGTCGGGCTCCAACATGAGCGCCGCCTGGTGGTGGACTTATGAACATCAGTTTAATTAATTTTTGAAATGGTTCTTAGGGGAACATCAATGAGGAACAACAGGGCTGCTATTATTTGTAGGTGAAGTGAGGGCGCCATAGTCGAGGGATACCATCAGGGATGGATTCCAGAATTTTGATTGGCTGGTGGATGGACCAATCAGTTAACTACTTTGGACTTTTTAAACAATTAGTTCTTAGAAGAGAGAGAGAGTCAAGGTTTTGGCTATAAAAAGGAGGGTCTCCAGGAGAAAAATGTTCATAGTGACCAGAAGAAGAGACGTGTAAGTGTCTCGAAATATTGTCAGAAAAAAGAAAGAAGACACCTTTAGAAGAAATGCCGGAAAGAACCAACACACAAAAAACTGAATTCTAATATCTGTATTTATATTTTACGCCAGAGAAAGTGAAAGAATTGTACTTCAATGATGGATCACCGAAAAAAACACCTCAAAAATAGGCCAGTCCTATCTCTATTTTTACATAAATAATAACAAAAAAAAAAATAGTAATTGTACAAGAAAAGATTTTCAATAACGAAATTATTCTGCAACTTTCACTAGGACAGTAACAAGAGGAACAAACAATGTAGGAAGTGTACTGAAGTCTATACATTCACAAGTATCACTCACCTCACTAACGGTTATTTCGAATAACTACCATCACAGTTAAGGTCAAATCACACAATCACGTTTTACCTTGTGTTGATGTGTGGTTACGAGACTCCAACAGAGATAAAGATTCATCTATAGGCTTGTGAATGTGCGGTTTGTATTTTGCAAACAGACAGTCTGCAAAAAGTGGTACTAATGCATCATGGAGCTCACATTCTAACGCGGCATGCAGGCCAGGATTTCTGGCGCCTCCCCTCTCCCCAACCGCTAACGTTGAGGGTATTTCGCATACAATAAGTCAGTTTAAATGATGAGATGTCACAAATGAAATTTTTATTAATTTAAAAAAAAAAAGGATTTTCATCGTGAAGAATTTAATAAATAAAAAGACGTCGTTGAATCACCGATAATGTACTTCCCCAGAACGAAATAATCAATTAACTTTTTTCTCCCCCTCTAAAACCAGTCGGTCGTTTGCGCTAATATTAAATAGTTGATTTACTTAGGGGCTCCAAAAATCCTCATACCTAATTTTGTATCAATAAATTCATTACATCGGCAGTTAATTGGGTTTTTGAATTAATTTGAATTAAGCCCCCTGTCCTGAAGGGGGGGGGGGGGGGGGGAGGTCCTTCCCTTCGGCCGATATTGCTGTAACATGAATTATCATGCTGATACATTCATTCTACTATAAATAGTACATTCTATAATACTCTGAAACTATTGAGAAAACTCTTCCGAAAAAAATTGTAGAAAGACTGGTAGATACGTTTTATTTCATTGAGCTTGCGAGACCCATTTTTCAAATAATGGAAGGGGGCCGTGCGGGCTAGAGCGTAGGGCTTTGGTTACATGGTCTCACCTTGGTTTGCGGGTTCGAATCCGGGTTGTGAATAATTAGATAACACAGTGACATGGGTAATATGCATCGAACATAAGACCAAAAAAAAATTAAGGAACATTATTTATAATAAATTGCAGACTATTTGACTCAGATTTGAAAATAGGACTATGGGCTTCAACTACGGGGTTTTGCCAAAGCTTCCAATATTCAAACCTTACAATTCAAAATCCTTCGTATAATAGCCAATGCTCCTTATTACATCAACAAAACCTTCACATGACCAATTAGCTAAATCCAGGTACAAATGATTATTTACTCACATTAATCCTCTCTAGTCCGTGCCCTCCATTCTGCCACACTTCGTGAAGGACGTCTTAGCGCCAATGGCATAGAGACCTTCTCAGATCACGCAGTCACAGCATTATAAGTGATTGCAACTCAGGGAGTGTCATTTTTGTCATTTTAACATTGCCGTTTTTTCTCTTTTCGCATATTTGCTTGTTCTATATATTCTTTATACAGTTGTAATTATCTGTTTGTAAATTATTTAAAAAAAATTGGAATAATAATTTTTTTTTTTGTTCTATTTACGAAATAAAACTCAGTCCCGGATGGGATTCGAACCTGCAAACCAAGGTGAGACCATGCGACCAGAGCCCTATGCTCTAGCCCGCACGACCACCATCTACAATCATTAATTGAAAATAATTTTGATTAGGTCATAAACATAAGCGGTATTTTGTATAATGTACTTAGGCCCCGCAGTAAAGTGGTCTCAATTTTCGTCTGATTTCTACCAAAATTTCAAGTTCGTAGCTACAATCGTACGTAGAGCACATAGTGTAATCACATAAACATACACACGCAGACATCATCGCGAAAATGATCAATGCCTTGAAACGTGAAAATCTGTTTATACCTCGACTAGATCTAAGAAAGTAAAAAAAATTTGAATTGCCTCCTTAAAAAGGTTTTTAACGTCAATAAATACATCGACTATAATTTTCCATAGAGTGATATACTCGTATAAAACAGGTTGGGTTTAAGAAAGTCATGTTATGGTCTCATCAGATATATTGGCATTAGTTTTATGATCTACCAATAGAAGTTATATGACTTAGCGATCAGGTCAGCGCTGGGCACCTTATGGAATCAACATTCTCAAGACGATACCGGCCTAGATAGCACTGCCCAGTTTCACCAAACCAACCGCCTAAAAACAATAAACTAATTTAGGGAAAAGTTGATGAGTTCTTAAGCGGCAGTTTTTATGGCATTCAGTATTTATACACTCTTCATTCTCAATTATCGATATTCTTTCAGATTAATATGATTTTTTCAATATTGCTCATATCATTTCACAAATATGAAAGCAAATTAACGTTTTTTATATATACCTATATACATATTATATTATAATGGCGCCGGTAGCTCAGTGGTATGCGTGCTTGACTTCTGAGCTCAAGAACGTGGGTTCGTAACCGGACCGAGGCCCTTAGTTTATTTTATCTGGGAGGTAAAATAAACTGCTTTAGCGCGCCGTCCTTCGGATGGGACGTTACGCGATGGTCCCGCCTGTACGATGTCAGGTACTCGTTAAAGACCCCTACCCTAGGTGAATAAAAATTTAGGGTAGGCAAAATTTAGGACTCCAGCAGTAGAGTCGGGCTCATGTCCACCAGAGTGACGCAAGAGCGCTCTGGTAGTGGCCGATATGACCTCGTAGTTAAAGCCCGGGCATGAGTCATAAAACCTAACCTAACCTATTATAATGAAGTTTTTTTTTTTTTTTTAAACCTACTCAACGGACACTTTTCTGCAACGGAAAATTTTCTTGGTCTCGTGACTGTCCGTTGCAGAGGGGTTTTACTAAAGTTGATATGACCTAGTACTTAAGTACTTTAAAGCTTAATTAACTAACTTCCCTTAAACTTCGTACAGCTGGGGAAGTAAATAATATGGTTAATTCTAAAAACCATATTACATCTTTCTTTTTCTTCATCTTCTTTCATAGACCCTTCACTCGAGTCCGAAGAGGACACATAAATATAGAAGAGTGGAGGTGACTTGGCCAGGTTAATGGATATACCGACGGAGGGAGTGCTCTGGAGTGCATTGCTCCAGTCTCCGCCATCTGTTGGCTCCAGAGCAGTAAATCCCCCCAGTCAGAGCCCAGACACAACACAGTTCCTTAAAAGACCACACCAGCTCTACACAAAGCTTCCATGATTCATACATGACCTACCTAAACATATGTTTTTTATTGAAACTTTTTCAGCAACATTAACAAAAAATATATTTGTTTTTATTTGTCCTTGGGCAAAGTTAGATAATAATAATAATAATAATATATGGGATGTGGCTCCCACAGGAAATTTATATACCAACCACGTTTACATCTCTCTCTCTATCTCCCCCTTCTCAAAATCATTTCATACTGACATTACTGAACGTAATTCTGACTTTCTTATACCCAAAACTGCCAGTGTGAAATGATGTTGAAAGAAGAAGGAAGAGAAAGAGTAACCTGTAAGAGTGGTTGGTATAAAGTCCTGTAATGGACACATCACATGTAATGTATTATTTTCTTTAATATTAGTTTTTGTAAAAATTACAAATAATAGTTAGTTATTATGTCATGCCCGGACTTTAAATACGAGGTCATATTGCCTACTACCATATTTTTTTACTTCCCCAGCTGTACGAAGTATAAAAGAAGTTTTTTTTTTTTTGTTTTTTTTTTTTTTTGTTTTTTTGGCCTTATGTACGGTGCATATTAGCCATGTCAATGTGTTATCTAATTATATTTACGACATCCATGGCCCCGGGAGGGAGTTCAACTTTAGTAAAACCCCTCTGCAACGGATAGTCACGGGACCAAGAAAATATTCAGTTGCAGAAGGGTGTCCGTTGAGGAGGGTTTGAAAAAAAAACTTCATTATAATATACTATAGAATATTATAATTTTACATACATAGATGTATGTAGGTACATATACAAAACGTTTAATTTGCTTCTACATTTATAGGTAGCACAATAGATAATTAGATAAAACACATAATAATAGTTATTATGGATTTTAAGCTACTAAACCAAACAGTAGGGTATGTATGCCCGTTTCACAAACAGCTAAATCTATGAATAGTAAAAAGCATTAAAAATTACATTTTTCAAATGAATTCTTTTGTAAGTGTCCGCTTAGAAGTAAATGTATCTCTTTATGAAGAAAAATTGGTTGTCCGCGACTGTTAGAGGGGTATCCGTTGCTGGGGGGTGGGGGGTAAAAATACATTTTTTTCCTACACTTCGGCCCCCGGGATATCGCAAAGTTATCCTTAAAGAGGGGTTTTACTGTACAACCAGAGCGCTCTTTCGTCACTGTTGTGGACATAGGCCCGACTCCACTGCTGGAGTCCTAAATTTTGCCTAGTTAGGTTTCTTCACCTAGGATATAATTGATTAATTCGTGCTGGGAAAGAACCGTGATTCACCGTCAACGTTTTTTACTTTCCCAGGTATACGAAGTATAGGGGAAGTTATGTAATCGGTAAAAAATTTGATGCAGAATTTTCAACGGAATTTCATGTTTTCCGACTTCTAGATTCAATAGGAAAAAAAATTATGTCTGTGTGTCTATGAACACGATATCTTCAACAAACAGGGACATCGGCTGAAGGAAAATGGAGTTCAAGATAGAAGGCTCTGTTCAAAATCTCCCTAACAACTGCCGATGTAATGAATTTATCGACACAAAATTTAGTATCAGGATTTAGGAGTCCCTATGTAAATCAACTGTTGAATATTAGCGCAAACGCGGAATGCTTTTGGAAAGTTAATTGATTAATTCGTTCTGGGGAAGTAAATTGTCAGTGATCCACGACTTTTATTTATTTTTTTTATTTTTCCCAATCTTATTTTTTTGAAACATGTTAATATATTATTCACTTTTTATAATATACGTCTTAAGATTAAGGAGTGTCTTAAGATTTAATTAAGTCATATAGGTCTCAAGATGTTCTTGTGGTTAGTCAGTTTATTCTCCATGGATAGTTTAGATTGTCTCTTTAGCAAGCGGTAAAATAATCCGAATCTTGTTAAGTTATAGTTGTTTCATTCTTGTATGGGGGTTGGGGAACTACATTGCCGGTGATACATCGACGGTGTTTTTTGTTTGTTTTTTTCATGCGAGTGGAAGAGAAATGGGTGGGTAGTACGAGTATTTAGCGAGTCGAGCAGTAGCAGGGAGGGTCTGTCCTTGAACTTGGCACACAGATTGTAACCACTTATCTTGTACTTACAGATACATTATCTTCTGTTTGGCTTTACTTGGTTTTATTGCTTTACTGCTTGCATAGTCTCTCTTCTCTTGTGCTTATTATCTTTTTTCTCTCTTATTATGACATGGATATAATTAATTATTATTATGATAAAAGCATAAGCTTTAAATTCTTATGAAAGGTTTCCTTTCTATAAAAGATAGGCGCCGTGAAACACTTTTTTTACTTTCCCAGCTGAAGAATGTATAGGGGAAGTTACGACGCTCAGAAAGTCTATCCTAAATTTTTAACGAAATTTCATATTTCCCGACCTCCTGATTCCAAAATTTTAAAAAATCGTTGTTTCCGTGTTTGCATGTTTGTGTGTGTCTGTAAACACAATAACTCCTAATAGAATGAATTTATCGACATAATATTTTATATGTGTATCCAGAATCCTCTAACGACGACACCTATATATTTTCAGCCAAATTGACCAAAGGAAAAGGAGGGATTAGGGAAGAGGCATTACTCAATAACTGTAATAACTGCCGATAGAGTGATTGTATCGACACAAAATTTCATATGTAATTTCAAAGCATTCATTCAACACAATAATAAGTTTCACAGGTTGTCAAATAAAATGTAGTATGACTTTTCACAGATTTTTATCAGAAGTAGCTAGCCGGCTTTCGAGATCAGGCAGTTTAATAAAAAAATTTAAAAACAATTTTTGAATGAAAGTAAATAATTTTATAATAAAAATAAATAAATAAAACAATCTAAAAACTTTAACAATTTAAAATATCATGGATGGGGACAGACGAGTTATTCCTGTCCACCATCTGAGTCACAACTGCTGTGTGTGCCACACGATAAAAAAATCACTATGAAATAATCATTTTTCACTACATCAGCGGAAAGTTATTTGATTAATTCGCGCTGAGGAAGTACATAGCCGGTGATTCGCTGAGGATATATTATTGAAAACGCCGTCCTTCGGATGAGAAGTTAAGCGATGGTCCCGAGCCGGTACGATGTCATGTACTCGTTAAAGACACCTACTCTAGGTAAATAAAAATTTAGAGTAGGCAAAATTTAGGACTCCCATAGTAGAGTTGTACTCATGTCCTCATGTAATTAAAGCCCGGGCATGAGTGATAATAACTAACTAACCTTCCCGTTTAATGTTTAATGCCTATTATTGTTAATTGAGATTGTTGTCTGTGTACAGAGATGAAGAAGGGAGTGGAGCCCTGAGAAGATGGCTTGGAGAGTTACGTGGTGAGCTCAAGATGCCGCCTGCTCCTGTCCCAGAACGCTCCAATCCTATCTACCACAGTGAAGGCAAGGGTCTCAGATCCAGACGACCCGGAAGACGACGACACAGCTTCAATGTCAAGGCACACTCCCTGGACCAACATCCCAGGCAAGTACCTTTCTATATTTTACGCAAGTATTTTCAGTATTTGAAAGTATTGTAATCGTGCGAAAATCCGATATTTTTTCAAAGAATTTCACGATCCAAGGTCCCTTGAACATTTTTTGACCATTTCATCGATGTTCTCTGTCTCTGTGTGTCTTTGTTTGGAACTGTTTGAACGCTCTAATCAGAAATGAATGGCAATGAACATGAAATAATGACTAGATTTAGATGAAATACGATGTTTAGAAAGGCAACACGGTTTGAAGATACAAGCCGAAAATTACATCCTGAAACCCATTTTTCTAGACGTTTGCTTGATTTATGCGAAAACGGTTAGTCCTATCAAAAACTTTGCCCTTACCATAAACGAACCTTATTAAATTTCAAACTAAAAATTCCCTCAGATTTAAGATAGAACCAATACTAAGTTATAAGCCATATCGCTCTTTCGTCACTCTGGTGGACATGAGCCCGACTCCACTTTGGGAAAATTAAATTTTTTTCTGACCCGTTTGTACTGACTTAGGAGATGGGTCTTTAACCTGACATTGTGCATGCTCAAGCTTTGTTTGCCTCCCGGATAGCAAACCTAAGGGCCCCGGCCGTGTTTCGAACCCGGAATCTTGAACTTAGTAAGCAAATACCCTACATCTGTCCTACCGGCGCCCTCTCCTTTATGTACAATTTTACACAGATCACTCCACTTCTCAAAATCATTTCATATTGACGTTATTGAGCGTAAGAAAGTCATTCTCAGAATTACGCTATACAATGAAATAATGAAAACCGCTGCCAACACACTTGTTCTTACCCAATAATGCCATGAATGAAATAAATTTGGTAGGGGGAGCAGGAGGAAGTGTCGTCTGTAAAAACGTTGTTGGTATAAGAAAGTTCTATTGAGGTCAAATTATGTAGTTTGTATCTAAGTATAACTAAGTTATACTAGGATATCACCTATTTATTGTGATATCCTAGTATAAAATAAGTAGGCATATTGGAGATGAAGGTAACATACCTCTTTTATCATTAGTGTCTTTATATTAAACGGTTGTTGAACCGTTCAGAGGATATATACGATATTTATGTAGACTTAGGAACTAGAATTCCGTTTAGCGAACCGACTTATACTATATTGAATCCTTCTGAAACTTAAGCCCTTCTTACTGTACCAACGCTTCCATTTTTGGTGCTCTCAACCCCACCTCAAACATAAAATACCTCACACCATAGAGAACCAACGTCTTCCATATTTGTCAGAAGATCCCTTATTCGTGTCTTTTGTTCCACTCCATCCCTGACGCAACAAGCGTTAATAATCAAAAGCCTCCTTGGCAGCTGAAGGGGATGTTCATGAAGAATCAACATTGGCTTGTCTACTGAGCTCAAGATCACGGGTTTGCAACCGATTTTTTTTTATCTGGGAGGCAAAATAAAAAAAAAGGAAATTGAACACGCCGTTCTTCTGACAGGACGTTAATATATGGTCCCTAGCCTGTACGATGTCAGGTACGCGTTAAAGTCCCTATCTTCAGTAACTGAACCTGGGTAGGCAAAATATGGCTCATGTCTACCAGTGCGACGAAACAGCGGTAATAGGCGATATGACCTCGCCATCTGATAACTGAAAAAAAATGTTTCACTATACATTAATGACTTTCCGCCCTTTCGAAATTGATTCTTGATCCAATGCATTTTTCAGAATTAAAAACAAAAATCTGGATAGCCAGGAAATGGATTCTACGATTATGGTACTTTCTGGCTGTCATCCATGTATTGGTTCACAAGCCTGACGTCTCCCTTCCTATAAAATGCTATGATGTTAGACTTGCTTCTTCTCTGAATAGGCCTAGTTAGTAGAGCACAATAGATTTGCTATATGCCACTATAAATTGTGCTGAGGAACGCAAGAGGGCAGGGCGAGTTGCGGAATGCTGTCAGTGTACCACCCCTCCTTAGATCCAGTACCACCGTTAGCATTACGGACATTGCAGTATTTATCGAGTATCTTTTATCTGCTACTCCGAAGAAGATCTGGATTCATCACAGTTAGCTATTTTTGAGTCTGTCAACCTCACATTAACCAATACATCAAATACTCTGAAATGAAATGAAAGTAAATTTGTATTCTGTGACCGAAGTCCCCTAAGAATAAATACATACAAAGTCAAAGAGAAAGAAACAATAAAATAAAATATCAGTTAGCCCTAAAAAGAAAAGCAAACAAAAAACAACTTAAATTAGAGCTATTTTGAAGAGTACCGTACAATAATAAATTTTCATATAAATAGGTAAAAAAAAATAGATAAATAATTAAATTAAAACCTTGACGAAATGGAAAATATATTAGATATATTGTACAAAGACGAAAAGGAGATATAATAAAATAATTATTATATAATATAATAATAATAATGTTTTATTATTATTAATACTAAAATCAATACTAAAACGAAGTGAATAAATAAACTAAAAGTAATAATTGATGGTAAATGTAGGAAAATACAAAGGAAGGGGAAAGAAAGGATAATCGGAAGGAGAGGATTGTATATCAAAGAGGAATTTGAAGAGAGAGGATTTGAAGGATGCCACGGATGGAGAGTGACAGACGTAGGGAGGCAGGGAGTTCCAGAAAGAGAAGAAGAGCAGGCTTGGACAAGGAACGAGTTGTGGAAGGCAGAGGAGCGATGTGAGGGGATGAAGAGGTCCGAAGGACGGGATCTGTTGTCTTCGGTGGACGGAGGACTTAAATTGGAACATTTGGTGAAGATAGTTGGGATCTTTGGATTTTAGCGTTCGGAAGAGGAAGGAGCCTAGGAAGTGGTTTCGGCGGATGAAAGGTGGAGAATTTACGGAATGTTCGTCAACAATTTAGAATAAATAAGTTAAGATAAAAAGTGATAAAATACTAAGTATGAGGGTTAAAAAGACACAGTATAGAATTGACTAGAACTTTTGTGAATTAGAAAATATTTTGTAAGAAGCCTCAAGTATTTACAAATACATTTGAACTGACGAAGAATCTAATGTATAAAGCGTAAATACATTGTACCCTTCCTAATAAATACATTATATATAATTGTAAAATAATATATGTGCATATATATGCAACTATCTCAAAATGTTCTCCATCAAAGAATTTTGAAGATTCCATGTTATTATATAAGGGCTTGGCATCCAGGCTGTTGATCCAGTTTGTGAATCCAGTTTGCTAGAGCTTCCCAGTGCCCGATCTCTTTTGTACTACCACTTCCACTATACATTTTTCGTTAACCTCATAGTCTCTGGTCGGTCTCTTGCTGAAGAACTCTGTGACTGACGCCTCTGGTTGAAGGGCGCAGTAGTTGATGTCTATGAGAAGACCGCAGTGGTTGAATTCTAGGAGAAGGCTTCTATGGTTGGTCTTGCAGAAGGCTGCATTGGTTAAAGTCTAGGAGAAGGCCTTTGTGGCTGAAGCCTATTGTTGAAGGCCGCAGTGGTAAAAGTCTAGCAGAAGGCCGGTGTGGTTATATTCTAGGAGAAGGCCAGAGTGGTTGAAATCTAGCAGAAGATATGGTTGAAGTGTAGCAGAAGGCTGCAATGGTTGAAGTCTAGCAGAAGGCTTATATGGATGAAGTGTAGCAGAAGACTGCAGTGGTTAAATTCTAGGAGAAGGCCGCAGTGGTTGAGGTCTAGCAGGTGGCCAGTATGGTTGAAGTTTAGTAGAAGGTCGCATTGAAGTCTTCTGCTGAAAGATCTCCCGACTTGGGCCTGGTCGTGCTGAGCCCGTCTCTGGTCGTGCATGTCTAGAACAAAGAGGGGACCACCGTAAAATCTCCTCCCCCCTCCCCCTCCCCCTCCATCCGTACAAAACGACAAGTTGTAATTTAATTGTCTGTTTTCTGGTTGGGCGGAGCCGGCATCAACTCGACCATCCCTCCCTCCACTCTCTCATGTTCGTCTTGTACAGCCACTCCCATTGTATTATTTGCAAGTTAGCAAAATGAATGAGAATTCCATTATCATTTGTTACCTGAACGTCGAGAGTACCAGAAAGCTCTAAGGTTCCTATCGTCTCCAGTTGTACAACATGTACTCTAGAGAACCTTGTTTTACACATAATTCCAATCGATGTGTACTATAGTTCCACACATTTCAGTGCATATTTAGGAAAGTGAACACCATCACGTAATATGGAAGGTTTGTTTGTTTCATATTGCCTACTACCAGAGCGCTCTTTTGTCACTTGGTGAACTTGAGCCCGACTGTACTTTGAGAGTCGTTCATTGTGGTTAGCAAGTTTAGTAACCTAGTGTCTTAAACGAATAAATAAATAAGGACTTAAGGTTTTATTTTTTCTCCCGGATAAAAACGAAAAGACCTCGACCGCGTTTCGAACATGAGATTTTGAGCACTTGAAATATGGAAGTTTATCTGCAAAGTTTCCGAGATTGTCTATCTTTCTTGGAAATATAATTCCGGTTTTGGCGTCCTGAAACCACATCTGAAATCTTTCCAACAAAAGTGTGTGGGAGATTTAAAAGGGCTTGTACCACTCTTTTAGTTCCGCAGGAACTTTCCCAGGCCCTACTGACGGAGGGGGGGGGGGAGTGATCTGTACAAAAGAGGTTGGTATAAGAATGTTCTGTAATTGCCGCTTTTTTAGTTGAAATTCAACGTGAAACTTTCAATGCCGGAATCCCAAGATCCCAGGACTGGGAATTCTTTGATTTAACTGGAGTCCTCATGGATTGGATGGCTAGCATTTCATCAATGACTGATCTATTCGTGGGTATGAAGTGTGAATTACGGTATGAAGCGAACATAGGTTCCCGCCTGCAAGACCATTGGGTACGTGAAAGTTGTATGGGGGCTATCTTCTCTTAATGGCAAGTCTGCTCTCCCCGGTTATCTAGGTGACTTCTGCAGTCCTGTGTCCCCTGTCCTTTGTCTTCCGATCTGCTATCTGCAGAGAGTCCTTGACTGACAATCAACTGTCACCTCTGTCCTTTCCCTCACCTCTTACACAACCTCGCCTCATTTCCTACTCCTCTCTTTCCTTTGCCATATTTATTAGTCTCAAGTAGGAGAGAAAGAGGGAATTTGGATCAGGGCGGAGTAATCGCATCCTCATAAAAAATAAAAATAAATAAATAAAATATAAAAAATACTTTAAAAAAATAAAGTAAGATAAAAATGAATTGAAACAATAATAACATTTATTTGGACCAGCAATATTCTATACACAAATCTATATACCTACATAAAATCTGATGTCTGTACGTTTGTGTTTTATAGACTCCTAAACTTTGATCCGTTTTTGTTCTTATGTTCAGCAATTATGTTCGTCGAGTCACCGAGAAGGTTTAGAACATAGTTTTCCCACCCTTACCTCACACACGCACCCAACCCCGCATTTCGTGCATTCGCTTATGGAACAAATATCATTGTTCCATCAAAACAAATATAGATAAATGGCAAAGCTCCGAAAGGCAGAATAGGCAGGAGGAGGTATATCTGATGCAGCTCCGTGTAGGCCAAACTCGTTTAACCCATGGACACCTCATCAACAGGGCCACATCCTGGAGGGGTGCCCTGTATATGAGGAAATACTAAAGACCATGGGTTTACAAACAAGAAACCTACATGAGATGCTCAGAGACGACAACTCGTCTACAGAAGCCGTCCTATCCACAATGAAGACTAGTCACCTCATCGATCTAACTTAATCGCTTGTACGGCGTCAAAAATCTAGGCCATTGAACGCCGATAAATAAAAAACTATTCTATTATATTCTCATTGAACGAATTGACATAAAATGTTTTGTATTAGATTATGTAGAGCACGGAAAATGTTTAAGACTTCTATCTACCCTACCCTTGCCTTACCCCTATTTTTTTCAAGGCATTGCATATTTATTTTCTTTATAGCCATGGGTGCATCTAAATTTGTAGCACTTTCTATTTTGTAAATGATTTTGACTGTCTTGTCACACATCCCATTCTGTTCTCTTGAGACGAGCTAATCCTATGATACCTAGTCGTTATGTTTTGATAGCCCATCTCACTAACATAAGTCTAGTATCCTTCCTCAGTCATCTGAAAACAATAGGACCATTGTTCTTCCTTATGAAATATCTTTCTGTAGATGTCACTCTCTTGCATTATTTTGCAAAGCATTTATATATATATATATAACATGTATATATGTATATATATATATACACTCGTCCACAAAAAAACTGGGACATAACAACTGTCAGACATTACACTTACATATTTCAAAATTAAAGTCTAAGAATGTTGCCTTTCGGTGTGTATACACATTGTTGTTGTTTACAATGAGGTTAACACTGAAAGTCCTCATCCTTTGAAGAGATTTAAGAGGATTATCAAAACAAACCATAATTCAGTTTACCAGGGTGTCTCTTCTCGTTAAGATATTGTCCATAGTTTTTCTTTTCTGAGTCTGATTCTTTTTTATTTGCTTTGTTATCCATTTTAAATATTCTAAATTAATTACTTTTCATTATAAAAATGGTTCTTTCGAATGAAGAGGTGGCAAGAGCTGTTGCTCTAATTGAAGATGGGCGGAGTGTGAGATATGCAGCAGAATCTTTGGGGGTATCTCGTTCATCACTCCATCGAGCAGTTGTACGGTACAGGGAGACTGGGCAATATGGGCGCAGGCCCGGAAGTGGCCGTACAAGGGCTACCAGCGAGCGTGATGACCGTTTTATTACGCTGTCAGTTCTTCGAAACCGGTTCCTGACAGCTTCAGAAGTTCGAGCTGCACTGTTAGTTACCCGGGGAGTCGCTGTTTCTGCTGAGACAGTTAGAAGACGGTTCGTAGAACAACATTTACATGGAAGAAGACCGGCTACAGGGCCACAGCTTACCAGGGAGCATCGTGTAAGCAGGACTACATTTGCTAATCGACACATCCATTGGACTGTACAGCAATGGGGAGCTGTACTGTTCACAGATGAGTCTCGTTTTGGTCTGTATAGTTCAGATGGCCGCGTTTATGTGAGGAGAAGACAGAATGAGCGCTTCTGTCAATGTACCATGACGGGAACTGCTCCTTTTTATAGACAGTCAATTATGGTGTGGGGTGGGATAAGTTTGGACGCCCGCACGGAGTTAACGATCATTGAAAATGGAACTATGACCGCTGCTAGGTACATTGAAGAGGTTCTTATAGAGGCAGTCATACCGTTTGCACCATTTATTGGGGATGATTTCTTATTAATGCATGACAACGCCAGGCCTCACGTTGCTAGAGTCGTTAACCAGTACTTGGAGGATGTAGGTATCAATGTTATTGATTGGCCTGCACGTTCTCCAGACATGAACCCAATAGAACATCTATGGGACATACTAAAGAGGCGTGTCAGGAACCGCCTGCAGCCTCCAAATACTGTGCAACAGCTTCGCATTGCGTTACAACAGGAATGGGATGCTATTCCACAAAGGACCATCCAAAATCTTATTTCTTCCATGCCCCAACGAGTTATGGCTCTTAAGAAAGCGCGAGGAGGAAATACTCGTTACTAAATGGCAATTGAGACATAAGAAGAACTTTTTTTCCACAAAGTTGCAAAACCAGTATTTCACATTTATTATTATTATTATTATTTCTTTATTTCTATTACATATAATTTGTATTTTTTTGACAAAATTTACATCATAACTATATTTTCTTATTGTAATACTAAGAAAAAAATGTATTGGTAAAATAAATATTCTTTATTGCTGTAAAATCTGAGTGTCCCAGTTTTTTTGTGGACGAGTGTATATATAAATGCTTTGTATATAATATATATATAAATGCTTTGTATATAATATATATATATATATATATATATATATAAATTATTACAGTTATTATATACTGGGGTAATAACTTTCCCTATACTTCGTATAGCTGGGGAAGTAAAAATGTTATTACATATATATTTATTTTATTATTATCATATATATAAAGCTGAAAATGTCTGTGCGTTGTACCGCTATAACTCACGAACGGCTTGATGGATTTGATTAATTTTTTTTTGATTTGTTCGTCATCTGTGGAAGGTTATAGGCGTATTAGTACCGCAATATCTGGTCCATCCCAGCATCCACCCACGCAATCTTTGTAACGCAAAAACCACTGCAATGATTAATGAGGAATCTTTTTGAATAGATAAGTTTTATCTACCGGAAGGTTAAGGTCTATTTTTTAATCAACCCCTGGTCCATCCCAGCATCCACTCACGCAATCTTTGTAACTCGAAAACCATTGCAACGATTAATGAGAAATCTTTTTGAATAAATTAGTTTTAGCTCCAAAGCTAGCGTTACTACAGTTGAAGGACCATAAGCCTTATTCCGTATGAATAATTGAAAATTATAACATCATGAATGTACTGTCGAGGAACTGAATAGCCTTATAGGAGATATTGGTAGAAAAGTCAAAGTTCCCCGGGCAACGCCGGGTATTACTGCTAGTATTCATATATATTCATTTTAGTTTGTGTATATCATATTATTTTTGAATGATTGAGTAAGTATTTATTTGCATGTATAAAGAGTGAGTGAATAAACCCCATATCTCCTCCCCTGTGAGTTACAAGGCAGTGTTTCATTAGACTCCACACTGTACGGGTGGGGTAAGCCAATTTTATTTTAATTATTGTTAATATGTACCCTGATAGTTTAATTACTTTTCCACATCATCCTTGCTATGAAATTTACGAGAAGTTTATAATCAGTCAGAAATTCTATGGTGACTTTTAACCGAAATTTCATGTTTTCCTACACCAATCCATAAGTGAAGAAAAAATCCAAAAAAAAACTAAAAGGCACATTTTATAGGAAGTAGGTACTTCTTTTCGAAGGTCGTTGGGAGATACTTGCCGAAAACCGTCCTAAAATGTCGTTTTAAAACCTATTTGTTTACACGTTTTCTTGAACTACGCAAAAACGGTTAGTCCTATTGAAAAATTAGTTCTCACAAAAAATGTTTCTAATTAAATTTCCAATCGCTTACATGCCCCTTATATTTGAGATAAATTCAATGCGGTCTACGTTATAGTGTCCCAAAAATAAATGTCTTTAGGAAATATTTTTAAGTAGTTATTGTGACTCACGCCTAGGCTGTTACTACGAGGTCACATCGCCGTCTACCAGAGCGATCTTTAGTCGTTCTGGTGGAGATGAGCTCGACTGGGAAGTCCTAATTTTGTCCTATCTATGTTTAGTTACCTAAGGAGGGAATCTTTATAGAGTAACTGCCCGCACAGGCTCAGCGCTTAACCATCCATTTTAAAAGTTCTGAACCCTCTTGCGATCTGTGAAGATCACATTTTGCTGATATTAAGCCAATCCTACTTAATTACCAGTAAAGTATCCCTCTCCTATATCCCACGTAAAAAAAATTATAATAAATTATTTATGAAACTTTTTTTCATTCTCAGTTTTGCTATTATAACTGTTGTACAAAGATCCGGTTTTTTTCTATAAAAGGGCGCTGAAACCTGAAAAACTGCTTCAGTTACTGTATCGGTCTGTCTCTTACAGTTTCCCAGAAAGGACGTGGTTGTAATTTCAAGGTCACATTTATAATGTTAATGCAATTCTCCCTGCGAAAAGTTTGTACTTAAGGCAGCTCTCACACTCGGGCAACCATCAACCAGCAACTGGCAACTGGCAACCTGCTACCTCTCACACCAACGTGATATCATCTACTGATTTGCTTATTTTGTGGTGGTTTCGAAAAACATCGAAGAAACAAAAAATGTGAATCAATGACCAGCATGGTGGAAGTGTCGAACGTATTTTATAATAAACGCAGGAACATCTGAAATTTTTAATAAAATAAACAAAAAAGTGCACTCTCGATTATGTATTGTATATTATGTATTATATGCCGAGAGAGTGTCTGCCTCTTTTCGAATAGCGAACTGCTTGTTCCATTTTATGGGTTCTTACTGTCTTCGCTGCTTTTTTTCAATCTTGTTTTTTAACTGACACTACGTATTTTTTTTCCTATGGTAGCCGGTAGCTCACAGATTACTTTCTAAGCTCAAGATCGCGGATTTGCAGCCCGGTTGAGGCCCTTAATTTTTTTTGGGGGGGCAAGGTAATAAACCTTAAGCACACTGTACTTCGTGTTAAAACCTTCCCGTTTAAAAGGGCTCAGTAGCATCCGTGCTTACTTACTGAGCTCAAGATCGCGTGTTCAAAACCCGGCCAAGGCCCTTAGTTTATTTTATCTATGAGGTAAAACAAAACGACGTTCTTCGGATGGAACGTTAAACGATGTTTCCGAGCCTGTACAATGTCAGATACTGGTTAAAGACCCCTATGAACCTGGGAAGATAAAATTTAGAACTCCCATAGTAGTCGGGCTCACGTCTATCAGAGTATCGAAAGAGCGCTCGGGTAGTAGGCGATATGATCTCGTAGTTAAAGCCCCGGTATGATTACCTGTAACAAACTAACTTCTTGTTTTATATTCATCCACTGACCACTAAATCGACATTTACTCTGGCCAAATAAGAATTCTTTCGGCTCCAGGACAGACAGAGAAGACAGACGTTGGAAGGAAATCGTTAGGATTTCAACACAGACTAATGGCCGACCAAACCCTAATAAAGGCATTCCTGGTGAAGAAACGTGAAATATGATAATGGACTTATATTTGTATAGTAGGTGATGAATGGTTGCGATAAGAAGTGACGATATAGCACGAGTCCAGGGTAACTTGTGAAAATGAGACGGGTCGTCGACTCACTGGCACCAGTCTCTCGTCTAAAAAAATTCCTCCGTCGCTCTTCCTTTAAACCAATATATTTTGGCTAAAAATCAATGCACAATGATTTAATTCTAAATATCAGGTCGATACATCGGCAGTCATTAGAATTTTTGAGTTGTGCTACCCCCTAATCCCCCATTTCATTTCGACCGATTTCGCTGAAAATCGATTTGTGTCGTCCTAAAGGGGTTCTGGTTATACATAAAATTTCATGTTGAAATATTTATTCTATCGGAAGTTATCGTGTTGGCAGACAGGCATTTTATTTTTCATTTTTAGAATCAGGGTCGTATTTTCATCGAGGATTTAGAAAACTCAATATCGAATTTCTGACCGATTACGTAACGCAAAATTTTTTTATACAATATTTTTATTTTTTTATAGGTTAAGTTAGGTCAGGCTTTATGGACTCATGTCCCACTCTGGTGGACATGAGCCCGACTCTAATGTGGGAGTCCTAAATGTTGCCTTCCCTAAATTTTTATTCACTTAAGGTAGGGGTCTTTAACGAGTACCTGACATCGTACAGGCTCGGGACCATCGCTTAACCTGCCATCCAAAGGACGGCGTGCTTTAAGGGCCTCGGTCGGGTTACGAACCCACGACCTTTAGCTCAGAAGACAAGCACGCATACCACTGAGCTACCGGCGCCCCTATTTTCTTATATATTTAGTATCAAGAATATAAGGAAGTATGTAATCTTGCGAAAAACACAGATCGAATTTTGAACGGAATTTTTCGTTTCAAGTTCTTTATGTACTCCTTTTCAAAATTTTTGGGTTGATGTCTGTGTATTTACACAAATACCACAAATAGATATGAATAATAAGCAAAAAATAAATAAATATAGATAATAAGTATATACATAGGTAACCTATAGCTTTTTTTTTTTTTTTTTTTTTACTATTATTATTTACCCTTCTTCCTATTTTTCCCTTATTTATTTTATTTTCTTTTTCCTCATTCTTCCCTTACAATTTTATATGTGTATCAAGAACATAAGAACGATACCTATTGTTTTTCAGGTAGGGACATTAGAGGAAGACTAAACACAAAAAATATAATAACTGCCATTTTAATGGATGTATTGTAACGAAATTTTATATTTAATGTCGACATATATAAATTTTCAGTGAAATTGATCAAAGGAAAAGTGACGAGAGGAGGGGGCCCAATCAAAAAGTCTAATAACTCTCGTTGTAAAAATATATGGAGACAAAATTTGGTATGAGGATTAAGAAGCCCCCAGGTTTCGGAGCGAGAGGAGAAACGTAATAAATTCGTGCTAGGAAAGAACATTGCCATTTTAATTTGTGCATCGGCTCCTTCCAGCAGCAAGTGGTAAAATCGGAAGGGCATCGGGTAAGTTTCGAAATCAAGGATCCATTTTCTCTTATTGAACACTAAGATCCAACCAAATTTAGAGTTCATATTATTTAAAACTGCAGTTGTATTAATAATTAGTTATTTTTTAAAATGATATGCAAGTTAGGTTCTAATCTACAGAGACAACATACAAACAAATGGTATAATGGAATGCCATATTGGGTTGTGCTTAGACTACCGTCTTCACGTTCGAAAAGAACAAATCCACTTTCACAAGAAGCCATTTCAAATATGAATCAAGGATTACTGAAAAATAATCCGATTAGCAAGAGAAACGAAACACACATCCTTATGTCAAAAGGTGGTACCTGCATTCCCAGGAATGGTATGAAAATGAATTCAAATAGAACCACGTTTTCACTTTATGTAACTATATGGCAATCCTGTAAGCCGAGATACTAGATGACACTCCACAAGTGACATTCTCATACAGACAAGAGATACAAGAAAATACATAAATGGTATTGAATAGAAAGGTATAATCCCTGTTGTAAGGGTGCAACGAAACTGCTTACGAAGAGGATTACATACTCAAATATTAATTTAAGAAAAGTACTGCCTGAACTAAAGGGGGGGGGGGGGGGGGGATGAATAACCAGGTATGTACATCCCCAGCACGAACTCATCAATTAAGTTTCTGCTCTCCCTCTAAAACCAATCGATAATTTGGACTAAACATTGTTGACTTATATAGAGGGTTCTGGATTTACAGACTAAATTTGTGTCGATACATTCACTCTATATAGAGAGTTATGGTGTTCACAGACACACAGGCAGACCTTCTTTTTATGCTTCATATGGGGAAGTTAAACAAAGTTAGCTCGGCAAAGTCTGCTAGACATTTTCCAACTAAGAAAAGCTAGTGATTCACATAATGCCTCTATATACCAAAATGTAAGTATCTAGATACAGGCAGTGACCTTTGTAACGTCACGCAGCCGTTCTCGCTCTTCCTCCAGTGACTTCACACGTGTAAACAAAATACAGGAACTGCTCTACATGCAGAAAGTAGAGCAATCTTTGACGTCACCCTCTGCTACACATGGAGAAAGTCTAGCAATATACATCCCCCAGCTGTAATCTATAGTCAAAGTACAGCAATCTCGTATGCATGGAGAGAGAGTCTAGTACATCCCCAGCTCAATAGACAAAGTGCACCAACTGCTCCACATAGACAAAGTTACGTATATATTAATAGGCAAAGTCTCCCCTCTCCCAGACCCCCCTCCTGAAAAAATTCCTTGATAGACAAAGTACAGTTCTCCATAGAGTGTGACGTCAAAGATTGATGTACTTTCTCCATGTGGAGCAGTTGCAGTACTTTGTCTATACGTAAGACGTCACAGGAGGAAGAGTGAGACTTCTGGGTAAGTACATTGATTCGGAGCTGCTTAAGCCATGGAATGATGTGGTGCGCAATGGTTAGCCCTCGAGATCTAAATTTTTTGCAGAGTCTCCTTATTTAGCTACTAATTTTCAGGTTCGAAATTTTATGTTTTTCGATCCCCTAATTCCAAAAATGAAAATAAAAATTCTGTCTGGGGACATCACAACTCTCGATAGAATGAACATATCGACACGAAATTTTATAAGTACACCTAGTGCCCTATAAGATGGTGGGACTCAAATCAAAATAACTGTCGATGTAATGAATATATTGACACCAAATTTAGTATGAAAATTCAGAAACCTCCATTGGACGCCGGTAGCTCAGTGGTAAGCGTACTTGCTTACTGAGCTCTTAAGTACGCCGTCCTCCGACTGGGACGTTAAGCTATGGTCCCGAGCTTCCACGATGTCAGATACTCGTTAAAGACCCCCACCCTTGGTTAATAAACATTTAGAATATGCAAAATTTAGGACTCCCATTTTAGAGTCGGCTCATGTCCACCAGAGTGACGAAAGAGCTCTCTGGTACTAGGCAATGTCACAATAACTAACTAACAGAATCCTCCCTGTTAGTCAAATATTGGCTTTTATCACAAGCGTTACTTAATTAGGTAATTTTTCCTTCATTTCAGTATATGCCGGCGTCACGTGAAATAACTAGGCTTTTCGTGCAATTACGTGTTTGCTATTTGACGCTGACATATAAATGCACGCTGCCAATACTAATATTTCATGTATACATATTGCTTCCTTTGTATATTGAGAATATACCCATTTTCAAAATTTTGAATTTATGTTGGCAATATGAATACTGGTATATTCAATAAGCTACTTTCTACATTGTAAAAAACACAAATGAACTTTAAAAAGATTTGACATTTATTTTTTATCATGTGTTCTCACATTTTCGAAAGCGTGAAATATGGTTTTGAATGTGATATTACTGACAGTTAGGATTGACCTTTCAAATTGAAAAGTAACATATAATAAATTGTAACTTGAAAAAAAAATAATATGATTTTCACTTGTGTGACTTGATCAAATATGGCTGATAGCTGTATGTTAGGTCGGCTTCTTCAGTCTATGAGCTGGTCAAGGCTTGTTAGTTATTGTGACTCATGCCCGGGCTTTAACTTCTAGGTCATATCACCTACTACCAGCTTTTAGTCGCTCTGGTATACATGAGACCGACTCTAAGGTGGGAGTCCTAAATTTTGCCTACCCTTAATTTCCTGGCATTGTAAACGCCGTCAGGTATTTTTCACTTAAGGGCCTCGGCTGCAGACTTGTGTGATAACTATAACTGTGGCGGGCTGTACAAATAAGGACTGTACCCGACATTGTAGGAGGTTATTGTTTCTGTTAACACTATAATACTGAACCGATTTTTATGTGAATCACCGCTTTGTACTCCCCCAGAACGAATTAAGTGTGTTTAGAGGCTATTCCTCCATTCCTCCCCTAGACCTCTTTTCCATTTGGCCGATTTGACTGTCAATAGATGTTGTCCTTTTGGGGTTCTTCTGGATGCATATAATAATAATTATTATTATTAATATTATTGTTGTTGTTTAAAAGGATGACCACTATACAATGGAGTCAGTGACCATCACTTTTACAATATTAACATAATAATGACACATATAAAGGAATACACATATAAAACAATAATGACACATATAAAGGAACCTTTAACAAAATAAATATATAAAAAAAGTATAAATAAAATAAGTAATTACAAATTAATAACAATAATGTAACAAAGACAGTAAATATGGAGTGGGGATGTAGGTATTGAATATCAATATAATATGTAAGTTGAAATACATTATTCATTAACAATGTGTCCACAGACAGCCTTTTTATTTTCATTTTTGGAATTAAGGGATCGGAAAACATTAAATCCCGGTTAAAACTGTACATCGAATTTCTGACCGAATGCATA
The DNA here is from genome assembly GCA_963662175.1 of Aradus depressus. NCBI lineage: Eukaryota > Metazoa > Arthropoda > Insecta > Hemiptera > Aradidae > Aradus > Aradus depressus. The sequence goes on along the minus strand of OY759216.1, from coordinate 46,016,208 downwards.
ACTTCCCCTATACTTCATACATCTGAGGAAGTAAAAATCATGAGGCTGTGTAACTTTGAGTCCCATCCGAAGGACGGCGTGCTCATTTTTTTAGTTCTCAGCTGAAAAAGTTAAGGGTTCCGGTCGGGTTTCGAACCCGCGATCTTGAGTTCAGAAAGCAAGCACGCATACCACTGAGCTACCTGCGCCCTCCAAGTCATTGTTCTCACTTTCTAACATCAATCGACCGTTTGAAGTTAAAATCGATAGTTCACTTCCTAAAGAATCATAATATATTATGTTTCATTATATTATTGTTTATTGTAATTTATTAAGTATCGTTCATAAGGGGTTTTGAATATAAAAATAAAATTTGATATCGATACATTCATTACTTCGGCAGTTATTGAGGTTTTTGTGTTAAGCCCTCCCCTTTTTATTTTTAAGAGATTAAAGGAGGGTCGAGTAACATAAAAAACGGAAGTAAAAAAACTTAATTATAAATTAATAAAAAATTAATTATAAAGTGCTGGTCACGTCAAATATTTTATGAATATTATGCATGCTATCTCGTAACGTAAAATAGTTTATTCTCCGTATGGAAATTTCAAAAGGCATAAAGTCTCAAGTTTTGTACATTATGGTATTGAGAGATTTTCCGCTCTTTGGGATATCAATGGACTATAATAATCTACGTTATGAGACAAATATGCATTATGGATAATATTCTTGCAATATCTGAGGTGGCCACCATTTTATAATGCATAACTAACTGACTTTGATTTAGTGGTCATGTCTAATTTTACTGCAAATAAAATGATATACCTAAGCGTGGTTTGAAACCGTAACATTTGTGGTAAGGACTGTGGAGTTTAGCCTTTAGTTTGCGTCTAAATTTAGATTTATTAAGTAGTCAAAAAAAATGTTGTTTTTTGTTGTTTAAAATTTCAGTTCAAGTATTCTTACACTAAGGAAATCAAACTTTGCTCCATGTGTAATAACAAGCAAGATGAAGATGTGTTTCACTTTAATAATCACCACGTCACTCTGGTGGACATGAGCCCGACTCTATTGTGCGACTCCTAAATTTTGCCTACCCTAAATTTTTTATTCATCTAGGGCAGGGATCTTTAAAGGTACCTGACATCGTACAGACTCGGGACCATCGCTTCAAGTCCCATCCGAAGGACGGCGTGCTTAAGTTTATTTTACCTCCCAGATAAAATAAACTATGGGCCTTGGTCGGGTTTCCAACCCACGATCTTGAGCTCAGAAGGCAAGCACGCATACCACTGAGCTACCGGCGCCCTCTAGACGCCTATTGTTTTTGAACCTAAGCGATATCTTGGTTTCAGTGAGAGAGTGGACACTTATATGATTAATTCTTTCTGGGCAAATAGATTGATTGATGATTCACCGAAGACTTTTCTTAATTGTCAATAGAATTAGCTCCAATCTTGATATCAGTTGAGCAACTTTTCATGAGAACTATCTTAAGCTCATCAGACATCTTGCGTTCCTCTCTCCACAGTTCCTTCTCTAATGGCTCAAATACCCAAGACATCGGGATTACTTAATTTACATATACGCTTATATTTTATTTTTATTTCTGCCAAATGAAGTAGCTATGACACAAGATCAATACTCACTAATATTTGTAAATATGAAGATATACAAATAGATCATTGTGAAATGATCTTTATGAAAAAGTCATGTTGGAGACATAAAAAGGAGCATTGAAGAATTGACAATAATTTCCGAATGCACATTTGAATGACCATGTGTGTTCGAGTGCTAAACTTTACATGGCACTCACATGCTATAATAAATCACGACTCGCCATGTAAGTGGGCGTAGCCATGCTAAATTTATACCACAGTCTCTCTCCTTTGCTTTTTATTGTTTGTTTCTATTTTTATTTCAATTTTATTTATTTATTATTATTTTTTTGTTTTATTTCAAATTTGTTTTCTTATTCCCCAACGTGAAGGTATTAGATTACCCAGATGAACCTTGACTCATATCTTTTTCATCAGTGAGATTACCACAGAAGAGTTATATTGTTGTGCTGCCATCTATTACGAAAATGGCAATCAGTTGTCGAATTATTAGGACAATAATGAAAGTAATGACGACTATTGTAGTAAGAAATATATATATATAGTTAAAGAGGGCGCCGGTAGCTCAGTGGTATGCATGCTTGCCTTCTGAGCTCAAGAAGGTGGTTCGAAACCCGACCGAGGCCCTTAGTTTATTTTATCTGGGAGGTAAAATAAACTTAAGCACGCCGTCCTTTGGATGGCAGGTTAAGCGATGGTCCCGAGCCTGTACGATGTCAGGTACTCGTTAAGGACCCCTACCCTAGGTGAATAAAAATTTAGGGTAGGCAAAATTTAGGACTCCCATAGTAGAGTCAGGCTTGTGTCCACCAGAGTGACGAAAGGGTGCTCTGGGAGTAGGCGATATGACCTCGTAGTTAAAGCCCGGGCATGAGTCATAAAACCTAACCTAACCTATATCTACTTAAAATCCAGTCGGCATTTGTGTTTTCTCAAAAAATATTATTAAAAAAATCGGCAATTTATTTTCTAATCAATCAAGTTTTTGCTCGCCATCCAAAACCAATCAATCACAAAAACACTCTGGTAGTTAAAGCCCGGGTATGAGTGAAAATAACTAACTTAAAAGCCACAAAACGGGTGTTCAGAATCGGTTTATCTTATTATTATATTTTATTTTATTTAAATTGCGATTTTTTATTTTTTATTTAATATGTAGGTATAATTAATAAACATTTATGGGAGTGCATTACAATGCAGAAAAAGCCATCAATAAATTACTTTATTTTATTAACAACATTAATATTTCGCCAATTCAGGCATCATCAGAATATCTTTACATGTCTTTCTGTTTTACTTTCAACCGGAAAACAAGTATAAGTAAATCTTTATTTGATGAAGACCACTGTGAAAAGAAAAAATAAAGACGTGAAGACATTCTGATGATGCCTGAATTGGCGAAATATTAAGGTTTGCTAATAAAATAAAGTACTTTGGTGACCTAATGGCCCTTTTCTGCAAACAACGTAACAAAATTTGACCATGTTTTTGTTTATCTTAGTTTTTTAGTGTTCATTGCTTAATTTGATGATGCTGATTATGAATATACAAATAGTTTTTCTTAAGTGTCAATATTTTGGCTGTGATAATAAATTTTTCATATTATTAAAAGCTACTAATATACATGTTTCTTTAATATAACTAGAGTCCTAAAGAAGAAATCTAACATACAGTACCTCAAGAATTGGTAGGAATAAGAGCAATTGAATCTTCATACTACAATAGTGTCTTTTAAAAATGACCAAGTAACATGTTGGTCTTGAACATGCACACCGAAATAAGCACGGTACGCCTCACAGAACTTTGTGCCAAGCACAATCATATGTTTCACTAGTTTAGATCCAATTTAATGTAAACATAACAAAACGTGTCTGCTGGCAATTTACAATTACTGGATGATGACATTTTACGTTAAAGACAACAATCAACCACAGAACTGCATCTATACTCACAAACAACAGGAAGACATTTTGTGAAAAACATCGATGTTATATTGATATATATTGTTGGTTTGTTACAGAAGTCGATATATTGAAGCCTTCCAGTTTTATATTAATAAAGTTGGAACACCACGTTAGAGCCATCTACTGGTGATTAGTATGAACAACTACGATTGCTAGAAAAAGCGGTAAATTTGAAATTATTAAAAAACCGTTAAAATATCGAAAAGAATCGACATCTGTAAAAATGAATGGCATATTCGCCTTCAGCACATTACTTTCATACACTAAACACAAATAAATAAAAATAAATAATTTTTTGTTACGTAGTGTAATGCACCTTCAAATATTTTGAACGGCTCTCCCTATCGACACGTCTATCAACCTTCCTTATTTATGAGGAATCCACCATTGGGGGCCATGGTGGCCATGCGGGCTAGAGCGTAGGGCTTTGGTCGCATTGTCTCGCCATGGTTTGCGGGTTCGAATCCCGTCCGGAAGTGAGTTTTATTTCGTAGATACAACTCCCTCCCGGGGCCATGGATGTCGTAAATAAGTAGATAACAAAGTGACATGGCTAATATGCTTGGAATATAAGGCCAAAAAAAAAAAAATCCACCGGAATTATATATATTAGATACAATACAGATAGTTTTAAGACATCTACTTTCACGATGAGATACATTTTGGAAATTACAACCCCTTTTCTCAGGTCACGAAGTGCAGCGATGGAAGTAGGCGAAGGGAAAGGGCAGGCTTAACTCATAAACGCTAAAACCGTCAATATAACTAATGTACGATGATTCAGATATCAATGAGGAAGACGCCTATTGTTTTTGAACCAAAGGTATAGCTTGGTTTCAGTGAGAGAGCGGACACTTAATTGATTAATTCCTTCTGGGCAAATAGATCGATTGTTGATTCACCGAAGACTTTTCTCAATTGTGAATAGAATTAGCCCTAATCTTAATATCTGTTGAGCAACTTTTCACGAGAACTATCTTAAGCTCATCAGACATCTTGCGTTCCTCTCTCCACAGTTCCTTCTCTAATGGCTCAAATACCCAAGACATCAGATTACTTAATTTACATATACGCTTATATTTTATTTTTATTCCTACCAAATGAAGTATGATTAAAAAACGTATAAAAAATACTAGGTGTTGGCTATTAGTCTTCGAATTTGCATTTTGGGCGATGTCATAATTAAATAACCGATCATTTGACTAACATTTTATGTCTGTATATTTCTTATAAGTGTAAATCAATTCGATACAATTGCTTCTGTATGTAAATCTTCAGAATTTAAAATCTCTAGTGTCTGCAAATTTTAAAAGGGGCTGTGATATCAGAATTGATTTTTAATTTCCCTTGTCGGTGAATCACCCGCAAATTTCTTCCCCACTACGAATTACTCCCTCCAACACCATTCGACTGTTTGTGCTAAAACTCAACATATATAGTATATAGCTATGGTCATAAGGAATAAGTTGTTGTCATAAAATGGCCAAAATGAGTTAAGTGTACTGTGATCATCTCCCATGCCATCTGCGCACTGTGAAGAAGTTGGGAGCTCAGGACTCTAATACTTTCGGAATTATAAAGATGTGGGTTTCTTGGTATCTCGTAAAATTGTGTATGTTCTTAGTTTAATCAACTTCTTTGAGGAATCATTCACGAGATAACTGCATTTAACCATTTACCGCCCAGGCTTTGTGTGAGGTGTACCAGTACCTCATGGTACTTCTCTAACATTTGTTTTGTTCTCTAACATGAATAATTCTTATTATTAAAATTATTAACATATATCTATAAATAAGATATGTAAAAAACAAATGTTGGCTTCAGGTAATTTTTTTTATTTTAAAAAAAAAGATACCAAGAAATGTTTTATTTTTTTTCTCTCACTAAATCCTCGTAGCTTAAAAAATGAAATTAATATATGGGGGTCATCGATGATTGAGATGTTGAAGAAAGGGTACACAAACATTTTCACATCGGGACCCCCTGGGGAGCAAATTTTAATTCAAGATTTTTTTGAATGGCTACTAATCTTTTATTTAGAGGGCGCCGGTAGCTCAGTGGTTTGCGTGCTTGCTTACTGAGCTTCAGATTGCAGTTTAGAAACCCGGCCGAGGCCCTTAGTTTATTTTATCTTGAAGGTAAAATAACCTAAAGTACGCCGTCCTTCGGATGGGACTTTATTAAGCAATGGTTCCGAGCTTCTACGATGTCAAGTATTTGTTAAAGTTAATTTTTAAGGTTTAACAAAAACTTGAGTACTTGTTAAATTAAACCTGGAAAGGCACAATTTAGAACTCCCACAGTAAAGCTAACTGGGAGGGGATTGAGCACCTCGCTATAGAGCATTGAACACCTAGGTAAAAAGTCTATAATATCATGAAGCCTCCAAAGATTATATTTGTAGACAAAACTTAGGACGCGCTCTGGTAGTAGGCGATATGACTTTGAACCCGGGCATGAGTCATAATAACTAACTAATAAATACTCATTATATATGTAAACCAAATACGTGAGTAGAACTGGTAATTTTGTTCAAAAATTATGAAAAAAACTTCCAAAAACAGGCGCCTATCCACGGTTTTTGCAATTTTCTTATTTTTATTTTTGAACAAATTCAAGGTTAAGCTTGTGTTGCAGTATATTGTTCTAACGGTCCTACAAAAAATAACATGAGTATAACATCTAATATTATATATCATTTGTTAATGTTTAATACAAAATATTGTAATACAATGATTGAAAAAAAAATGTTCAGGTCTGAAAAATAATGTCAAGTGCCCCTGCGATAAAATGGCCTCACCGAAATATGCTGGATCCCCTAAATAAGTATAATAAGTATAACTGACAATATGATTACATATTTATATTCCATCATGGCCAGTGTCAGAGGCCGGTTCCGCCTTGGTTGCTCCAAGACTGACTCACTTGACATGATTCAGAACGGTCGATCCTACTTGTATCGTTCACCTTTAAAAACATTTTAAAATGTCAACAATATATTGGTTATGTCTTCATAGACTTCCAACTTTCGAGTCTATTTGTGACGATAAATAATCCACATTACAGTGAGTAATTCTTTATACAGTAGAGGCTTAATGGGCCTCTTCAAAAAGCGAATCGGGTCCGCAACCTTGGGTTATTTATTTAACTGACGCCTGACATGGAATCCTCATACTAGACTTAGAAGACAAGAACAGAGACTACAAATTGAAACTTACATTAAGTAATAAAATACTCATTTACAAACAATTACTAAAGTCAATATGGATGTATGGAGCTGAACTCTGGGACTTAACTAAACCTTCGAATTCTTATAGAATCCAAATCCTACATCCTTCGTAAAATCACAAACGCTCCATTCTACGTTTCTAATGCTATCCTTCACACCTGCAGATTCCCTTTGTAAGGGATGTAATTAAATCCCGCTACAGAAAATTCCATTCTACCCTTTCCTTTCACCCTAATCCTTTAGTCCTCAGACTTGCCACAAGAAGCCTTCCTAATGTTCATGTTCGGTGACTGAGGCGGCAATGGCCTCGAGACCTACTAATAGATTGAAGACTTATCATCTACTAAGGTTTTATGTTTCTTTATCATTTAACTATTTTTTTTTTTTATATATATTTTAATTCCTCTTTCTCATCCGTAATAACAAGATAATGGAGTGTCATTGACGAATGATTTCTCTTTCAACATCGAATACTTTTATTTATTATGTATCACATTTGCTTATTATATATTGTATATAGTTGTAAACACAAAATTTAAAAAAAATAAATAAATCTTCAAAAAGCTTTAATATTTCAACCAAAATTATCTACCTGAGCGCTCATTCGTCGCTCTGGTGGACATGAGCTCGACTCTACTGTGGGAGTTCTAAATTTTATCTACCCAAGTTCATTCTCTCGGTCAGGTTTCAAACCCATGATTTTGAGTTCAGTAGGAGGCTAGCAGCTCTGAGCTACGGGTGTCCTCGTTAACATTATATTCTTGGACTGTTTCATCCATTCTTTATGAACTTAGTTCTGAAACTGTTGGTGTGCTTATCAGTTAACGCTTTCTGTTGACCCAGAAATACTCGGAACAGAAGAATAGAATTTGGCTCTTCGTTTCCCTTGGTTGTCAGACAGAGGGCAGGGCTTCTTTGTGTAAGATGAATATATTTCTAATATTCTAAGGAATGTGAGAGAGAGAGAGAGAGAGATAGTGAGAGAGAATGAGAGGGTGAGAGAGTTCTCAATAAGAGCTGATTCAGGAATGCCAGCCGGTAGCAATAAGAGATGTGACGACACAGCTCTCCGGAGTCAGGTTTCAGTGCGTCCACCCCCAACTATTCACTGCCCCGTTACTGATCATCAAGACATAAGAATATCAGATGTAGAATGTTGTTCAGGAAATTTGGTGGCTCTGCCCTCCCGCGGCGGAACTACAGTTTTGAGGCTCTGAAAAAAACCTCTCCCTCCCCCGAGGAAAAAAAATTGCTTGACTTCTGAGCTCAAGGTCGTGGGTTCGTAACCCGACTGAAGCCCTTAGTTTATTTTATCTGGGAGGTAAAATAAACTTAAGCACGCCGTCCTTCGGATGGGACGTTAAGCGATGGTCCCGAGCCTGTACGATGTCAGGTACTCGTTAAAGATCCCTACCCTAGATGAATAAAAATTTAGGGTAGGCAAAATTTAGGACTCCCACAGTAGAGTCGGCTCATGTCCACCAGAGTGACGAAAGAGCGCTCTGGTAGTAGGCGATATGACCTCGTTGTTAAAGCCCGGGCATGAGTCATAAAACCTAACCTAACCTATAAATATATCTTATTTATGTTGTTTTTGTATGCACATATTTTTATTTTAACTTTTACCTGTCTATTGTAGTTAGCACTGAGAGGGTCTTATAGGACCGAAAGCTAGCTATGCTAATAAAACTTGTGAGTGGACAACAACTCTGTCTTTTATTGAATACAGCTCAAAACAACCTCCAAAAAATTCCTCAGAGTTGACTTACACTAATGCTTCTAAATCCTCTTACTAAATTTTATGTCGATAAATTCATAACGTCATCAGTTATTAGGGTTTTTGAGTTGAGCTCCCTCCCCTGAACCTACTTCCTTTCAGCCTATTTCGCTGAACATTGAAAAATAATGTTCTCATGTGGTTTTGATTCTAAATATGAAATTTCATGTCGATACATTCATTTCATCGGCAGTTATTGGGGTTTTTAAGATGTGATTCCCGCTGATTCTCCTTCCCTTTTGGCCTCATTGGCTGAAAATCAATAGGTGTCGTCCTTATGAGATTCTGGACACATATATAAAATTTTGTTTCATTACAATGCTGTTTTTAGAGGATAAAGAAAAATATACGTTTTATTAAGTGTTTCACAATATCTCTGCAGAAAGTGTTATATATATCATTGTCGACAGCTGTCAAGTGTGAAAATTATTTTTATAAATTGATTAAATATCAAAAAATGTTTTCCTTACATTTTTTTAATCGAAACTAGTAGACATTTTTGTTTAGAAACTGATAATACTCAAAAAACCGTGATTATGAAAAAAGTAAATGATAATGACAGGTTCTTTGACAGCTGGCATGTATTAAAATGAGTTTTTAACATCATATTCTGCTTCAGCGACCCCGAAAACCCCTGAGTACCATTTTCTACCTTAAAGCGATGGAAATCAACGGCTCAGTAATCAATCGACTGAAGAAAACTTTGAAACCCATGTTAAATCCCATTTAAAATTCAACCTCGATGGGGGACGGGTTATTCAATATGTTTTCTCGTTTTTTCGTCGCCAAAAATTTTTTTTTGGGAACTTCTTTCGACCTAGGGGGAGCACGTTTTAAAATTTCAACTTTTTCAATTTAAGGACCACCCTAATATATATGTTTTTTTTAGTACAAAACGATAAGTTGCTCTTAGATATGAATCCCCATTTTCAAGTGCTCTAGTCTGAGAAGCTGATTCTATCATGTTAGCTGTTCAGCCTGCAGTCAGGATATAAAACAGGAAATAAATTGAATCTGTAAAATGACATTGGAAAGAAATGTAAAAAGGTTAACAGAGAATATATTAAACTGAAATGATATTTGAACCAAAAGTCAAACCAGTTCGTTACCAATTTAGTACGAATACTGAGAGAGGACGGCGAGTCGAAGTGACAGCTGGTCAGATGAGATACGTAAAGATGGAAAGGTAAATTCAAAAGATACAGACGTCAAGAGTAAATTATATTATGACACCTTTTAGAAGAGGAAGATGGAAGGAAGAGATGCCAGTCCATTAGCAACATTCATATCCATAGTCCACTTTATTGATACTGACCAGCAACCTTCAACTGTTAGCAACCCCTCAAGGTTAGTCTTCCTTTCATTGGACGCAGTTATAGAGCACTTGGGGCAGCGGAGCCCGCAAAAATTATATTATTATACAGGGTGTCCCAGCATGGAGGTAAAAAACTTTGAGGTCTTAAAGTAAATTTAATTTTGAACAAAAAATTGCATATAAACATAGGTCCCATTCGGGACCGTTTCAGAAATATTCAACATCTTCCAATTTTTGTACTTAGCACTATTTTTTTTGCATAAAATCTCTTATTTCTCCTTAGGTATAAGAGCTAACACAAAGTTAATTATACCATCATAAAGACCAGTAAATTACCTTTAAAATAAGTTCACTTTATCAGAAAATTGGTTTTCTTTGAATAATAGCATTAAAAACTTTTTGGGGTTAATATTTATTTATAAATATAAAAATCAAAAATTCATTTTAAAATCATAAAAATTGTTTAAAATAGCCACCATCCACACTTAAACAGAACCTACAGCGGTCGGAAACTGATTGAACTACTGTTTTCATATCTTTTTGTAGTCGCAACTGCTCGAAGCCCCGGCAAGCAATGCGGTCGCATAATTCTTCCCTGCTGCTAACGGTTCTTGCGTAAACAATTTCTTTGATCCTATCCCATAAATAAAAATCTAATGGAGTAAGATCAGGAGATCTTGCTGGCCAATGTAATTGTCCGCCCCGGCCTATCCACATTTCTGTGAAATTTAGATTAAGCCAGTCCTTAACATTATTAGAGTAACGGACAGGACAGACATCTAACTGCATCCACATGTTTTGCCTGGTACGCAATGGTACATCCTCCAACAAGCCAGAGAAGTCGGTTTCAAGAAAAGGGAGAAATGGTATGCCATTAACTCTCTGCTGAAGAATGTAAGTGGGGTTTCACACCAAAGCCGGGCCGAGCCGAGCCGCGCCGGGCGGAAAACGCTTGAGCGCTAGATATGCAGGGTTTAGATGGGAGTATTCAAACCAAGGCCGTGCGGTTTTGAGCAGTACTACCTCCCGCCAATTTCTGCCAAGCCGTTTTTTCCGTCATTCAGTCTAGTTCGGTGTTTCAGCCCAGTGAGTTACATCATATTTCGCAATATATTGTTTTTTTATTGTTTCAAGTGGTTTTTGTTTTTTAAATTTTTTAATATTATAATGAGTGTTGACATAGAAATATTAATTAGTTCGATTCAAGAAAGAATCGCCTTCTTTCTGCCACACATTCATCATCAAGTGATGAACTATCCAATAACATCATCATCATCAAGTGATGAACTATCCAATAACATCATCATCATCAAGTGATGAACTATCCAATAACACCATCATCATCAAGTGATGAACTATCCAATAACATCATCATCATCAAAGTTGATGACATTATTTTGCACCACGTTTCAACTGAGACTGAATAGGAAAGAAGCACCTCTCACTACAAGGCTAGAAAACCTACTGAGAGCAAATCGGCTTCGGTGCGAACGCAGGCAGATTCCGGTCGGCTCGGCTTCGCATCGCATCGCCCGGCCCGGCACGGCTCGGCTTTGGTGTGTAAGAAGCCTAAGGCTCTATGAGATATCGGTCCACAATCCCAGCCCAAACATTCACAGAAAACTGTCCCTGGAATGAATATGGTCAACAGACATGGGGCTTTTCAACTGCCGAACATCAATTGATGTCTTCTTTATGGGGTTTTAAATTTGTATCAGAAAATTGCGGTTAAAAATCAACATAGAATTTCTGACTGATTACATAACTTTTCCTATACTTCGTGTATCTAAAAAGAAAGACAAACGAGAAACAGATCCTAGATGAGGCTGGTTTCCGCAACATTCTGTTTCTTGTTATGGCTCCTCTCATGACAAATCCCGTTTCTAATATAAATGCAATCCTTTGATAAATAAGATCATTCCAAAAAGGAGGACAAACAAATAAACATTCTTTCAAGATGTTTGCAATATTGAATATACGAGCATGCTCTCCTTTCTAATCTCCTCAAAGTTTACCGCCAGACGCCATAATGCCCCTAATTTATCTATATGCAATTTTTATTTCTCTATCTATAGTCTGTGATAAAAACTTGTTTGCTACCACATTTCCTGTAGAAATTTGATCTCTTTTGTTTATTTAAATTTTGATTTCTACAGTAGTTTGCCGAAAATTGCCCTAAAAAAATATTATCAATAATTTTAGACGTGCAATTTTTAAGAAAGTACACGTATACAACGAAAAAAATTCAATTAAACAAACTTTACACTTGGATTCACAAAGAGATACCAATTTTTAATAATTTTAAATAATATTCATTTCTAATCCAAAGGTTTTTTAAATGATACTACTGGGACAACAGGGAAGATGAATAGAATAGAATTTGAAGAGGACAAATAATTGGGTTATTATCTATATTTACATATTTAAATTTAAAAAAAACTTATTTGAACAAACAAAACAAAAATTTACAATGGCACAAAAACATTAAATTAATACTTAAAAAACTATTTCTTTTTTTTTTTTTTATTTGGGCATATTGAAAAATATATATTATTAATTGTACCTTCTTGACGCCTCTACCACAAAAACCAGACCCCGTCAACTCTTCACACTTTAATTCCACCCCAGTCAACTTTCATCTAATTGTTCAACTTCATTTTTATTTAAAACATATCAAAACCACATGCACCGTTTTAGAGCTAGCTCACGACTCCATTACATTTAACACTATTTCACAGCTGTTTTTTATATGTTTTCTTGTTTTGTTTCTCAAACACCTTGATATATATCTAATATATATATATGATATTAGATTATAATAAAAAAAAATTACCTCTTTTCATTAAAATATTCATTAAAAAAATGTTCCGTAGTGTACATCACAAGTCATAGGGAATAATTTGTTAAGTCGTAAAATGGCCAAAATGAGTTAAATGTACTGTGATCATCTTCCAAGCCATCTGCGCACTGTGATGAAGTTGGGAACTCAGAACTCTAATACTTTCGGAATTATAAAGATTTGGGTTTCTTGGTATCTCGTAAAATTGTATATGTTCTCGGTTAAACCAACTTTGAGGAATCATTCACGAGATAACTGTATTTAACCATTTATTCACTACGCCAGACTATTCCAAGTGAAGAGGGCGTTTTTGGTTAAATCAACTTTAGAGAGGCATCATTCACGAGTATTTCAAAAAGTATGGTTAATAATTAGGTAATTGTGTATAAAAATAGGTAAGTGTGGTCAATAATTAGGTAAGTGATGGGGAATGATTAGGTAACTAAGGGAAAATCCAAGATAGGATTAACAATATTCATTTTCATTCACTCCTACAGATTTAGAAGATATATGATTAATAATGATGCAAACATAATTTATTTATTCAAAAAAATGCAAAAGTAAAAAAGTGCTGCCCTGAAAAGTCACGAATTTAGACTATCTAATTTCTTCCTCGTGACCAGGAGGTATATTCACTGGAATTTCATATTTTACGACCCACTGATTCCAAAAATGGAAAAAAAAGTGGTCGGTGAACCTCTTACTATGTACTTCCCAGAATATGTCAATACTTACTTTCTTTATTGGGATTTTTTTATTGACCGCTCCTTTGATCCATCCCCCTTCCTTTGGTTGACTCCGCTGAAAATTATTATGTGTCCTTAGAATTGAATTTACATAAAAAATTGCATGTCAATACGTTCTTTTTTGTATGAAGCCACCCTCCAGACGGCTTCTGAATCCTCATCATCATCATCATCGGCGCAACAACTCATCTCTGAGTCAAGGCCTCGCGGATGAGCCTTCGCCAGTCGTCCTGTGCAGCTGCCCTCCAGTTCCTGACTCCAAGTAGGACCCTCGCCTCATGCGCAACGCCGTCCTTCCAACGTAGCTTCGGCCTCCCAACACGTCTGGTCCCGTGGATTTCCTCCAATAATGACATCTTTGCCACATCATGATCTTCCATCCTTGCCAAGTGTCCTGCCCATCTTAGTCTGCCAAAGTAGAGAGGGTTTCAAGAGGACAAAAATTGTTGTATTTGTGTCTCTGACAGGATAACTCCCTATATAATAATTATTTCAAAACGAAATTTTATATGTGTTCCCAGAACCATATCAAGACGACACCTATTAATTTTTAGCGAAATTGGCCAATGGAAAGAAATAATTACCTAACACAAAACTTGATGAAATAAGTGTATCGACACGAATGTTTATATGTAAATCTAATAACCTGTAAGTACAACACCAGTCCATTTTTAGCAAAATCGGTGACAAAAGAGAGGGATCGGAAAAAGGTTCCTACTCAAAAACCACTTTATTAAATTGCTGATGTAATGAAAACATCAACGCGAAATTTAGTATGATGATTCAAAAGTCTCAGTGAATTGGTTTCAAAGGGTGATTGAGGTGATTCACTGATGACTCTTTTAAATTTAATTCTCATACCCGAATTTTGGATCGAAGTCTACCCAAAATCACTCTTTGAATTAAAATGAACCATGTTTAGGATGGTCATTCCGATGATGCATGTGTTTTATAGCCCCGCCAGGAAACGGAGTTCCAGGGACGGAGCCCCTAGTATAATAAATTATAAAATCCAGCCCAAGAGTTCCACTGGAATGTTCTTTCAGACATTTAATTTCTTTGAAATGCCCTATCTTATTATGTTTAATTTTTTCTCAATTTCTTTTTTTCAACTCATGGAAGGAGATATGAATATACGGCTGAAGCCCTCGGAGGCAATTAAAATTTGCACAGAGTATCGGCCGCCCCCACCGACAAGGATTTCATGGCTCTCTCCCAGAATTTTTATGAAATTATGAGCAAATTTTAGCCCCCAAAAATATTAATTAATAGAATAATAAACTATTTGGTGAAAGTCATTACAACAATATTTACGATTGTAATACTCACATTTACCAATGAACGCCAGTAGCTCAGAGGTAGCGTAACCCTCAAGATCGCGGTTCGAAACCCGGCCGAGACCCTTAGCTTTTTCATCTAGAAGGTAAATAACCTTGATCAATTCGTCCTTCGGATAGGACGAAAGCGATGTTCTCAGGTACTGTTAAAGACCCCTACATTTGGTAACTAAATCTGAGTGGACACAATTTAGGACTCCCCAGTAGAGGTGTACTCAAATTCAGATAGATAGATAAACTTTTATTGCACAAAAGATTACAACCTCTGGTAAGTGTTTTTTTTTCTTTTTACAAAATAAATATTCTTATAGTGAAGTATATAAAATCAAATAAAAGAAAAAATATCTATATAAAGAATCTACATAATATGCAATACAACAACTAAATAAAAAGTTACCAATAATATTGAAATAGTAAAAATAGACATGTTCTTTAAATATGAATAGTGCAAGCAACCAGGATAGAAGAAACAATACAGAAATTATATAAAACAAGATATGACATGAACATGAATAAATAAAATAAAATAAAAAATATATATATCCATCTTACATGCAACGAATTGAATTATATTATTCTTTATTTTCAAGACAACAGTAAAAAATAAAAATAAATTGTTAATTTTTCTAACTTTTAAATTATTTAAAATATGTACAAAGGTTTCTGAGTAATATTCTGGTCTATTGGTGAGATGATTGTGGAGAAATGCTTGCCTGGGGATACTCGCGTACTCAAATCCAACAGAGCGAGTTGTAAGCGATTTGATCTCGTCGTTAAAGCCCGGGCATGAGTCACAATAATTAACCCACATTTAACTATCCAATGTGGTAAATACAACTTGTGATGAATGTCCTTGTATGAAAAAATCTTACGTTTATCAGAAAAATCCGAAATTTCGGTTGTTTTTTTGAAGGAGTAATCCCGGACACTCCCTAGACCTCCCCTTCTTCTTAGGGCGCTGCTTTTTTGTTTCGAAAACATCTTTTTAAAAGTACTCCCCATCATAAGAAGTATTTTCCTCTGCTTCTTTTATGGATACTCTTAAGAATTTCTTGAAGGAAATAATTATAGATATATCACACTACGCATATGTTTTATTGGTTATTCATGTTTCCAATTTTTCCCCTAATTCATGTGAAACACTATCTGAGTTTCAATATTAGATGTCTCGAAGGGCGAGAAAAAAAAAGAAGTGATATGGTTGCCACCTGTGTTTAGGGTGGGATATGATGTGCCTCAAGAGTCCAGTTACCGACCACCCACCATGGCGGAATATGAACCACCGTGGGTCCCTCCTCTGGACCGGAGCTCTAGAGCCAGGGGGTCTGAAACCGATATATCGCGCGGTAGTTCTTGGTTAGTCACTTACAAAACTCATGTCTAGAGCCCGGATTTAGTGCAGTAAAAAAATAAAAAAGCTGACCTTATTCAGTGCGTTCAAAACAGCCACGTAATATTTTACGAAACTTTCCATTAAAAATTTGTATGTATACATTTTCAAAATAACTTACAAATATATTTTCTAATTGCAATAAAATATGCAATTTTGTGCAGTAAAAACCTAAAACAGTGCAATTTTGCCAAAAAAGTTAAAAACGTGCGAAATAAAATGAATTTATATTAATCAGGATGCTTTAATTCGTAATAATAGCTGCACTCATGTCTGTAGGTCATCAAAACTTTCTTTTTTCTATTCTGCACAATAAAAACATTTTCTGTAAAAAATAGGTTTTTAGAGAATGCCATCATATAAACCCTCAAATGGTTACAAAAAATACGTTTCTAAGGCTCATAACGTCAAATACGTTGCTGTTGAGATTTTTAAACTTTAATTGACAGACTGACCGTTTGTAGGGAGTCAAAAATAATTTTATGGCACAACTTAAATTCAATTCTTGGGGCAAAAATTTACAACCAGGAACCGTCTTGGACCACCCTGCATATATAAGATGCACTTAAAAAAGGAAAAAAAAATACAACAAAAAATGCAATATATTTTAAGCGGTCCAACCGGTTTCATCAAAATATACTTATTTATTCGTATCTTCGGAACGAATTGCTCTATATAAATTATTGGTTTTATTTTACTAAATCCAGGATGAAAGCGGAACAAAATGGATAAAAAATATGTATAATATAATTTTTCAATTAAAATAGGAGTTGATTAAAAATACTAATTGCTTTGATTCTGATAAAATCTAAATAACTTTAATAATAATAAACTTAATTTAAACATTTCTATTAATTTCTGGAAAGATTGAATATTCGGTTAGTCTAATTATAAATATTAATTATTTTATATATTATTTTCTTTAACCTTTAGTATAAGGAATCTTTGTAATCGTGCGAAAATCCGAGATCGAGTTTTCAAACATTCATTGATTTATGCTGATGTCTGTCTGCTTTTAAACAAAAAAATTGCAGAGAAAACTAAAAGACAACATTTTGTGTAAAGTACTTTTTTCGTAGGTTGCTCGGATTGCAAGATTACGCTTCGAAAACTGTTGTAAAGTATTGTTTTTAAACCCATTTTTTTTTTAACGTTTGCTTTATTTACGCGAAAATGGTTAGTCCTATCGAAAAATTGGTGCATTTGAAAAATGTTCTATATCTTCTTCAACAAACAAAATGCCTACAGATTTGAGAAATAACCGAATGAATTTTCTTAGGAAATATTTCTTTGTAATATTTAGATTGTAACTACAATATATATACTCAAAATATATTTTTATTGAAAGAGATGAAAATAAATTTAAGAAAATATTTGATGTGGCCACAATATTTCATAGGTTGTCAAATAAGATGTAGTCTGACCTCTCATACATTTTTTATTTGTATAAGCTAGCCGGCTTTCGAGGTTGCCCTCATCATCAGGCAGTCTGATAAAATAAAAATTTTTGAAATTTTTCAACGGAGTTTCATGTTTTCCAACCTCCTGATTCCAAAAATTAAATTTTTGTATGTGTATTCAGAGCTCTCTAAAGAACGACACCTATTTTCAGTCGAATGGGCCAAAGGGAGATTAGGGAGAGGCTTAACACAAAAACCCTAATAACTCGTGATATAATAAATGAATCGACATGAAATTTTATAAACAAAACCATAAGGAAGGCACCTATTAATTTTCCGCGAAATCGGTCAAAGGGAAGGGGGACCAGAGAATAATGGATGTTACATGTAAATAAAATATTGAGGATTAGACCAAACAGTCGATTGACCTTGTAGGGAACGTGAAAATTTAGTTGATTAATTCGTGCTGGTGAAGTACATATCCGGTGATTCACCGACTTTTTTAAATTTATGCTAGTAATAAGAGAGAGGGATTTCGATGGAATCAATATATTTTTTTGTCGAAGTCGTAACACAGGAAGATAACATCGATATCGAGGTATTTGTTTATCTCATTTTTTAGCGACGACCACTTTACATTAACGCTTCATGCTTTCAATATTGCTAGTAGTGCTTATGGCAAAAAAGCTAAAATAATATAATATATACATATACAGGGTGTGTCAGCAACCTCTGGCAATACATCGGGATACGGTTCTTCACTTCAATTGGAACAAGAAAGTTCTAATGAACCATGGTCCGAATCGTTCACTTTCAAAAGTTATTCTTGATATCGTAAAATTTTCAATTTTCCTACTTTTTCTCATAAAATGGATCATATCTGAAAACGTATTCGTCATAAATCAAATTCAATTACACCAATGGAAACAGCATTAAATTTCCTATAAGGGACGGAAGTTTTATTTAAGAATAACTTTTGAAGGTGAACGAATCGAACCATAGTTGATTAGAACTTTTTTGTTCCAATTTAAGTGAAGAACCATATCCCGAAGTATTGCCAGAGGTTGCTGACACACCCTGTATACATAATTTATATAAGCATTATTGCAATTTTTAGCCAGTACCTTTGACTAATGTCATATTAACTTATTTTTATTTTTGTTTCAGGTTTGTAAACGAATTTATTGTCCTGATTTGGTGAGAATGTTTTATTTTTATTTACTATAATTTTTATATTTATAATAATTACTATGTAGGTATATACATATTATATACCATCTATGGTAGCGCTGTTCCATTTTGATACTATTTGGTACAAAAGACTCTTAAATCCGTGTCTGATTGCCATATAAATGAGAGGAGCAGTAGGTGGGTATGTAAACCGGTTTAAGAAGTCCGAAAGAGGCTGAGATCGGCCGGCCTTCGGAGGTGTGTCTTGACCTCTGGAGTCAGCACACTGCACAGGGCATCCTATCACCATTTCCTTACCATTCATTTCAACACTCTCAAATATATTATATATTATATTGAATATAGAAATTTGTATTTTCTATATTAATGAAACCAAATGGCCTGACTTTATTTTTTATATAAAAAATACATTCAAAAATTAAATCTCTTCTTACTTCCCAAGTATGCAAAGTATAGGGTAAATTTTCACCGGAATTTCTTCTTTTCCGACATCTTGATTCCAAAAATGAAAAATAAAGTTTTGTTGATTTTTCCGGCATTTTTTTCCAGAGGTGTCTTCTTTTTTCTTTTTTTTTTGACAATATTTCGGGACATTTTCACGTCCCTTCTTCTGGTCACTATGAACCTTCATTGTGACTAGAAGAAGGGACGTGAAAGTGTCCCGAAATATTGTCAAAAAAGAAAAAAAAGAAGACACGTCTGGGAGAAATACCGGAAAAAATCAACATTTCAACGTCCCAGAGAAGTTTAAGAAACCAAAACAAAAATGAAAAATAAAGTTTTGTTGATTTTTTCGGACATTTCTTCGAGAAGTGTCTTCTTTTTTCTTTTTTAGCAATATTTCGGGACACTTTCACGTCCCTTATTCTGGTCACTATGAACTTTCGTTGGTCTTTGAATACAATGACTCCAGTGGAATGAATATATCGAGACATAAATCGGCCAATTGTAAGAGGGGGATTGGGGGAGGATAACATAAAAACTCTAATATCTGCCAATGAAAATAATATTAGTAATGTAAATTTTTGACATGAAATTTTATTAGTTAAATTCAAAACCACAGAAGGACGCTATCTATTAATTGTCTGCGAAATCGGTCTAGGGAAGGGGGATCTGTAAAGGCTCGACTCAAGAATCGTAATAATTGCCAATATAGTAAATTTATCCATGTAAAGTTTAGTAAGAGGGTT